>JAOUZG010019159.1:13693953-13722775 GCA_026289955.1 Argiope argentata | reverse complement strand
ATAATCACACGATAATTTATAACATCAATTTCTATTATTCCATTTTTTCTCTGTCACAGAATTTTTATAAAACTACGATAAGAAAGACGTTTTTAATTTTCTTTTGTCTTTTCCACCTATCTAATAATGAAATTTCTTTTATCTTGTTTTTATTCCTGATTTTTTTAAAATTCTAATATTGTGAAATACTTTTTTATTCGATCAAGACTATAAAATCCAAATGCTGCGCGTGAAGTATTATTATTAAACTTTATAAAGCAAGTAAAGAATTTAAAAAATTGGGTTTCAGTGCTTTTTGTAGTAAAGTGTTACAAACTATTCATTCAATTTTTTTTAATAAAGAAAATTAACAAATTTTTGTAGAAAAAGTTGAATTTTTCGTTTAAAGTTCGTTTTGCTAAATATATATATTTCTAGTATCATTCTTATGAATGTTATCTGAAATATACATGATATTTTGAATATACAATATACAAATGAGTATTTTCAGGGTTATTTGTCAGCTGATAATGCTGTCCATTCTTCATATTTCACACCAGAAAAAAGACCCTAATAACAGCTTTATACTTAAAAAAAATTTTATATCTATCTTCATACATTCAATAAAATTTTATATAAAATTACAGACAAACATAAGGATTAAAATTAGATTTAGAATTTCTAGTTAAACTCATAATATTTGAAACTTTGTTAAATAAAGAATTCCTTGGAAATGTATAAACACAGACTCACTAAAGTGCAGATCTTGCTGACTTTAAGCGCATAAAATATTACGTTTGAAGCAAAAGCAGTGCAAATAACTGATCATTATTCATATTAATCACGCTCTGTTGAAAAGTCTATATAATATGAATCATTAATATTAATATCCAGTTTATTATTAAAAACCAATTAATCACCTTAATCTTAACACATTAAAATTCACCAAGAAAAGTAATTATTTGTTTTCTCCACAAAGGCTTATAGTAATGGAGTCGGAAAGAAAGAAATATCCTGCATGATCTCGGAAGAAAAGATGTAAATTTCTGTTCAATTTTGAATGATACCATATTAAGTTTATTACTTTTATTATGAAATTGTTAACCTTACAGAAAAATATATCTTTTACTGCTAGCAAACTTAGTTATATTTTCTTTCAAAGTTTTAGGAATTTTTTTATTTAGATATTGTTGTTTATTAGAAAACAAATTATTATTACTGTGTTTAGCAAACTCATATATAAATCTTCGATTGTGAGTGTTCTCGACACTTTTAAGTAATTTAAGATATTAAAATATTTTAATTTGAAAATGAATAGCTCTAAAAAATTATGCTAGCTGGTGAAAAAAAAATGATCTTTTGATATTCTTGTTACGAAGCAAAAAGAAAAAGAATTGCAAATATCACAAAATTTGAGCTCGAGATTTTAACACATTTCTACCCTTCAGATATTCCTGAATCAGTTAAGAACGTTTTTGAAATAATATCTACCTATCTGTGCAGTCAACAATCCAAAAACGCTTTGAACTAAACAAATTAAATTTAGTACACAGTCTTTACACTGGATATGTAGATTTCTATCAAATTTTGAGTTGAATCTATTCTGAGAAAAAGTGGCTGTCTGAATATAAATTAACTGCAAAATGAAAAAAGATAGACAAATTTTCAATTTACTAAGCTGAATTAACATCTAAATTATAGATATATATTAAAAATGGAACCTAATCCATCGAGAGGTAGACTGTCTGCCAGTCTGCACTTTCATAAGCATGTGAACACAATAGTTCAAAAACACAATAAATCAAATATATAAAGTTTGGTGTATGATTTTTTTATTACGATCGTAGAATTGCGTGAAATTTTAATTTTAATAAGTTGGAAAGAATAGCTTCAAAAAGGCAGATCGGGTTTTTTGTCTCTTGTGTATTAACCGCATCTTAATAATTGATTACCAAAAATGCGCCTCTAATAAGTTCTTTCATAACTATTGCACGTGAGATTAATAATAACAAGTATGATTGTCAGAAAATAGATAATAAAGCTTCTTGAAACGAATTTTTTATTTTATTTCGGATTTTTTTTTGGGAAATTGTAATGACGAAGAGTGTTTCGCCCCTGACTTTTCGAATTCATCTATTTCTTTTTTATAATAAAGGACAATGATTTGATCGTCTGATTTTGAGTGACTAAATATGAAGATATTTCAAGATTATATTTTGAAGGGTAAAGTGCATAGCTAAGGGAGATTTAAAAAATAATTATAATTGTATACAATTTTTCATACAGTAACTTTCAAAAATATTATTGAACAAAAATGATACCACTAAACTAATAAAAATAATACATATTAAAAGCTAAAAATGATATCACTTTAATTGTCGTGTAATTGGTCTTCCCGAATTTGATAGTTTTTAATTTTTTTACAAAACTATCAGCAAAAGATTTCATTGTTAAGGAATTTTAAATCGTTTAGATTTCTTAAATCGCATATTTATGCTATTCTAATGATAACTCAAAAAGAAAACCTTCTTTCACATTCTCTGCTTATCAAAGAATTAAAAAAAGAAACTTCAACGTAAAATACATCTACAAATTGACAAAATACAAAAACAAAATACTTCTAAATATAAATATTGATGACTTGAACAAATAATGTTTGTAGTAGAATTCATCTCCTTTTCCTTAATAAGGGTCGTTTTTCCAACCAATCAACTTGTAGTCAAAAGCGAGTAGTCCATTACGCGTGGAGTTTTGCATTTAATTCTGTGTTGAAAGGAAAATAAAGAGATTTTTGCATTTTGATGAGACTGCTCTGGCCACTTGGATCAGACTAACATTTTAGATATATCTATAGCTCTCATGCAAAGAGCAATTAGCAAATTTCCGTCATCCAGCTAATTGAAGTTTAAAATTATCTAGTTCACAAATTTACAATGATCTAGCTTACAAATTTACAAGTAGAAGATATAATTTTTGGGGGAGAAGGAACAGTTGAGAGGTGTCTTCCAGAATGAAAGACGATATATCGAGTGTTTCAATATCATTACACTATACGGATCAACGAATTCGAATCACGATTTAAACTATGTTATTAATAAGACCTAATTTACAAGCTTTATGTTTTGAATATGCCTTTAATGGAAAAATACCGGAAAAAGATTTAGCGACTTGAAATACTGTGATAACAGTTGGTCACTGCTTAGGATAGCAGCAGCAAAGAAATGTCAGACAGAGTATTGATATTCTTGTTTGCTCAATTTTTCTACCTAAAAGTCGGAGAGAAATAGACACAAAATTGGAAGCGTAATTACAATTTCTGTTATATGTATTTCTAGACGCTAAATACTTTTCTTTAACATTTTGGATTGCCACGTCTTGCCCGACAAAAAGTGCATGAAAATACGGAACTGAAATTCCAATTTGGTAATTAAAAAAAATCAGATTCATTTTCACCTTTCTTGTGCAAAATGCGTCCTTCTATTTTCCCTTGTTTGTGATAAAATCACTTCAGACTTTTGAAACATCCTGTATAATTTGAGGGGTGAAAACAAATGAATTATCACTCTCAAAAGAATAAAATTCACCTTACGTAATTTTTGTGATCAACAAACGCAGTTTAAAAAGAACTATTGCTTTTTAAAATAAAACCTGTGTTTATCAGATATCGAAAAACTAAAAATTGCTGAATTTCGCTCAAAAGAGATTATTTCCAAGGCGACAAAGGAAAAGCGTGGGTGGAGATAAACCAACTTATCGAACATCGTGATTCACTCGAAATTCTTGTGAGACCTTAAATATCCTCGAAGTTCTTTTGTTAAATATTATCTCCTATTTCTGCGCAATTTTTCGTGTTACTTATGACTGAAAAACAAAATTGGATTTCCTCTTTTTTAGATTGTTTATTTATTTAAATGTTTGAAATTTTCCTTTAATATTTTCTACGGTAGCATTTATTGAGGTTTAAGTTTGTTTACACGTTATTTACTTCTCAAAGAAGGATTCAGAAAAATTACATTGATTCAACGATTCTAAAATTCGCTTATATAAGATCTGATGATGGTTTTTGTGTGAATAAAATTTAACCAGAATTACAGTCTTATGGATCAGACACTTTTTTTGTTTAAGCTTAGACAAAAAAAGTGTCTGATTCATGTGAAAAGTATTTTTGTCTAAACTGAGAAACTTTTTTTTGTCTAAGATTAAAGATCTTATATCCTTCTCTTATAGATTTTTTCTTTCATTAAATAGATAATAGGTTATATCAAAATTTTATATGTTAAATATTTTATGAGCAAAAGATATTTTATAATAACTCCATGCCGGCGTCCTGACACAGAGGTAGCACGTCTTACTTAGGATCTAGGTGTCCCGGGTTTGAGTTCCGGTCAGAGCATGGCTGTTTCACGTTCTATCTGTAAGGTGTATGAATGTGTCCCCCCCCTTAAAAGGTGCTGCGCCAGCGACTGTGATGAGTGAGTTGCTTAACCATACTCTTGGCTCTAGTTGCATTTACTTCAAAACAAGAGACGCTCTTCTCGGCTTAAAATTCTCTGATGTTCTTTTATGTTCTATCTGTGACGTGTGAGAATGGGCCCCCTGTAAAATGGGGATGTGCAAGCGAATGTGATAAGAGTGTGTCATCTTCATATGAGCTAGAAGTCAGACTTCTATCCTCGGATGGTCAGGGATCCATACCCTCAGAAGCTACTGCACACCTCCTTCCGTTGAGAAGCAAACACGGCATCATCATCGTAATAATAACTCTATTGTGTTATTTGGTATTTTGAATGTCTATAATATCATAGATATCATTTTTTAGTGTTTTGTGTTATATACGAATTGATAAACAACTTATAATCTACTATTAGGATAGCAATAATGATTCAATATTGGAAAATACTGAATTCTTGCCTACGATGTCTCAATCTCAAAGAAAAAGCAGTGATCAATTTTAATAAATAAATATTGATTCAATGGTAAGGTACCAGTTTCGACCCGAAGAGTTCTTATCCGAAACTCACTTCCACTGAGAGTTGCTCTTATGCCAGTCTGGTTCACGTTAAATCAGCCGCGACAAAATTACCAGAAACTGGTATTAGGGACGCTAGTCCAAGTACTTTGCTTGCCACCTGACTGGGATTCAAAATTACGAGACAAAATGATTGCACTCATAATAATCCCAATAATATTTCCTCATCAGACGGTAATATAACTATACTCACTCAGAGAAAAAAATCCGTGAAACTACTTTGAGATTAATTTAATTTAATTTATTTATTTGCTATAATAAGCTAGAAATCACAAATGAAAATTAATGATTGAAACTCAACTTTAAAATAAAATGATTGAAATAAAATTTCATTCTAAGCCTTGGGTTACTAAACGTTATCATACTAATATTAATAAAAAAGAATGGTAATAAATACCAAATTACTAATTAATAGTAATAATTACCAAATTAATAAAAAATACTAATAGTTACCTAATTAATAATAGTAATTTAATCACCTAAACCAACTTTGATTAAATCCTTTTATCACAATTGAAGGAAGTTTTATTTCAAATCATACATGCTCATTAAATACATAAATACTCATTAAATAAAGTTAAGTTACGCAAAAGGGCAAAACACACATGATTAAAAATAGACAAAATCATTCTAATTGTTAGAACTGAGAACTATCAAAACATTATTTTGCGATCTCTTTCGAAAATGAAGAGATTGAAACGAAAGTGAATACGACGATGTTTCTGGGACTAATGAGCTTTGAGGGGGGAGGGGGAAATGATAAAAATGAATTTGTTGGAGTTGGAAGATTCCGTCTAAATATTATCTCGCTTAGAATATACCGTGAAATAGAATTTTACCACTTTCTATTGAAAAGACCGTATAATGACAAATAGGCGACTATATATGTATAAAGGAATTATGAATTTTAATATGAAACAGAAATTGTCGGAATCTGACTTGTGATTGGGGTTAGAGAACTGGTTTCTAGGTTTTTGCAATTTTTTAAAATGAATATATTGATAAATATTTTTTTTGAATTAATAAATAAAATATTGATTAGTAATTGTTTTTAAACTTCAATCATTTGTAACCAAAAAGGGAAATCATATAAGTTTTGTATATACATATAAAATATATGTTTTATATTTACCTTCGTCATATATCGAAAATCGATAAGGAATTTTAGATACCATATATATAAATAATTGAATCCGTAATTCAAATATAACATTTTTATTTAAAGATTACATACTTAATTTAGTTTATATAATGCTTTGCTATCTTCATTTAAAGAAGAAAAAAAAAGGTGATTAATAGACAATCTATAAAAAATTTGGTTATCAACACGAACAAGGAAAAATATACACCAATATTCACCCATCTAATTCCGTGCGCATTTGAGTTATTGAATTCAAATTCTCATTGGTGGTCAGTCAGGATATATGAATATCGTCCACAATTTGACACAGATTTATATAATTGATTTTTATTTTATATATTAACTTTTGAATCTCTCTATCTCTTTCCATTTTGAGCTTGATTTATTTCAGTAGCAGGAAAGGAAATAATCTTTCTGAAAAGCCTCTTTAGTAAAGAATATCAATGTTATAGCATCTGGCTTCGATAAAAAGATAATTCACTGGGATGAATCAAATCTAAACGCATAAAAGTAATATTTATGAATAGGGAAAAACTCAAATTATGGATTTTATTTATCTTGAAAAAAAAGTTATAATCGGAATAAAATTAAAACAATTGCTTTCAAAATTTGATAAAAAGATTTCATTATATATATGTGTGTGTGTGAATTTTCAGCAGAAATTTCATACACTTCTGTTAGATTACTTAAGATTATTCTAGAAATTTCCGACACCATTATTTTTAATTTGAAAGTTATGGAAAAAATTTAAAGTCAGATATTATTATGATAAAAGCTGAGTAAAAGATTATAGTAAATTGAATTGCTTCTGACTGTTGCTTGTATTTTTATTGAAATACTATTTATTTTGTTGCATTTATAATCTTTGTACTATCACTCTTATTGTTTTACTAATGCTTTTATAAGACATACATTATATAACTAACAATTTCATTTAAACTTTGCAACAATACTAATAATTTTATAGTATTCATATTTTTGTTACATTATTATAAAAATATAAATATACCTTGTGCATTTGAATTGTAGGACTAATGCTTATATTGCAGTACTGCTTTTTTTAATTGCGTTGTAGTACTTTTATTGAATTAATATTGTGTTACTATTACTTTTATTTTAGTACTAACACTTTTATCGTAATTGTTGAACTTAATGCTTTTATTGGATTTTAATGCATTTATATTGTTATACTAATTTCTTACTAAATTAATTTATCTTAATATTTTCTTTCATATTAGTATTTATGGTTCTATTTTATTTATGAGACTTTAGAATTAAATTTATCTATAATTTCCTATGGTTTCATGCTCCAAATTCGAGGATAAATTCAGGATCAGTACCTTATCTCTGAATTAAATTGTTTTACAAAGTATATGCATTTAGAATATTCCTACCTTTTATAAATTATACTTCTAATAAATAGTAGTGGAATAATTCTTAATTAAAACAATTTTGAAGGAAGTATGATTTTTAAAACCAAAACGTGGATTTGTTTTGATAAATTCAAAACTATTCTATGAATTTTCGATACTGTTTATATTTAACTATTTATAGCTTTCCATCCCACTGACTTTATCTTAAATGATCTTTGAATGATTTTTCCTTTAATTTAAAACGCATCTTTTAAAAAAACAATAGTTTCAAACGCCATGATGTGAAGACAATCAAATAGTTCCTTAATGAATCTATTCAGATTCTTGACTTGAAGAGTTGACGAATATGTTTGTCACTTTCTATTTATAAACGAAAACCTGGAAAGGTTTTCTTCAAACAGAAGTGCACATTCTTTTCACATTGTTCAAGATTAAAGGAGAAACAGCCGGTCTCTATCTTAAGATGCTCTGCATAAGAAGGATTAGGTAAGTGCATTTCCTTGCACGAGTTTCTTTATTGAAATCTCGCTTTTTTTCTAAGTAAAAAAGTAATTATTTATTTATTTTTTATTAATTTTATCTAACTGAATGATTTGTAACTAAAAAATTGAACTAATTCGTATTTCGTAAGGCATATTTATCAATCTAATATTTCTATGAATGGTACGTGTGAAAACTATTTATTATTATATGTTTGTTTTCATTCATTTTAACTAAATGGATCATAAATATTTATTAAATAAAAGTAAATATACAATATATGACCTTTAATTGATTTTATTGATCTGATAAACGAAGGATTTGTAGGTAAAAAAATTTTGTCCTCATTTTTTTGTGTGACAATCTTGTCATGATAGGAAGAATGTAACAACTTATTAATTATAATTATTAATTTTTAAATCGCAAGCGTTTACACAAATTGAGAAGATTCTAGAAGTTATGATTTTTCTTGAAATATATTTTATCATTTTGAAGGATTTGCTCTCAAAACTTTCTTGTTCTCTTCATATAACAAGTTTTTCATGACACCAAGGACACCACGTGTCAAAAAGTTTGGCGTAATTAATGAAATAAGATAAAATAAGCGTTTAGTAATGTATTTTAATATTAATTTATGTTGGTGAATTTTATTGGATTGTTTTTAAATGCAACTGATTTTATCGGTTATTTGACTTTTTCTATTCATGAATTTGAAAGAGGCAATTGATGTGAAAACTACTTAACTCTGAAATATCATTCATTGATTCCATTTCATACAAATATATATCATGAAATTATACTGAGGTTTTCTGTAATTTTTTATTTGGACTTTAATCAATAATTGATTTGTTAACTTTGATAACAATGCATTAAAAAACTACTGTTTCATATTCTGCGCAAATTCTTATTTCCAATTAATTTATGATTAGAAATATAGAAATTTCCTAGATAACTTTGTCATTTCATTTCAAATGAAAAAAATTTGATTCATTTGATTTATTAATGATAAGTATTTTTTAATGAAATTTTGAAAACGCTTTAGAGGAAATTCTTTGCAGTATAGGAAAAAAATCTGATGAAAATATTTGTAAATGTAAAGTTATTAAAATCTTATCATATCTGTAAAAAAATAAATTTTCATTTTATTGCTTTAAAAAATGCTTCAATATAAAAAATTAGTTTTTCTTAAAGCAGCTTTGAAAGTAGATTTTTATCAGTTTCTTCGATACAATAAAAACTAGTAAGAAATATTTACTTCTTATCTTAAATTATTATCATAATTAGAAAAAATGCCTCTAAAAGCAACATTAATGTATCATTCAGTTTAAACAAGCTTAAGAAAAAAAAAATATAAGAAGGGGGGAGGAACAGCAATAGCAATAATATGGCAACTCTTTTGTGTTCTTTTGCATTACACTTCTAAAAGTTTGAAGAATTAAAAATAAATAAAATAAATAAAGAAGCGTTGAATAATTAGTTACTATTTACACAATTCAAAACAATTTCATCTAGACAGTTTATTTTCTGAAGTTTAATAAATAGTTAATCTCAAGCTCTTATTCTATATATTGCCCAAAATTTCAAATCAAATTTCAGAACTTCTTTCTTAACTTAGGGGTGGGGGGTGGGATGTATGCTGGTGTTATTAAATTTTGTCTGCCTCCGTTTGATTATTTCAATCGTTTTAATTGTATCTTATTCTTCTTTGTCGATTATGTGAAAGAATAATAAAAAGATTCTAAAAAAGCATACTTATTACTACTTAACACAATTATTAACTATTTATACTTACTAACTACACATAATTTATTATCTCAGGAATCTCTCAAATTTTTATTATCTCAGAAATAAAATTATTGTTTTAGCTATGAATTAACTTTTCATAATGATATATCATTCAAACCTTATATAAATCTGACTTTTTAATGTAAAGCATTTGCCAAATATTTCACAATTTTAATACAATTGGATTGTAAAATTTTCTAATTATTGATAAAACATTAAAGAATTTTGAAATTATAATTTGGAGTATCTTTCAAAATGATTTTTTTTTTCTTCTTCAAAATATAAAGGGAATAGATAGATTTTTTAAATTTATGTATTTCTGACTGATTGCAAAACTGATTATAAGAAAAATAATGAGTGAAAATATTTTATTTATTTTTTCGTAAAGTAGGAAACATAGGCATTCTTTTACTACTGTTGAATTTATTGAAGATCGAGTATGATTTAGTAGCGCCTTATAAAAATAATTAACATTTAATTTATTGGTTAACATATTTTTGTTATTAATTTACGTAGAATCATATCTCCAGAATTCAAACTTGCAATTAAAATAGTTTTATAAAAAGATACTTGCAATTAAAATAGTTTTATAAAAAGATACTTGCAATTAAAATAGTTTTATAAAAAGAAATATCTATAAAAATTTAATTACAATTCTATATCATTATAATCATAACCCAAAATAACATTTAAAAACAAGAAAAATAAAAGAAAGTTTCAACAGCATTTGGACTTTTTTATATGGGGAAAAATTGATGCTAAATATCAAATTCCAATAAATCTATTTTAAGAAGCATATTCCTAATTAATTATGAATCCTTTTTCTGATCTTGAATAAATCATTCTTTTAATTTGATGAACATTATGTTTATGACTTAAGACATAAATCTTTTAAAATTAGTGCTCATGTCACTTAAAAAACAAGCCGCAGAAAACTTCGCTTTAAAATCATATATATATTTTTATTTTTGCTGTCACTTTCTTTTCTTTATGAATAATCTCTACAATATTCCTTTTTTTTATTAATAAAGACGAATCCATTTTTATTTTACAGCCCTAACTCATTTGTATTCGGATATTATTTTTCTAGTATTTTTTTTTTATAATTATTATCTCGAATATCTTGTGGAAAACCTGTTTGGATTCACATTAAATGTTAAGTTACGTTTCCAATCTTTTAGTGTCATCTGCAGTTTGCTTTCACACGAGAAGCATATGCCATTTTTAATTGCCCTCTAGTCCCCCTTCGTCAAAAAATATGTCACGTCAACTGGATTCATCTCGCCATTCATACACGAAAAAAGATAAAAGATACACTTAAGATCGGATGACTTACATAATTTAGTACCTCGAAAAATCGTTTATCTTTAAGATGTATTTTATACGAAAATGCTGATGTACGACTTGTATAAATTCGTACCTTCATACTTAACGAATGTCTCATCCAGGTTTCCCGCCAAAAAGCCATTCTGGCATTCGAGGAACATTTATTGGTCATTCTGGGGGTTTCTTATCTTTACTGCAAGAAGCAGAATGATGTAAGCACCGCTGAAGTTCATTTAATTTTTGCAGATACAGGGAGGATTTCCTGCTTAGAAACTTCTGCAAGAACTTTTTAGGCACCTGCTTTTTCCCATCGCCATGTTAAAAACCAGTTGCGCTCTTTTTTTTTCCGGAGATGAGCAGTTGCTCAGATAAATAAAGTCGTAAATGCTCTTGGCGCTTATCAGCTGTAAAATAAATAAATAAAAATAAAGAAGTATTTTTCAAAATTTAATTACGGGTTCCCAAGCATTAAAGCTTCGATTTCATTGATAAAGTTTACTACCGACGCCGGAGCGTTCGAAACGTCAGAAAAGCAACCATCAAAGAAACCGTTCTGAGAGAGCAAACAGACACTCTCGTTCCTTTTAAAAAAGAACTTTGCTATCTAAATTACGGCTCTACTTAAAAAAGTAAGGACCATTTAAGCTGATAGAGTGGGAGTGGCCCTTAGGAGTTTTAATTCGAATTACATTCTGATGGTTTTATCAGGATAATAAGTGTTCGATGAAGTCTTCTGCCTGTTGATTCGAATAGCGGGAGGTCTGGCAAGTGTGTTCCAAATGCAGACATGCGATGCCTGGCAAGTATCTTTTAAGTACCTGTTTGCTTTAAGAGAAGTTGATTTGTGAGCAGTCCACTTATATTTCAACGAATGATATTTCTCTAATCTATCATTTTCAAAATTAATGAGGTTTATTCGAATATTTAAATTTTCCTTGCTTCTTTTTAATTATTAGCAATAAATAAGTAGAAAGAATATTATCCAGTAATTTACAGTTCTTAATATAAAAAATATAGCTGCAGATATGGCAAATTTGCAATCACATGTAGATATAGCACATTTGCAATCAATATGGCATATTGCAATCATATATATTTCTGTCAATTTGCTTTTCTGTTCTAAAATTTTGCAAAATTGGAACAATTACACAAATGTAGAACTAAAAGTCTTTTAAAAGTCTGAATTTTAAAACACTATGTTACTGATTTTTGTGCAAAATGTCTCTTTGGAATTTATAAACACTCTAAAATAAATTAAGATATTTTGTTCAAAATTTATTTCACGAATGACAGAACCATAAAGAACTCTTTAATGTGACGTAAAAAATATAAAATATATGAACTTTTATTTTATTTCATTTATTTAATTTACACGTTTATTTTTCTAAAATATCCTTTCTTAAAAAATAAAAAAATAAAAAGATAATCCATAAAATTTAGATAAACTAATATATCTTAATACAGTTTGAGTTTTTGTCTCATTCCAATAACTTATATTTTACTTTATATTTTATTTTAATAAAATTTCTAATAAATGAATGAAATAAAACTGAAAATACAAGGACATATTCAGAATAAATCTTTAGAAAAATCTTTGCGCAATATATTCCGATTCTATAAACGTTATCTTGAAGGTTATAATGATATCATACTTTTAAAAAAGATTTGACACAATGTGAAAAAAATTTGTATTGTATATCTGTTTTGATTTTTTCAGTGTTTGAAAGAAATAAATTTTAATAAATCTTCCCTGTTTAAAGTATTTTATAAAAATGTGGTAATTATCTAATTTTAAATAATTTTCGCGCCTTTATCATAATTTAATTTTTTATTTCCTGTATAAATTTTCAATAGCAACTTGTTATAATCGTCAGTTATTAAATTATTATATTCTTTATTCAGCAATTTATTATTTATTTATTTATCATTAATTCTCATTTATTTGGAGCCGTGCTATATTTTTCGTATAAAAAAGAATCAATAAGAAATAACAAAATACTTTTTCATTCATCGTTAAATTCATGCCACTTAAAGTAAAATAAATCTTTTATTCATATAATACACAAGTAATAATTTTTTTTTAAAAAAAATAGAGTCTTTTTATTTGATCTTAAAACTGAGTTAAAAATTTACTGAAAAGCTAAAATATGACAAGTTAAAGTGTCATTGAAAGACGAGCTTGAAAGAAATTTCAAAACTTAATTTGCATTTATGTTTAAGTATAATATCTTTTATTTGATACATCGTTTCTAAAAAATATCGTCTTTAAGAAATTTGCAAAATTATTGGAAGATATTTAGAATTCCTAAAGTATTTAATAAGAAATATACAAAATTACTCAAGTTAAAAAAATTTGGAAACTTTTCAACAAGAAAATGTGCAAAGAACTTAGCATATTACATATCAAAGACGAATTTATTTTTAAATCACATGGATTGCTTATAAAATATAGAAAATTTTTACTTTCAATCACATGAAAGGAAAATACTTTTCTGCTTGGAAATGATGAAAGTTTCCTATTTATATTCCTAGGCATATAAACTGAACTTTTGATTCTGCAGTGAATTCAGTGATAGGATTTACAACATAGCCAAGATTCCAGATTTTTGAATTTTCCCAGAATTTTTTTTCTAATTCGGGGAAACATTATATAAAGATATAATTAAAATAAAACAATTCCGTATTTGTATAGGAAATAAGTAATGCAGAGTACAATATTTAAAAACCATGATAAAATGTTGGAGTTAAATACACTAGATTACTTACATTAGAAGCAAGATTAAAAGCATAAAAATTATGTTTAAAATCCAGGAGTAACAATATAATAGTTAACAATGATTTAATGTTTTTATAATCTTATAATTTCATTTCTATAATAGAAAAGAAATAGTATACATCAATTTCCCATCAGTATACAGTATAGTATCAGTATCATAAACTGATAGGAATAATCAATTATGGTTCAGAAAGATCATATTTATCTTTTTTTTTCTTTGTTCTTTGAAGAAAATCATTTTGTAAAATATTTTTACAAGTAATCTTAACAAAAAAAAAAAATCTGTTGAATAACGTTAATATAATGTTTGTACAAAACCAGGGTTTTCAAGAAATTCTATTGATAAAATATTGTAAAATTTAATTTTTTTTTCATATTAGTATTTGAAGAAAATAAGGAATAAAATTATTTTTTTTCTCTATCGTTTTTGTTAGTTAATTTGATTTTATGAGGGATTCCCTAACCATTTATGCAATAATTAAGTTAAACTATTTAGCATCATTTTGATAAAAATTCAAAAACATAAACTAGTTTAGTTTGTGTATAAAAATCAATTACGCTCACAAAGAATTTTCAATAAAGCTTGAAAATATCCTTTAAACATTTTAATATCACACGTAAAATTAGTCAATTCTTTATCAGCCTGTTGATTTTTAAATCTTCTTGAATAAAAAGGGTCTTTTAATAAAATAAATATTGACATTTTGTTGTTTTTGTAAATACGAATTTCCTAAGACTGTCACTTGTGATAACTTGTTAAATAGCTAATTCATGTAAATCGTTAATTTTGTAATTAGTATTATAAATTTCGTAATAGTATGCATTAATATATTTTTCTTATATTTCAAAATTTTTCATAATTTTTTCTTATATGAAAAAAAGGATATGTGATTTTAAAAGACTCCTTCAGGAAAAAGTTTATCCTTATTAATATATATGGATTTAGAAATTTATATTTTGCTCAATCTTCTGATACATTTTTAAAATAGTTTTATGTATCATTTTTACAAAACTAGAAAGTATTCAAATTAAATATCTATAAAAAAATATTTATGCAATATTTAAAAAAATCAAAACACTAAATCGTATTTTTAAAGGGTTATGTATTGATTTATGATATATTTTACTAAAGTATTATAAAAATTCAAATAAATTTTTTTAAAAAAAATTATATATATTTCTTTAATTATTTTTTTTCGTGATTATTAATGAAATATCAAAATGAAAATTCATCATTAATTTTAAAATGCGAAATTATTCACTTTAAAATAATCTTTGTATGACATAGTTATTGTTCATTGTTTTTTTCTTCTTTTTACTTTCAGTTGCTATTATTATGAATGAAATAAATAAATAAATAATAAAACAAACTCCGGATGTGAAATCCTTATGAGTTGCTACAAAAAAAAATACTACGCCTTTACTCTATCAGTTACTGTCTACGATAAACAAAAAATATGCCAAATATCCTTGATAATATATTAAAAGGTGAATGACTTTTTAAAGACATATCACTAAAGGAATTAACCGGCACATACAAAAAAGATTTTTTTTCTAACGATATTACAAGAATACGCGATATCTTTTCATTATTGATAGCTTTTAAAGTTAAGATTCAAATAAAAAAGGACAGGAAGTAAAAAAAATAAATAAACAAGAGGAACAAGAAAAATAATCTTCATTCTTAACAAAGAAATGAAAATGATATCTTAAAATAACTTTTTTATCATAAAGAAAAGAAAGTTTTACAAACTTTTTTCGAATTCAAGTCTGTTCTTCCTTTTTTCGTATTTAAATAGGGATTTTATTTTTAAAAAAATTACAAAAATTTCAGAATTCGAATTAATGAAAGAAATATTTTTACAATGGAATTTGATTAATTTAAATGGTTTAATTTCGAGTTCGTTTATAAGTCAAATTTTTTCACAATCCCTTGAAATTTTGGTTGAAATAGTATCAAAATATCTTCTATAATTCAAACTAATTTCTATTGCTTCAAAATCGAAATAAAAAATTAAATTAAATATGCTCAAATTTTTCGATTCTAAATTGTTCCATTTTACTCGGTAACATATTCCTTCAAAATATAAATGAAAAAGTTTTGATTTTTTTGTAAAGCATTAGAAAAGAGACTTATTAAAAAATTATGTTATGGTTATTAAAAAATTAAATGTTATGGTTAAAAAAATTATGTTATGTTTGCTCCATTCAAAGTATTAATATTGTTGATTTATTATATTTATTTCTTGAAATTATAATTTTTAAGATTATTTTTTAATTCTAATTTGTCTCTATATTTGTTGAAACTACATACGGTTTATTAAATTATTTTGTGTTGTTTATTAAAAGTATTAAAATCTTAAAAATTAAAGTTCGTTGCCAAGAATGAATTAAAAGTTTTCTCTTGCTATAAAAATTTTAAAACTATTTTTTTAACTCAAATTTTTAAATAAGCTTATTTTCATTGTAGTCCTGTCAGCTCCAAATTAGCCAAGTTCCATTATATTTCAATCACTCATTTTTATTCAAAGCATATTTTTGGAAGAATTTATAAGATTTTTATTTTAATAAGGTTCTTAGAAGCAAATTATGATTAAAAGAATGCCAATATGTAATTGTAAAAAAATTATTAGTCAGCCCAAAATATTTTTATTGGATCTTATAATTATGATACTAAATAATGAAAAGCAATATTGCACATCGGTCTTTTTTGATCATTGAATTAATCGCAAAATGTATGAAATTTATTACAAAAGTAATGATAACTGAGAAAATAAATATATTAGATGCTTCGGTATTTTAATTTTTTTTAACTCTTTCTCATTGTGTATACTTATCTTAAACCATTGTTAAAACAAGGTTATTTCAATTTTAAAATATATAAAAACAAGTTTTTCGTCATATTAGTTTTTTCTTATTAGATTACTTTATCCCAATGAATCAATAAAGTTTAGTAGAAATCGCTCGTTTCTAATGTATGACTATTCTTTTGAAAAGTTTACAAAAGCTTTAAATGGATTTCTTAAAAATAATTATTAGACCGATATGAAAATATTTTTAAATACATTTTTTTATATATTCTGGTGTTATAAGTAATATTGGATTATTGAAATTTTAATTAATTGTAAAAGAATGTATATTGTGTTTTTACTCAAGGAATCAAAAAAAAAATATTTTGATTCTCGTTTGAGATTTTAATACAAATGTTTCATTTGATGAATTATTTTTATCATGTGGGAACTTAATGTTGTTTGGGTTATGAGGCTTTGTAGTGTCTTCAAAAATACGTAGTCAATGAATCGTTCGGTTAATACCATAATCTAAATCTATTAACTGACATTTAGCAGACGATTTCTTTATAGACATTTTATAATTGTTACTATTTTTATTTTAATTAAAATATAATTAAAAGTTAAAAGCAAACGATTTCTTCTTTGATAAATACATTTTATTAATTTTATTTTAAACTTTCATTTTTAATTTCCTAGCAATCAAAACAAAGTTTTGAGGTTCAGAAAATGTTGAGATGGAGGAGGAATGCACTGCTTTCCTAAAAATTAAAGATTGTATAATGATATAGTCACATGACCATTTCGAACCAATTTTAAACGTATTTTCGAGAAAAAAAATTGCTTTAAGGTAAAAGTTTTGGTTCTCGATCGATTTAGAGATTTTCAAATATCGACGCACGCGAAATCGATAGTCACGTGACTGTTTCAAACCAGTTAAAACTGCTTAGTGATTTAAATTAACTCAGATAAATGATAACTAAAAATAATAATAATTCTAAAACAAAATAATTTATAGCAGATTTTTTAAAATCTTTTTCCTTTGTAAACAAATTTTGAGTTTATTTTCTGAAAGTCTAAGCTTTAAACTTAAAAATAATCTTCATATAAACGTATTGAGAGTTTTTCTTATATAAAACGTAGTTTGAAAAACAAGCAGTATAATGTTTTATTCTTAATTGGTTTTGAAAACTGCTTAAAATTCCCTATATAGTATAATAGGGCTTGATAAACTTTCAACTGAAGCAAACTTTTTATTCATTCACAAACTTTAATTTTTACAATTGTTTATTTTAAATTTTTTACATGATTACAAGTAAAAATTATTTTAATAAAGTATTTTTGTTTTTTTAACTTACTTTATTTTAATTATAAATACTTCGACGTAAAAAGGAAATAAAATAATAATAAGCTGATATAAAATATGAAACTACTGATATAAATAGTTCTGTAATTTGTAATAATTTTAGTTGTTATAATTCAAATATAACAATACATCCATGTATTTCTTTTAACCATTTTGGATGTTTTTATTATAAATAAAAGATTCAGATACTTTAGCTGCTATTATATTTAACTTATTCATTTTAAAACTTTAAGTCGTTTCAATGTAAAAACCAAAACAAATGTTCTTTTAATATGTAGGTGAAAGAAAGAAAGAAATGGAGGTCCATTAAGTTTTCGCATTTCATAATAACCGTTCTAAAATCATAACCAGTTATAAGAACCACTTCTATGATTAAATTTAGATTCTAATTGGCGCAGTTAATAACATTTTAAAAATTAAAGATTAAAGCAATAGAAATACCACAATTTTTGCAGATTTAAGTTTTATTTTTCAGCACGTTCTGTAATACCGATGCTAGATTTAAAAAAAGTAATTCGTAATATATTTAATTGAAAAATTAATTTACAAAACAGAAAAAAATTATTTCCGAGTTATTTTTTAAATCTCGCAAAATCTTGCACTGGCGTTTTCAGTTGATAAATTAATTGTTTTATTTTCTTTACTATCTTATAAGATGACACCTGTTTTAGGGATATTTTCTTATTTTGTTTCAAATGGAAATCCATTGAATACATGACTTATCTATGCGTTCGAAATAATTTTCATATTGAATTATGATCATTATGAATGGTTTATTTTTAGCTTGCAGCTATCAAAATTCAATAAATCGATGCACGTATGGCATAAGGGCAAAACTGTTAAGGGGTTAAAGTATTCAAAATTATAAAGTACGTTTCTGGTAGCTAAATTTTCTCTTTTAATGTATTTTAAGTGTATGATAATAATAAAATTCTATTATAAAGACTGAAAAAAAAAAGATGACGGAATACAATGGAAGCTGTTGTTAACAACTGATATCAATTTTATGATATTTCCGTCTATTATAATGGAATAAAAAATTTCCCATTTTATTGTGCAGATTACATATGTATCTAAATTATTTTTCTTCTGTTCTCATTCAGAAGACACGAAGGAACTGATGTACATTGCTAAAATCACAATTTTTTCTATTGTGTATTGTTTAGATGAATAGCAGTTCGTGTAGAAGATACGGCGTAGCTAGTGATATCATTATAAAGTAAATTATTGTTCCTCAGTTGCTTTATATTTTTTAATTAGCTGTAGTATTTTTTATGTGATATTCGTATCTAGTTGTTATTTAAATAAACAATTTTTCTAAAGGAAGGAACTTAATTGTTTTATTTCATTCCCGAAAATTTAAATTTGTATGCAAGTGAAGGCTTTAAAAATATGGGCGTCTTAATTTATATAAAAAAATTATACAATTTAATACACGGTTTTGGAAACAAGCATCTAAAGCTAATCTTAAAAATCTATCAATTTTCATTTTTATGATATATTTAATATTACCTTATCGTAATTTCCTTATATCTCTTCAACGGCACAATAAATAAATATATTTATTCTTTAAAATCTCTGTTTAAATTATAGAAACATACCTAAGATAATATAGCGTTATAATTGGTATAAAAAGTTATCATAACTTTAAATGTGTTAAAAGATTGATTAAAAAATTTGTACCAGATAATTAAAAGTTAATAACAATGCTTTATGACTTTCTAATTTTTCAGTGTGTCACATTTATCAAAACTTCTCGAATGATTATTAGAGCTTACAAAAATAAAATAACAAAACTAATTTGTAATGTTAGTTAATGATGTAATTTTGTAGGAATTATTTACAAAGCGAAAAAAAAAATGTTTTAACAAAATCAATGTTTATCAAACAGCTAATGGGCAAACTAGACTATGCAACTATTTTTATAATAATATAATTTTTTTTTGAAATATTCAGCTGAATAACAATAAGTGAAAATTTTGATTGCATCCATTTAAAATACATTTTACTGACTTAGTTTTTTGTGGAGATCAGTGTTGTGTGACTAAAATAAGAATAAATATTTAATTTTGGATTTTTTCTCTAACTTTCAAAAAACCATTTCGCCTGTTTTCACTTGTTTACAATTTACTTGTCAATTTTAGAAGAATTAATTTCTAAAATAAAGCTATTAGTGAAGGAAAATTTATATATTTTTAAATTTATCTGTATTCAGCAATTTTATTTATCAAAAAATTTTATGCACATCAACAGGATTTTTTATATTTTTCTGTTCTGAAATGGCAAATAAGAGAATATATATATATTTTTACCCTTGCGTTATTTTATATTTCTCCTGTTTTAGATTTTATACCCACTGTTTATGTCTTCAATATTAAATATATATTTAAAAATATATACTTGTGTATCCTTAGTCAACATAACCCATATATAGTAGGTGTATGCATCAATATGAACTAATAATGTCTTTTTAAAAAAAATCATTGTTTAATAATTATCACAACTAAATCAAATAATTTTTTATGTGAACAATTTAATTCAGAAGATAAGTTAGAATGCAATCAAATCAGGAAGCGTAATTGTTACATGATAAAAATAATATCAGATATTATGTAAAATCTAATAAATTTGTTTCAGATTTTGATTCCAAAAATGAGTCGGCAAGCAACATTTCACTTATTTCTTGCGATTTATTTGATCGAAAAATATAAAGTAATTTATTTTACTTGCCTGTAAACTGCTTTATTAAAAAAATCAAATTAGACGACATTTTCCGTTTCCAGGAAAATGATGATTGAATTAATGGTCCATTGAATACACAACGCGTTTTTTGGTTATGCATAATTTTTTTTAATGAATTCATAACATCGAAGCTTCTCGAGATTTCTAAATGGTTGAAAACGGTTCTAAACGGTATATTGTTACCAGTAAGTTTACAATAGCTAAATTTGTTAAAATAAAGAAATAAAAAAGTCTTAATGGAGAGTTTGGAATAAAAAATTAATTAAACGAAGAAATAAAAATTATGAACAGTGGAAATTCAGTTTTGTGATTTCAGTGATACAAGAATTAAAACATATAAATAATATTCTTTAAATTTTTGCTCTGTAAAAAAGTATCAAAATATGTACTTTTATATATTTATATTTTTGTGATATTCTTAAATGATGCAATACAAGATAGTCTAACTATACATCGCCTAAATAAAAAAAAAGTTCCTTTTAAATATATCCTTTTTTCAAAAAGAATAATCCCAACTTTTCATAATTTTTGTAGTCATAATGTAAAGATTAGAAAATTTTATTCTAATATAATGTATATAGGGTATAATATTATCTGCATCAACAAGCAGCATGTGCTATGCAAAAAAAAAAAATGATTTTTGATATACAATTATTTCTCTGGTAATGAACAAAAATTTTTTTTTCAAAATTTTACTTCATCTTTAGTTAAAATTTAATCCAAGTGTTAAAGCTCTTTCTCAATAATTTTGGTGCATATTATCGAACAAAAGTCATTTTTAAATCATTTGCTTAAAATATTATAAAATTATCATTATTAAATTAAATTAATTAATTAATTTTGTTCATTTAATTTAATATCATTTTTATAACTGTATTTATGAAATAAATCTTTTTGAAGTCAATAAAATAATTCTTTTTGATTTCTTAATTGATATTTACAATTTTTTTCTTATTTTAATAAATTAGAAAAAAATTATTTTTAAATATATCGCACGGAGATATATATATTACCGTGTCGATTCCTTCACTCATATACGAGTGTAGCAAAGATAATGAATAATCTTTTGTGCTTTTTATTATTATTGCTATATAATTTAATTTTAAAAGTTATATAAAGGAAATTAATGAAGTCTAAATAATTACTATTTAACGATGTTTAAGGCAAGAATTTTGAAACCAAAATTTTTTCGAAGTAATCAGTAAAAATAAATTAAAAAACTGAAAATATAATCTTGTATTGCAACTGTGATTGATTTTTCGAATATGATTTCTTATTGTTTTGAATATGATGATATATCTTTAAGTGTGCTATTTTTGTTCATTTATAATGTACTGACATCTATCGAAAATATGGGATACATTAATTTGTGAACTAACAAAAGCTTACTTAAAACTTCATTAGCTTACTTCAAAAGCTTACTTAAAACTTCATTAGCTTACTTCAAAAGCTTACTTAAAACTTCATTAGCTTACTTCAAAAGCTTACTTAAAACATTTAAACAGCATATGAGCTTTTAATTCGAAATTAGATTATCAAATTTTCAATTTTTATCGAAAACATGATGAATTTTATTTTATTTTATAGATTATTAAAAAATTTTGAAGTATTGTTTTTTTGGATCTTAGTAGTAATAAATTTAATTTTTATTAAAAAATTAAAAAAAATTATTAACCTTTTAGAATAAAATTATAATGATAATAAATTTACAAAATACGGTTTTAAAAATTACTTTTCATTAATGTACTCATAGTATAATTTTTAAAAATCTCAGTTATTTTTGTCTTTTAGTCTGTTTTTAAATATATGAAGCCTCAAATCGAAGCTTTACCAAATTTCACTGCTAGATAGTGACAAAAATATGAAATTAAAACCCCTTTAATATAATAGATTAACTGACAATTAAGCGCTGAATGAGAATTATATAATAGATCTCCAGTATATCTGTTAGAAAATTTTGACATTAAGATTCTAAATTCCAAATTCTTTTGTATCTCGTACTTCTTTCTTAAATGATGCAAAGCGTGCGGTTCAATTACAGTTTTATTAATTTTAATTGTTTCATTGAATGAGTCAATTTCGTATTGCAAACTATCAAAAAAACTTTGTCTCGCATTCATTGTTAAAAAAAATATCACATTTACTATTTATTTCATTTCATGTAATGAAGGGCTCAAAATGACATTTTTCTGGGTTTTCCTACATTTTCCTGGGTTTCCTGGGCTTCATTCCTTAACTTTTTTTAAAATTAAAGTTTTTGTAAATGCAATGGCAACGCTTTATTAAAAACTGATTTATTTTTTAGATGCTCGTGTAGATAATAAAATTTTTATTTTTCGCCTACAGATTTTTATTGACGCCAAAAACCTCATCCCAAAAGCAGCCTCATGTTCTGATATGATAATAAAATTATATGCAGATTGTAAAGGAAAATATACACATACAAAACTCCTTTTAATACAAAAAGGAAATTGTGATTAAATACTTCGTGATTAATTAATATGATGCACGACGCTAATAGAATATTTTAATCTTGTACATGCTAAAATTTCAGAAAGATTATTCAGTATATAT
Source organism: Argiope argentata (assembly GCA_026289955.1). Taxonomy (NCBI): domain Eukaryota; kingdom Metazoa; phylum Arthropoda; class Arachnida; order Araneae; family Araneidae; genus Argiope; species Argiope argentata. Next base: position 13,699,415 of record JAOUZG010019159.1, on the reverse strand, counting down.
ATATATATATATATATATATTAATTTTTAATATTTTTTCTTTTATAATTAAGATAATCGCTTAATTTTTTTTCTAATCTCTAAAACACATAATTTTTACTATAAATTTAGTCACAAAACTTTAATAGAGGCATTCTCTAACTAATATGACAGTTGATTCCAAAACAAAATAGTTTTCCACACATTTTTCACTATTAGTTAATGTCGCCAAATTATCTCGATACGCCATGTACCATTTATTACTTGGCCCATCGAGATAATTCGGTTTGTAACTAAATTATATTTCCTCTTTTCAGTTTACACATGCACGAAACAATTCTGTGAATACACAATCTTACGCATGGCTAACCAGAAAACAATAACTTCCATACTTGGTGTCCAAACAACATTCTTCCAACTTTCAGAATAAAAAGCAACTCTCAAACGAGCCAATAAAATGGCAATAATAATAAATTCTATATTTATGCTATCATTTTTATGTACTAGTTAATTATTTTCTGTACAAAACAAACGTAAAAACCATCGTGGCACTCGTCATAAATAATGTTTACGTTCCAGGCTGGAACCTAAGAGACGATGCAAACAAAATCCTCTCGACGCGGCTTGCGTGACGCGGAAAACAAAACGTCACACTCGAACACTAAAAAAAGAACAATAAAACAAAAATTGCCGGGCACATCTACTTATCTCAACTACCTGGTGGCCAATCCGAAGTTACAGTTCAACCAATCAAAAATCAAGACAGGTATAACGAAGTAAGGGTGGGCCACTCTTTATCGATAAGGTTGCAGGAAACTGTGGTCCTGCAACCCCCCAACGTCCACCCTGTTGTCCACTTAGGATGAGTGAACAGTGATTATTCGAAAAATTTCTAATTTCCTCCCTTGTGATTCTGGGTTCTAGTGATAAGGCAGGGTCGTGTTACGCATTTAAAAACAGACCCAGCATTAAAAGACACTTTTAGCCGTAGGGAACGAAATACGACCTTTGCTAAACCTTGTCAATACGATCTTCAGGGACCGTGCGTGTAAAAGTAGATGACATTACTTGCCACGATTGTATGAAACCACTGCTTGTTAATACACTTTATGAGAGTTTCTGAGCATTGTATTCAACACTAAACATCATTTTTTTTTAATTGCATGCTTGTAGCTGGTTTTATGACTTAGTGCATATGATTAACGAAAGCTGTCAAAATGATATGCTGCCGATAAAAAAGATAGCATAATTATAAAAATCTCAGCTGGCGACATTTTTTTTAAACCAGAAAAACTAAGATCATAAATTTTTGTGTCTTTATTTATTTATTTACCAGCATTAAGTCAATCTACCCGGAAGGTATAAAACATTGAAAAACAGATGGTAGGAAATTTCGTCACAAAAATAAAAACAAAAATGGTTACATCTGCACTGAATTACGCCAAATGTTTATGAAATTAACTTAAAAATTATGCTGACTTTCTGGCACAGAGGTAGCGCGTCTTCTTCGTGTTCCTATCTCTGAGATGTGTGACACAGTAAAAAAGGTCTGTGTAAGCAAATGTAGTGAATGTGTAGCTAAGTCGTACTGCTGACCCTAGTTGGCACTACTTCAAAAACAAGAGACGCTCCTTTCGGCTTAAATCTGCTTCTGTATCAGCGGGATTCTTGTCCATAGGCAAGTGCCATAAGTAACAACATAACAACTTAAAAATTATAAAAAGCCAGAATTTAAGAACAAATTACCATCTATTGTAACGATAATAAATTCAGAAAGATGGATAAAAAGTCAGATAAACATTTGAAACTTAAAAGATAAAACATGCGGGGACATGTATATTTACCGAAAATGCAATATTTTAAATTTTCAAAAACTTGAAAAAAAAATCAATTCCTGCAAGCGTTAAAAGAATCAAAGGTACATTTTTTTTCGACGAATTTACTTCATGCTCCCTTAAGTTACAGCTGAAAATTCTAAAATTCCTTTCAGATTTCCTAGATCGAAATCATTATTAACTAAAATTTTAAGCTATTTAGTTTTATTTACGAATATAGTTCTGCTTAAATGAAATTTTCTTACATATATACAATTAGAAATTTAGCAATATGTTTTGTAACGCACATAATTGAATGCTCTACCTAATTCGATACTGTTTAAGAACGAAACAAATGGAACGACCTATAAATATTTATTATAAATATATGTTAACAACTATTAAGTTAGAGCCAATAGACCATGTAAAATGTTTTGTCTGGGGTCTTGTTTTGGAATCCACCCAATAGTTTTGCCAATAACTTAGTTTAGTTCAGTTTAGTTATATTAACACCCCGTTGTAGGGCGTCAGTAAGGATATTTTGGTATTGACCTTACAATTTAGAACAGCTGTCAGATGACGAGGACGACACCTGAGCTTTCACCCCACCCCCTCTCCGCACCACACCACACAAGCTGGAGGATGCCAACTAGTTAGCAGAATTCTTTTACTCTATACTTTAGAGGAGCAGGATCCAAAAATCTTATCTTAAATGTCGTAACACTTTTTGGAAAGTGATTAGCAACTCTTTGCATAAGATGCCAACTTTTGTTCTCTGCTTTTTTTTATTCTCTTAATTAATTACCACTGTGGAATTTTATTTGGCTTAACGTTACAAGGTTAAGCTCGAAACAAAGTCGATATAAAGAAGAATAATCTTGAAAAGCTGACAGTAATGCATTTTCTTGATCATATATATGTGTCTGTGTGTGTATGTATGTATATATATACTATATATGATAAAACTACTTTATATATCTAGAATTGCTCTTGATTAAATCCTTTACACATACATGTAACTTTTAACGTAAAACTACCTCTGTATAAAATATAATAATATACAAAAAAAAAATGGGCCAAAATCTGAAGTATCTTTTATTACATGTTTTTAATTAAAATTATGATAGCAATTAATTTAGATGATTTTTAAGAATTCACTAAATACAAGCCGATTCACTGAATATTTGGTCTATTATTGCTATGTATTTTGTTCACAATTGTTGACTTGGTCTTAAATGAAGTCTTTTCTAAAAAGAAAAGCTGTATTCGTTTGAGCACTTGAATTAAGTCTAGTTTTACTCCAATTTAAATCATGCCCAATAAAAACTTTGCCGAAAGATATATTAAAATAAAATAGAAATTCAACAAAATAGATATAGACTTGTATAATATAATAAAATACCATTTTTTCTTAACATAATTAATTTAATATTTATCTATTATTTAACTTTTAATTAATAACCAACTTTTTAATTATATTTAACTAATGTTATTAAAAGGTGGTTTATGCATTAAAGATTTGATAGTATTATTTTCCTTGTCTTATGCAATTAGTGCGAAATTTGGTGAAATTCTGCCCATTTGCTTAAGAGGAGATTTGTGATATATATACAGACATAGCTGGATATATAGTTGCAATTACTTACTTATATGTATTAAGATAAATCTTACTTACTCAGTCTTAATTAGAAGAAAATTGAAATAATATTTAAAATAAATAATTAAAAGTAAGGTTTTGTCTAAAGGAATGAAATATGACTTTTGCAAATAATTTCAATTTTTTATATAAATGGTGGGAAAATAGCAATTTATTGAATTATGTTTTCCCCTCTTTAAAAAAAACTGTCTTTAAAAATCAACTTATACCCATTAAAATTTTTCTCAAAAGTTTAAAGTGTTTCTCGAGGTACTCACATCTTTCTTGCATTCTCCAGCTACCCTTATGCCTTTGCTTTTCAACACATTTATGCAAAAGTAGATAGCTTTATTTCTTTTGACTTAGTATGGCCATGATACATTAAGCTAAGAAAGAAGATTGTGCCTCTTGCTCTCTAATGGTGCTTCGAATCCATTTATTATTATGCTATTTTTACCTCATTATTATGCTATTTTTTCGATTACTTCATTATTATGCTCATTTCAAATTACTTTGTTGTTGGGCTATTTTCGAATTACCTTATCATTGTGTATTTTAAAATTATCATATCATTGCGCTATTTTTCAAATTAACATATAACTACCCTATTATTGTGTTATTTTTCGAATTACTGTATTATATTATTGCGCTATTTTTCAAATTACCCTATTAATGTGTTTTTTATTCCGAATTATCACATAATTGGGCTATTTTTCGAATTACCACATCATTGGATTATTTTTCAGATTACTATATTTTTGAGTTATTTCTCAAATTACCACGTCCTGTACTACTTTTTGAATCACCACATAGTTGTACTGTTTTTTGAATTTTCACATTATTGCACAACTTTTCGAATCACCATTTCGTTGTACTGTTTTCCAAATTATCACATTATTGTGCTAGTTTTCTAATTAAAACATTATTGTGCTATTTATGAATCAAGCATTATAAATAGTACAATTTGTACTATTGTTCGGATTACCACATTATTGGGCATTATCAAAGAGGAACACGCTTATCATCTGTTAGTATCGAATCACTTTTACTTACTTTACTAGCCTACCGAAAAAAATTACCACTAAAAACTACCCTACCGAATTAATACTTCAACTGATTCGGGGCACTTTGACCAAAAGAATATATATCACTTTCACTTTTCGTTGGTTATTTTATTGGATAGGAAAACCCTATCGTTGGGATTAAAGTCAAAGTATCAATCTCATAAAGCTATCAAACATTTAAAATTAGAAAATTCATAATGCAGAAGGTTTAAGTATCACAGGAAAAAGCTAAGAAAGTCATGTGAAAAGAAGAAAATTTACCGAGAGACATCCAATTACCAGACATTAAGGAAATGTTTAATTTCATCAACTTTTAGTCGAAAATTTGCTTATGTTTAAATCTAGTATGGACAATTCTTAAACGAGTTATTACTAGTTTAAGAATTGGTCCTACTAGATATATGCATAAGCATTTGTTGTTGGGAGAGGCCGCCCCTCGATAATATGCTTATGCCTTTTGACAATTCGGCATATTCTTATACAGTGCCCACGTTTTAATTCTCAACGAATTCGATATTTTCATTCCCTTCACTTTGTTTCAAAAGACAACCTTCATAAGGTCCTCATCCTTAATAGTTTACCTTTTTAAAAACAATTGATTTCTTTTACCTTATATAAATATTTTTTCATTCTCTTTTAAAGCTTCAAATCTATACAAACGTTTATTTGTTTAAAAATCAAGAATAGAATATTTGTGACGTTGAGCAGAAGTTCTGATTAACTTTTGAAAATGTGACCATGCGCCCTTCCATGAACCATATGTTTCCATATACCATATGGTTGGCGCTGCATAATCATAAATGGTTTTAGAGCCAGTAAAATCAATCAAACGGAAACTTAATAAAAATTAATAAACATCAATGTCAGCATGAGGATAACTAAATATATTTAGTAACTTGATACATAAAATCCTAAAATTTATTAGTTGAAAGGAAATATTCGTTTATTTTTTCTGGAAAGGGACGAAGAA
>JAOUZG010019159.1:13675118-13693023 GCA_026289955.1 Argiope argentata | reverse complement strand
CACACACACACACACACACACACACACACACACACACACACACATATATATATATATATATATATATACGAGGATAAAAAAATATGCCTTTTGGAATGATTTTGAAAAAATACAATTTGGAATAATTTTGAAAAAATACAATTTGGAGTAATTTTGAATAAATAAAATATATTAAAAAATGTGTTTTAATTAAAATCTAACCGAGTTTAATTTTACGCTCTAAAATTTAAATATACTCCAGTTAATATTTTGTTTCTATTATCGCGGAGATTCACTCTAAAAAAATCAAAAGAATCAAAGAAAGCAGGTATATAAAAAAAATAACCAAACGATATTCATATTCTCTTGTTATCATGAAAAATATTAGAAATGAAAAGGTAATGCTTGCTGCAAAATAAAAACAAAAAGAATAGAAAAAATAGTGTATTTTTTACACTTTACCATTCCAAAATTAAGACATCGATTTAATCCATAAATTTTTTCAATAGTTATTGCATTTATGCACTATAATTTATAAATTATGAGCAAAAATGAAAATTACATTGAATTCGAATATATGTATTATTCTACATTTAAAATCTGTAAATCCAATTAAATTAAATTGGCAAAATAATTGTTTTTGGGAAATCTATTAATTTACAATTAATCACGGAAAATTTAAATGTAGTTTCTTGTTAATACATTCAATTATTTTATACTAGAGCCTTGGATTTTCAAAAACATTTTAATGATTTCATTTTGTTAAATAAGATAATGAGTTTCAAAATTATGTTTATGTTTGCAGCTCACTGCTCAAAATAAAACCAAAATGAGGTTATGATGAATACGATGGATAAAAAGTCTTAAATATCTATTATAATTGAAAATATCATGTTAAAAATGAAATCTAACATATTTTTTTACTACGCAAAATATACTATTCTAAGAAAACATGAATATGAAAAAAATTCAAAGAAATCTTTTTTTTTTTGAAAAAATAAGCATTACTAAAAAAACCTAATAAGATTTCATTATTATTTAACGTAATAATAATAATGAAATATATTGAAGAAAACCATATATGCTTATATAGATGATTTACGGTATATTTTATCTAAAATTATATTCAAATTAAAACCATAACTTTTTTCATTCTCTCTTTGAATTTATTTTTAAAATATAAAATAATGACTCTAACGTTTTAAATTCATGATGTCCTTCACAATTCTTAAATTGATCATTTATTTAATTTAATTAATAAATTTATAAAGGAATTAATTTATAAAGACGCTCAATTCATAAAGAAGCTCAAGCTCTTTTGCATTTTTGCCCTTCACTAAGAAACGAAAAAACAGTCATAGGTTTAATTCACTCAAGCGCAGAACATACAGGATTTGTTCATCTTTATTTATTGTTGGGAGAATAACTATCAACGTGCCCACATTACACATGTCCATCTGCCGCATTCTCTTTGCGTAATCAATTTTTATGCCCAGAGTTTCATTTACTTTTAAATTTTAAAATAATTCCATTAACAATCGCGTTAAAATTCCTCATAATCATCTTTTTGCATTTTTAAAATCAATTAAATTTTCATTCATTCCTTTAATTTTCTATTTAAATTTCCCATTTTTATTTTTGAGCACATTTTACTTTTTTTATACCCGAGATTTACAAGGAGAAAAGATTGTAATCGTCGAAAAATTCGAACTCGAAATTTTTCAGACCACCAAAGTTCGATAAACATATTTTTTGCTTTATGTTTGTCTATGAACACTATAATTAAAAAATGCATTTCATTCTTTATTTACTTAGGGTACTTATACTATTTAAATCTGGCTTATATCTTCGTAATATCACTGTTTTTGCTAATAGTATTCTAAAGAACACGGAGAATGTAAACCAAATAGCAAGAAGTTGACATAAGCTAAAAGTAGGAATTAAAAATATGTAATTAATAATTAAATTGGTCAAGATATTACAATTAATTAAAAAAAATCTTGGATTACCAGTAATTATTTGGCAAGGAAATTGAACTACTGGTGCAAAAATAAAACTGAAAAAAATGATGGTAACATAATTCGGTAAATAAAGGGTTAACTAGACAGATGAAAAAACGTGATACAAAACATAAAAATGTAAAACAAATCTTATTCCCCAACTAAATTGAAATGAACAATAAATTTTAGAAAAATTTCTAATACAATAATGAAATGATCGCTTTATCATAAATAATATAATTTTCGGAGAAATCATTCCACTGGTTACCTCTTCTGTGTTTCTTTCACAGTTTTCTTATACACTTAAAATAATATGATTTTTAATTTTTCCTTGGCTCGGTATATTCAACTTCAGAGTTTTTATGTCATAGAAAACGTAAACCAAATCTTATTCTCCAAATAAATCGGAATTAACAATAAATTTTATAAAAATTTCTAATAAAATAATTAGATGATCGCTTTATTATAAATAATATAACTTTTGGGGAAACCATTGCTCTGGTTAAATCTTCTGTTTTGTATTTCATTATTTTCTTATAGTTTTACATAAACATTATTTCAAATTTTTTCTGGGCTAGGTACGTTTAACTTTAGGGTAGGTATCATAAAAAAACGCAAACTAAATCTTATTCTCCAACTAAGACGAAACTAACAATAAATTTTGTAAAAATTTCTAATCAAATAATTAGATGATCACTTTATCATAAATAGTAAATGTAATCATTTCTTATCATATTCCTAGCAAATAAATATTTAAATATCAATGCCATTTTAAAAGCAAAAACATCATATTTCATATGAAAATAAAGAAATAAAGGCCAAAATATTTGATTTTCTTAGTTTTTTTTTTATTGTTTGAGAATTACAGCAGAAATTTTAATTTATTAATGCATCAACCATTACTAAATTGAAATTGATGAATGGAACGAGTTAAACAAAAATCAACATCGACGGATACATAACTTTCTAAAGGAAATGCGAATATAAAACCGTCTTCTTTATCTCAAGCACAGTAAGTGACAATTTCTAATCAAAAACTCGCTAAAGAGACATTTAAAAACCAGAGCCATAGAATGACATCCCCCTCGCTATCAAAACGGGAAGTAATTGTCAATTATTTCATTTTGACCGCTAGTGTGGGAATCAGAGTTTATCTCCGAAATAGTCATTCTGATTTTGACGACAGTTTTGACTGCTAGTCGGACGCAGGGAAAAGAGAGAGAAAAAGACAGATAAAACAGAACCGGATGTGATTTTCTTTCTTTCTTTTTTTTCTTTGAAGTCAAAGACCGGTAAAAGAAGTGGCGTTGTGCATAATATAAATAACCATATTTCTTCCAGAAGCATTACTTCATACAACGATGCAAAGAGTACAGTTGGAAATTGATAACAATAACTAAAGATAAATTATCGGAAGATTGTGATCTCGGAGACTCGGGCATTTAATTAATCAGCTGTTAGTTTAACAGGCACGAAACATTTATCTTACGAGCCACTGACAGAATTGTTTTGATTTTGAGTAACAGTTTGATATTGTAGTCTTGTCGAATATTCTTTGGATTTAATAGGTTTATAACATTGAGATATGCTCTTTAGACAGTAAAATACTAATAAAGTTTTTTTTAAAGGAAATTTACTTTTGAAAGCCTATTTTAAAGTGAAACACACAGCTGATTACTCTATTTTTTTTTTAAATGAGCATTTAATAAATGTTTTTTTAATCATGTCAGAACATGATATTGTTTTGGTAATGAGATTTTCTGACGTCAACAAAAATCCGTAGGTGAAAATTAAAAATTTTATTATCTGCCCGAGCATCTCAAAAATTGGCTCTTATTAACGCGTTGTCGCTGAATTTACAAAAGCTCTGATTTTTTTTTAAAAATAAGTTAATTATTACCGCAAATAAAACCTAGAAAAATGTCATTTTGTGAGCGTGATTATGAAATGAAATAAATAGGAAATGCGATATTGTTTTTAACAAGAAATGCGATACAAAGTTTTTTTCGATCATTTGTCATACTAAAGTGACTCATTCAATGAAACAATTAAAATGAATAAAAATATGATTTAACTTGCACCAGCACGTGGTGCTTGGCCGCTCAAGAAATTGTGTTCTGGCATGATACATAGAAATATGCATAGCAAATTTCATTTTTATAATTTTTTTATATAATATATTATTATTTTTTGACACGAGGTGTTTCATATTCTAAGATATACATGCTCAAAAAACAGCAATATGTGTAGAAACCAGTGGCAAAACATAGTTAAAAATGCACAAACGATCAATTAAAGCATATTAAATTAACTTTTTTAAACGATTGAAAAGCAAATTTTATTTTGGACTTTATTGATACTTTTTTATTTTATATATTTAACATCGTGAGACATGATTGTTGAAAAATCATGTCTCCATAAAATAAACCATAATAAACCATAGAAACAGTAGAGAAATGAAAATATTTCCTATATAGATACTGAATAACAACAAATACAGTCGACCAATATGGGTATATAACTGAGCAATTCCTTATTAAGGATATTATGTCGTGATATTATTAAATTCTTATAACATCATTAGAAAATTATTATCTTGATCCAAACTATTAACTTATATCAATTTTTATTCATCCTTATTGAAGATATTATGCTATGATATTATTAAATTTTTATAACATCATTATAAAATTATTATCTAGATCAAAAGTATTATCTTACAACAACTTTTACTCATCCTTATTGAATATATTATGTAATATCAATAAATTTTTATAGCATCATTATAAAATTATCTCTTTCCCTATTCTTCTGAAAGAATAAAACTTTCTCATTCAATGTTAACATGTAATAATTTTTAATACCAGGGTATTCATTCAGCAGCAACATACGTTGTCATTGTTTTTTATGGCACTTGCCTATGGACAAGCCCCCGCTTATATAGTAACAGATTTAAGCCGAAAGGAGCGTCTCTTGTTTTTGAAGTAGTACCAACTAGGGCCAAGAATACGACTTAGCTACACACTCACCACATGTGCTTGCACAAACCCATTTTACAGGGGGGGCACAGTCACACATCTCACAGATAGCACACAGAAGAACAGCCATGCCATAACCGGGACTCCCAGAACACGAGGAAGACACTCTACCTCTGTGCCAGAAAGCCGGCAGCAGCAACATATACAGCAACTAACGAAAAAAGGAAATAATTTCTTAAATACCTTTTGTAAAGCGAAGCATGTAGACAATTTTCTTGATTATATAATATTTATTTTCAAAAATAAGCTTATAACAAACTTAATATTTGATTTTATCGATTTTTGTTCTTTGGCATGACATGTTTAAAAATATGAGATAAGAACATATATTACGGGATAACAGTACGCTCCAAAGATAACAATATGCTAGAAACCTATCGAAACCTATCTAGAAAATTATCAATCACTTGATAATAAGTTATGTTTAACACAACTAATAAATTTAACAAAAAAAGCATTTTCCTGATATTTATATTATCAAGTAAACTACAAGTATAGCTATGCATTTGAGATATACTCTAAAATATTTAAGACAGCAATATTATTCAAACTTCTTACATCAAACCCCTCTCTTTAAAATTCGATGAATCCTAAAATTTCTGTATCCCAAACTTACACAATTAGTCCGCTCAAAAGATAACAGCATACTAGAAACCTATAAAAATAACAGTAAAAACTGTACTAAAGTCTATTCCATAAATATTTATGAATAAATTGATAATAAGTTATGTTTATCACAGCTAATAAATTTAACAAAAACTATTTTACCAGTTATTAATATTTTCAAGCAAACAATAAGTATAATTATGCATTTTAGATATAACCTAAAATATTTGAGATTCCAATAATATTCAAAATTTTTACATCAAATCCCTCTCTTTAAAACCCAATGAATCTGAAAATTTCAGTATTACAAACTTATACAATTAGTTCGCTCAAGTTCGCTAATTCGCTCAAAAGATAACAGCATACTAGAAACCTATAAAAATAACAGTAAAAACTGTACTAGCGCCTATGGCATAAACATTTTTTTTTTGGAATCAATTGATAAGTTACGTTTAAGATAGCTAATAAATTTAACAAAAAATATTTTACCAGTTATTAATACTGCAAAGCAAACAATGAGTATAATTATGCATTTTAGATATAATCTAAAATAATAGAGACTCCAATAATATTCAAACTTTTTATATCAATCCCCTGTTTTTAAAATTCAATGAATCCTAAAATTTCAGTATCCCAAATTTATACAATTAGTTCGCTCAAGTTCGCAAATTCGCTCAAAAGATAACAGCATACTAGAAACCTATAAAACTACAGTAAAAACTGTACTAGCGTCTATGTCATAATTTTTTTTTGAATCAATTGATAAGTTACGTTTAAGATAGCTAATAAATTTAACAAAATATATTTTACCAGTTATTAATACTGTCAAGCAAACAATGAGTATAATCATGCATTTTAGATGTAACCAAAAATATTTTAGTCTGCAATATTATTCAAATTTCTTACGTCAAACCAATCTATTTAAAATTCAGCGAATCCTAAAATTTCAGTATCCCAAACTTATACAACCAGTTCCACCAACCAGCACAAATAAACAACCATCATCTTGTCTCTCACAACAACTTAAGGTTATACTAACATTTTACTATTAAAAAGGTATTACCGAAGACAATGCTTTTGGCATTGGTCTAATTTTTCTTCCTCCGTATAGACTGCGTGTATTTAATTTTCCGCCGTCTCTAATAACACGGACTTTAATAGTAGTGGCCCAATAACAAATTATCGTAATGTCCTTGCTCATTGAAGACGGTGGGGCGCAAATTAAAGTCATTATGTGACGTCCCCAAATGAGCTCGTGCCTTTGATATCACCGAAACATGCAGCATCACTCATTGATGTTTTCATCCCGGCGACCGGATGCCTCATGTGATAGCCGCATGTACTCATTATTAAATTCCTCGCTCTCTCTCTTTTTATTTAATTGCTTTTTATGTTATGTAATGCATGAATTATTTTCAAGTGGCTCTTGGAATGAAGGCACACGTGTAACTAACTAAAAATAATAGTTTGGTTTAAATTAGCGTGCTTCTGCGCTTACTCGGGGAATCCAGAGGAGTGAGGGTGGTTAACTTTTTTTTTGGGGGGGGGGGCGCATCCAATTATGAATGGAAATCATTTTCATAAATTCATTTTTGTATTTGAATAGATACAATCAAATATAAAAAAATATTAAAATAAATTTCTGCTATGCATATTTCAATGTATAGTGTCAGAACATCATTTCATGAATGGCCAAGCACCACGTGCTCGTGCGAGTTAAATTATATTTTTGTTCATTTTAATGGTTTCATTGAAAGAGTCACTTTAGTATTACAAACGATCCACAAAATTTTTGTCTGGCATTTATTGTTAAAAAAACATCCCATTTCCTAATTATTTCATTTCATATAATCGTGCTCAAAATGACATTTTTCTACATTTTATTTGCTCTAGTAATTAACTCATTTTTTAAAAAATCCGTAAAAACAACCTCATGTTCTGACATGATAATTAATGAGAAAAATGTGATAATTCTTAATTTTTTAAAGAAATCACAGTAATAAACGATTTATTGTGTTCTTGATTTTACCAGAGAAGGGATTTATTTTATCAGAACAGAAGTATTTAATTTTCTTATTTTAAATTCGATATCCTCTCAATCATGGAATATTTTTTTCTCAACCTTAAATATTGATATGGACAGGAAAAAGAAACTGAAAAATTAGTAAGAAATAGAGGAAGAGAAAAAAATTAATAAGCTTGCTTTTTTTTATTTAAATTAGGTTTTTTTAAACCAAAATGATATTTTCGTTTATATTTTTGTTTTAGCAAAATTACAACTTCAGTAACTGTAACCTAATTCATTTATCATTATTATTTATTTACCCTTTTTCTATCTCAAATTATTGAATTTTACCTTGATCAGAGTTATTTCACTACAATTTATACACAATCTGTATCAAGTAAAACTTCTTTTATTTAACATTTTTTACGAATAAAATAGTATTATTTTTTCTCTCTCAAGCTATTATCTATTATCTTGATCAGAATTATTTCGGTAAAATTTATACACAATTTGTTTGTTTGTTTTCAAGTAAAATTTCATTTATTTAATATTTTTTTTTACAAATAAAAAGATTAATTTACTAACTCTAGAAACCTAGGATTAGAGAATTGATTGATGATTTGTTATGATTTGATTATCATTAATAAAGTTTATTGATTCTTTTATTTCGAAAATACAAAATTTGTATCATGAGTATTTTTTTGGCTAGAAGGTTTAAAAAAATAAGGCTTCTAACTGCAAAGTGAAATTTTCATGTAATTAAATTAATTGCTTCTGATGAATCTAGAGGTAAATGAATTAAAAGTGCTCTTCTTACCTATAATTCCGAAACAATGATTCTTTAAAAGAATAAAATTTAAATCGGAAATCGGAAAATGTTATAAAATATGTAAAAATCCTTTGGAGAAAAAAGTGTAGATACAAACACTCTTTAAACTTTTTTCCTTGAAACTTTTTTTAATTTTTAAGATGATCCTAAAACAATAGTTTAATTATTCATCAAACAGTTTTTATGAAACAAGTTTTAAGTACAATACTCAATTATTTGTACATTGAAATTGTCTCAGTTGCATTATTTAAATCCTAATGAAAGTCATTATTACGTTTAAATAGAGATTTATGAAGTATTCTAAAATATAAATAAAAATTTTAAAAAAAATTATGACATTGAAAACATCAGGCAGAACATTTAAATGAAACTGAAATTATTGCAAGAGCGGCATATCAAACAATGCCTTGCATTTGTATTTATTTACATGAAACAATAATTTCTCTATTACCAGAACTTGCACAAGACTAAACAAAACGAAACAAAATGAAATATTTCGATGTTAATGTAAACTCTCCTTATCAACCATTAATTTTTTAACTGAGTTTCTCTCTCTCTCTGTGTGTGTGTGTGTGTTGTGCGTGCGTGCGTGCGCATTACAATGACTTCCATGAGCACCACTCAGAATAGTAAATGCTTCCTTTTTTAAAAATGAAATTTACTAGATTAAAATAAATTATTCATGTTATAACAATAAATGATTTAAAGGAAAAAGAAAGTTTGTATTTTTAAAAAAAATTTCTTTAAAAACAAAGCAGTGATTAGAGTTTGCTTTAGTTCTTTCTTTAAAAGTAATCTTTTTTTGTTATTTAATGATCTGGCGATACTAAAGGTATTATTTGATACTAACAGAAAAATAAACAGACGATAAGGGAATAGATTACTTACAGAACAATTATTAACAGACAAAAAGTAGAACTTACTATTGTTAAAATTTTTATTATTTATTTTATCATAGTTTGTCTTATGGCAAACAAACAAACTCTTATCAATTTGAAGAATCATATTTGGCTTAAAGGAAAAATTATCTTAAACCTTTTTTTTTCTGTTATTTGTTTGATCGATTAATTTTAATTGAAAAAAAGTCAAATTCAATACAATTTTTAAATGTTTTCTTCCTTTTTTTGTGTTCCTTTAAGTCCATTCTCGAAACTTTTGTTTTAATTAACATTGTGCATTATGGAAAGGAAAAATTTGAGTTAAAATTCCTTAAAAAAACCTATCCATTGTTGGTAAATTTTAATTTTCTAGTAATGTTGCTCATAAGATTCTGTTAATGTAATATCTAGAAGTTTATGTTTAAAGAAAATTCGAAACATACTAAAATACCTGCATTTTAAGTTAACCCCTTGCTACTCCGATGGTGCCTCAAGCAGAATTCAGCTCAAATTTCGCAAATACGATGTACAAATTTGGCCAATCAAAAGGCAATACTTTTGCATATCGCAAAAGGCGATGTGTTTACAAAAATACAGGCTTCTGATTGGCTTAAGTGAGCCATCGTAATTACTAAAATTTAGTTAAATTCCACCCTAATGTCAGCAAGGATGCGAATTTTTTCCGGCTAGTTAACATTAATAAAACTGCGTATCTGAAATTTTTCATTCTGTTAAAATAAATAATCGACCTTTAATGTCCCAATATTTATCATAATTAAATGAGACAGATAAAATAATTATGTTTCTAAAATAATGAAGTTTGTTTTGTTTGCAAGCAATAAATGCAAGAAATAATTAAATTCTCCAACTGTTGAGAAATTTGGATATATTTCATTCAAAAATGTACTAATAATTAGTTTATGAGATTTAAGAGTACCTCTTATAGATATATCTTTAACCCTTAATGTCGAGTGTGACTCGACATTCAGGATTGTGCATCATTTTGTCGTTTTATTCATTCATTTCTCAAATTTGATTGTTAAAAATTCCTACATAATGGTTAAGAGATGTAGATTAATTTTTTTTAAAGAAATTCGATTTAAAAGAATTATGTATATTTATTTTTCATAGCAATAAGCAAATCTTTGTCTTAGGTGAATAATTTTACATCTAATTATTTTTCAGAATGCAAAGGGCTAAAATAATTGAAGGTTAAGAATTCTTGAATGTCCTTAACTATCAGTATTCCTTTGAAAATATTCGATAAAGAGCCTGGAAGTAAATCATGAAAGAAAAAAAGATGTAGCTCATTGTGGTAAAAAGTAATCTTCTGTCTGAAAATTCTTGTTTTCTGTAACAGTATTTCATCATACACACAAAATACTTAGAATCAAATACAAACGAAAGCCGAATTTCTAAGAGCTTGTCAAAACACGCCGAGCTCGTAGGTAAAGATGTCTGAATCATTAATTCATATTCGGGCCATTTGAGGTTTGGGCATTCTCCCCCGCGGTAATTGCCTTCTGCGAAAGACTCCGGTTTCGCGACGCGGACTGTCAATTGACGGGAACGGAGTGCCCCTGATTAAGTGTTACACCTCGTTAAGGGAATCATCATCGGGGAAATGGACATGATGACCCTTGCAGACGCTACTCTCATTCCCCGGCATGTTGAGACAAAGCAGCAAAAAGGATCAATTGGCATCGAATGCCGAAGAACAAGTATGTGGAGTTTTGTTCATTTGCTTTTCTGATTTTGAGTTTTTTAAAAATTTTATTTTATTTTTAATTCAAGTAGATAAATTTAACATAATTGGAAATTCATTTTAACTTTTTTTTATTTGAGGATTTAATTTGTCTTAAATCTTGGAATTTACTGATAAATGTGGTAAGACCATTAATGTGAAAATGATGTTCGGAGTTAAGTAATTGGGACCAATACCATTTTAAAGATATCCAGGTCATTATTTTATATATCAAATTGAAAGATATTTCCTATGTATCTTCAAAATATTATGATGTAGATTAAATTTGAAGCAATAGTTATATTATAAAAATGCAGCAATTTATTTTTTCTAAAATATGTTACAATTCCAGCTATTTCTAAAAAAAGGTATTTTGGAGCCGATCCAATTATGCATGTTATGTTTTATTAATTATGAAATAATTCTGTTAAGTATTTTTGAACTGAATCAAAGATTGAATAGCAAATTATTTTTCAAAGATTTCATTAAAAAAATAATCACTAATCTAATACTAGATTTATTTTTCATCTATTTGACAAATTAGAAATATTTGAATTTTTTTTAAATTCAAATACAAATTTTAAATTGATATATAAGTTTTTACTGCCTATAATTTCTTAAAGCTACATTATCGGATATTTCCTTTTTAAGCAAAAGTGACTTTAAATCGCCTTTGAATTTCTGAAAAAACTTTAATACTTCTTTAATTGCTAAATTTAATTTCAATTAATTCATGAAATAATAAAGCTTAATCAAATTGTTTAAATAAATAACAGTCATTAATTACTGAACCAAAAATATGATCAAAAGTTCTCTATTAAAAAAACTTTCTACTTAAAGTTAAATTTTTTTTTTATTAGTTATTAAATTTTTGAAAATCAATGATGATAAATGATGAAATTAATAACGATATAAAAATGAAAGATTTTTGAGAAATTAGTTTTAATTGACTAAGATATAAATAGAATAATTATTTGAAGTGAGTGCTTGAATTGATTTACAAGCTCGTTCAACTTCCAATACAAAGTTTCATAAAATTGCGTCATTCATAGGATTTGTGTAGTTTAATGAAACTCTTTAACAGCTAAAAATAAATAAGTAAATAAAACTTTGGAATGTTCCATAGTTTCAAATTATTTTTTTTACTTTTACTTATCACTATATTAATTGTATTATAACTATTTAATTCCGTATCGTAAATTATACTATTGGTTCTCCCTTCGACATTATATTAAAATATTTTGCACTCTCAGAATATAAAATGCATAAACACCTATTAAAATAAAACTTAATGCCGCTCTCTAAATTTTTTGCTTCGATAAAAGGCTGCAATATATCGACTGTTAAAACCCTTTTAACGTGAAATATGTTAAATTATGACTAGCTAACTTCAAATGACGATGATCGAAAAGATTATCAAACATCTTGTTAAAAACCAAAGCAAATTCTTTTTTAACAGAGTTCTTTTAATACTTTCCCTTTACATACTGAAAAATATTTTAACCATGTTTATAAAAGATTTTCAATTTCTTTTTTTATGATAATTGAAATAAGTTCATACAAAATCGATCAATATATTGCCTCTTCTTTCTCCCAGTATTTTTGTCATTGTTTTAGTTTTCTAACATGAGGAATATAGGAGGATTTTTAATTGTAGTTTTTTAAGGGTTATAAATGTCAATTATTACAAGTAATTCAGTTTTTTTATAAGAAATTTTTGATATTAAATTCAGTCTGTTGAACCATACAGGACTTCTTTTACCCATTACAGAAACAAACTGAGTCATCTAGAGCTCAATTCATCTTCGGAGATTTCATTCGATTCCTTTTCTTTAATTATTTGCATAAGTAGTTTTAAGTTGCAAATTCCGATAATCTTGCAAATCACTTAATTAAGGTGTTCTTTCGAAATGGAGGTTTCAGTGTCATCAAAATTTATTCCGATCCCCAAAATATATAGAAAAGTTGTTTAAATATTTGACACAGCCAACATCCTGGCTCAGGGATAGCGCATATTCGCCGTGATCTCGGTGTACTGGGTTCGAAGCCTTGTTGAGGCACGGTTGTTCTTTATCTATTCTATCTATTGAATGCCCCCCCCCTTGTAAAAAGGGGCTTTGCATGTGAATGCAATGCGCAAGTAGCTGTTCTGTGATATTATGAAATGAGTTGTCTACTTTTGTAAATCCCCTGCGATACTTAGTGGTCAAGGGGATTTCTGAATATTCAAAGATAAAATATTCAATATTTGACATACAAAAAAAATTCAGTTAGGATGCATTGCCCTTGTAAATTAAATTAAAAAATAAAATTAATATAATGAAAAAAAAAACATCGCAAAAGAATGTAATGAAATTTCAGTTGTTTACTTATATTTAAGAGCACTTGGGCGTTTTCCTACTTTGTCTATGCGATTATCCAATCCTGGTGAACATTACTGCTACGCATCTTAACGAATTCACTGTATAGTCTACGTTGAAGAAATCTGCTTATCTTAAACAAGACTGGATTTTCAATTTTAAAAAAGTAATTTCCAAGTGGCACCCTATAAATCTTGAGAATCAGCTTACTCCGAGATTTAATTTTGTAGCATTTTACAGGGAAATATATTTTTCAGATTTCATTTGATTTACAGGATTCATGCATTCTAACTTATCAATTAAAGCCTATTTTGTATTTTGGAGCAATATTATTAAAAAAAAATTTTCTTACGTTTTCGAATTTACAACTGAATTTGTAGTTTTCTTAGTGATTTAGAAGTAAATAATGTTGGCAAACTTTGTATTTGGAATGATTAGATTATTTAAATTTTTTTGTTAATTTGTTTGTTTGCCGTCAACTTTAAATTTAAATCCTTTTTATATTAGAGATATAAACATCGACTCTCTTGATTGTGATCAGAAATTGAATGTTTAGTCATTTAAGTTTATTATAAGGTTTATTTATGTAAAAATTTCTTATTGGATTAATTTAAGATCGCTGAAATAAATGCATATAATTTCGGAAGCTTGGGCGGGGGAGGATTAAATAATCTTAAGGATCTTTCGGAAATAAATCCGGAAGTCATCACGACCTATGCTATGGATGGTATGAAATCTGCTTATTGAAATTCGTGATATCCAAATAAAATAGAGTAAATACCAATTAGACATCAAATATGAGTTTCGATATATACTATATCATTGCCAGCTCAAATACGATGGTGAAAATAGTATCACAAGCTTGGCGTGTCCATGCATCTGTAAAATGCATCCCTGTTGGGGAAAAAAGAATCTAAAATCTAGGCTGCTTAGCTGCATTTATACAATCGTATCATTTCTTATTGTTCTTTAATTGGTGAAAAAAACCTTTTTAATTTGCTGAACTGCTATTTTTAAACTACATTATTTATTGTTTTGAAACCATAACATTTATATATTCTAATTGTGTGTGTTAGTGTTTGAGTACGTGAAAAATTTTCTATATAAAATAACTCCGCAAACGCATTTTTCAGAAGATACTTTAAAAAAGATTGAAAAATATTTTTCAAGTTATTAAAACAATAAAGAAATTGCATTGATTATAAAATATTAGTAAAATTATATAAAATATCTAAGTTAATATAAGACATCGCTGTTATTTATCAAACTTTAGAAAAAACAGGAAAAGGATGGAGTTTTGATAATTATACACGAAAGCAAGGAGCAAATATTTCAGTAAGGTAAGAAATTTTCCTTACCTTGAAAGAAAGTTTTCTTTTCAGAAAATTTAAAATTTATTTCAAATTTTGTTTCAAAATACAGAAATTTCAGTGAACAGTTAAGGATCACTATGATTCTCCAATGAGTTAGGGTAGAAAATTTTGTTCTCTTTTCGCTGTCATTTTTAATAGTATAAACATATTGAAGAATATTGTATAACAATATTGTATGATATTGAACAATCAACATTTTATGCATCAATATTGCATGATATTGAAAAATCAATGTTGTATGATATTGAACAATCGATATTGTATGATATTGAACAATCAATATTGTACGATAATGAACAATCAATATTGTAATAATATTATTGAATATTGAATAAAATAATGTCGCACAATATTGTACAGTTTTGTGCAGGAGACTGTGTTATCAGGGTTACAATCAAATGAAAAAAAATGAAGTTAAATGAAAAATTTTAGCCTCCGCGAAACTTTATGGTACAAAATAGATTATTGAACAAGAAAATCTCTGCTATTCAAACAAAGTTCTCTTAAAAAGGGGGGAGGGGCACAGAATAACATTAGGGATATAATGTAGAGATACCTACGGAATATATATGGGAACCTTAAGGGAAAAAATATTCTGCTCCAAGATTAAACATCTTCCCATTTCGAATGAAGAATTTGCGTTCCTGGGGCTGTCCCATGGGGAAGGTGGATGGGGGTGCGCTTTTTCTCTGTGGGAGGTTTCGAAATAGAAGGAATTGCACTTCGTCTCCGTCTGTTCTACATCCTCGACATATGCATCAACTGTAGCTTCAAGGAATCGAAGCCCGTATTTTTCCGTAATTAGCCCCATTTCTCTTTTTCGAAGCCCCCCGACTCTTGCACGCAC
This sequence comes from Argiope argentata, assembly GCA_026289955.1. Classification (NCBI taxonomy): domain Eukaryota; kingdom Metazoa; phylum Arthropoda; class Arachnida; order Araneae; family Araneidae; genus Argiope; species Argiope argentata. Next base: position 13,677,364 of record JAOUZG010019159.1, on the reverse strand, counting down.
TTTTTATTTTCTATTTTCTCTCCCACGCGGTATGTGAAAAGGTGCGCTTACAGAATGTGTGCAATTTTTTTTCTCTTTTTCTTTCTTTTTGGTGTCATTGAGAAATACCAAACGGCGCCAAGCGACATGGTTTTTTAATGTAAGGAGGCAGAAAATCTCGTGTCTGCAGCTTGCATGCAACAAATGGAAAGCATGTGTAAAAATTGTGGATTTACTTCGGGAAGGTAGGATAAGAATAGATGAAATGGATAATTTTGGGAAATAAATGATATTAGACAAAAAGACATCATTTTCCGCCATTTAGTGCATAAAAATATATTAAAATATTAATGTGTACCTTTTAACATAAAGAATTAAGGAATATCTCCAATTGGAAATCATCTACATCTATATAATATAATTAACTAAGACCGTTAAACTTTTCAAATAAACTTATGCATTAGAATGCATCATCATATACAAATACGTATCCAAAAGATTAAATTTACGCAATCAAATTTACATTTGTATTGTAATGTATCATTAAATAGAGATTTTTTTTTTTAAAAAAAAATTAGTTTCAAAGAGTTCGGTTTAATTTATATATTGCAATACATTATGAGAAGTTTAAAAGTGGTTAAGTTATCAATTATTATAATCACAGATAAAAAATTTAAATAATTCAAGGTTGCATGTAAAATTAAGTCATAAACTCACAAAATTACTTGAATCAATGGACTAAATTTATCCTTGAGTAATTTAATTTGGTTTAAATTTAACAGTTTCTAATCTAAACTTTTTCATAGTAGAGGCCTTTTTTTCTTTTCAATTATAGAGCAAGAATGATTTATTGAAAAATGTGTGAAAAATTAATAAATGGAAAGCTTTATGGCAAAATGAAGATTTATTGATAAATGTGAGAAAAATCAATCAACAAATAACAATTAATAACAAATAGTATTGAAGTAGGTATGTTACTAGCATAAAATTTAAAATTTATTTAAGTAATATTTGATTTTAATTTTAATTTGCCTTTTTTTAAGAAAAAAGTGCGCAACTGAAATTTAAAAATAATTCTTTAAAAAATAGCAAAAAAGATTAAAATTTTCATAGCACAAACTAAAAAATATTTCAATTTGAGGTAGATATTTTTTTAATTATAAAGCGCTGCACTTAATTAAAAATTATAAAATTACATAAAATTTTCAAAAAAATTAATTGGGAATATTATTAGTATAATGCTAATAAATTCACTTGATTTAAAATTAAATAATTTTGATAGCCCGTCCTTTTAATTTTGATAAATGAAAGCACAAAGGGAGACTCAAGAGTTTTCTGAAATAAGGCTAGCATTTAGTTAATTACTTATTTTATTTATTAATTCAACCTATTATTTATTAATTCACCCTCATTAATCAATATACAATTGCTCAAAATCTTTTTCTTATAATATAACTTGCTGCTTTGGATAGCGAACCAATCATCGTCGGTTTATAGTCACAAATTATTTTTTCGCAACGACAAAGCTTTCGCTAGGTACAAAAAGAAAAGAAGAAAAAAAATCTACTATAAACAAACCTTTCTATTTAAAAATCGTTTCCAAGATTTATTAGCATCAAAAGGAATTATCTGCACCCTTCCGTTTTATCAAAAAGATCAAAGAAGAAGAAGAAAAAAAGAAAAGAAAAGAAAACAATCTTTCACCGAAAACTGATGCGACCGCTATTGAAAACAAAAAGTCAAGTCAGTAAAAGAATAAGAAAAAGCGTGAGAAAACGGTGTCGGGAGAAAGGGGGGGCGTCAGGTAAACAGAGTGAGCCCTCCCCCCGGTGGTTAAAGGGCAAGTAATTTCTGTAAGGGTATCTAAGTGACGTGTCGCCAGACTGGAGCCAACCGTTTTTTCAGGGCCTAATGAAAGTTTTCGCAGGGCGCAAGGCAATGCTGTCAACCGGCGCGATGACTGACGTCGCTGCGGCACGATTCCAGATGTCACGAGGCACCATCGGTCGGATCGCGCCTCTAAAAGATTGTTTCCTTTCTTGCTATTGCTCTCTTCTTTTTTCGGCTCTTTCTCCCAATTTTTCTTTTCTTTTTTAATTTTTATCTTTTACTGATAATTTTCACTCGCTCTCTTCCAGGAGAAATAAAAGTTTCATATCAGTTTGAGTCCTGATAGAATTATTTATATTTTAAAAACAATTGAAAATGACAGTATATATGAAGTCGAATTAATCAATATAAAACTACTTTGGGGCCCACGATTTCAA
>JAOUZG010019159.1:13645564-13664467 GCA_026289955.1 Argiope argentata | reverse complement strand
CTTGATAGGAGTGATTTAGTGTAGTTTAGTGATTTAGGATTAATAGTGGACTTGATAGAATGATTTAGTACTTGATAGGAGTGAATCATGAGTTTTGGTATAAAAACTCTGTCAAACAAATGTGGACCCCCCCTAAAAAAAAGAGTTTATAGAACTCCAGCTTATACTTCCGCCACATAAAATTAGATACTCGCTCGTGTATTGTAGTTTGCATTTTTAATTTTTATACTATATATTGTATAATACTATTTGCATATGGGTTATGATTACACAAATTAAAAAAATCTTCACTTAAATATACATTTTTAAACAGCAACAAAAATTCTTATTTATTTTAATGAATTTCAAATTTTGTTTCCCTTTTATCGAAATTTTTTTAAAAAAAAGGATGTTTGAGGTATTTTACCTACATACTCCATTGTTTCGGAAATGGTCTCATCATTCTCAATGAATTCAGATAACGAAATGATTCCTAAATCAATACTTCATTGTCACTGATCCAAGTTATATCAAAGAGAGGACATTTAATATCGAATGATTTTCATAGGCCAATTATACTATAAATCTTCATTGTATTCAACTTTCAAATCTCGGTTGCTCTTATCCTAAGCCGAGAATATACGCCACCTGGAAATTAAGACTTTAATACTAGACAACTGTGACCCCCTCCTTTTTAAAAAAGATCTTATTGCTCCATGAAAATAAATATATAGATGTCAATATTTGAAATATTAATCCATTCATCTGGTATATTTGATGTAGAATATGATTTTCAGAAATTTATGAAATATGCAAAGGATGGGCGTGTTTATTCTCCAAATTTCTAAAGAGGAAACGTCAGTAGCTTTAATATCAGACGCCAGAAAACCTTGTCAGCAGCAGACTCGGGTGAAGAAGTGTCATTATTTGATGTCCCATTATCATTTTTCGGCCTATCCAAAGGAACAGGCCGGCGACAGGAATGTTTATGTAAAACAGAGGAAAGGGCGACTTGGTGGCTCCCGGTTTCCTGTAGCATCTTTCTCTCTGCCAATTAGCAAACGATCTTTTCCACTCTTCCACCCCAATTGCCTCCACTCTCCTGAGAATGACATTTTTTCCGCCATACCCCTCCCTCTCCAACGAGAGACATCATTAAATACTCGTAATTCAGCTTTCGCAAAGAAAGTGGGAGGGCTTCTGCCAGAGATGCTCCCATACTTGGCTCGTTAGGGAGCAATTTAGATTTTTCACGATTCCAGAATTTTTGCCGAAAAGAAAATATTTATTCAGATTTATGTGCGCAGGTGAGACTCCGATACGATGTAGTTTATAACCTGATATCACCAATTGTGATAGTAAAGCTTTATGGCCAGCATGTTTTTAGGACAAGTAGATAGAAATCAATCACTAAACACATAACCTTATATTTCATTTTAAAACTTTCACGACTTCCTCATGCACGCATTAATACTGATAATAATGAATTATAATGAATGATTAATAATGGAAATCTCAATGTCTGGTAGAAAACATCTATCGTAAATGACGTACATTGTGGTGCATTACTTAAATTTATTTCAGTAATACTGACTAAATTTACTGAAATAGAATTAATGAATTAATTTTTTTAATTAAAAAGGAGAAAACATTAAGGACGGGATAGCCTGTTTGGTAGGGCGTTGGATTCGCACCCTTTGGGCTGCAAGTTCGAACCCGCCTGCCGAAGACTCTCCTCTGTCGTGGTCATAAAGTCCTCCATATCGAGAGTAATGCAACTGGGGGTATTGGTCTCTGTTCCAGATCTAAATTACGATATATTGATGAATGAATGAAACGCATGAATGTAGTTCGTCCCGTAAAAAGGGTTTGTAACATGTATGAACCAGAAATCAGACTTCTGCCCTCGGGTTTCAGGGTCCTAAGTTCCCTCAGAAGCTACTGAACCCCTCCTTCCATTTTAAAGCGGAGCACGAGAATAACAAAAGACTTATTTTCAAAAATGTATTTATTACAATTGGTTCATTCTCTCACTTCACTTGCGGGTGTAAATGTTTTTGCTAAGTCCGAACTAAGACTCCCAAGAATCAAAGTTAAATGTCAAATCATCCACCTTAACATGGACGGAAAAAAAGCTACCACTCTCATAATAACTTAGAACAAAGCACCACAAAAACATGAAAACTCTCGCTGATGGGACAAGAAAATACCAAAATTGTGGTATGTGCCCTAACAAGGAACTTACTCCTCACCTTAATTTCAACTGCCCTGCAGTTGCGGCAAGCCTTCACCTACTCGACCACCCTACTAAGGAGGCATTATTCACCTATTCTGCCATTGATATTGCCAGAACTGCACCATAACGTTTGATTTTTTCAGAGGACACGACGACAACAACAAGTATATAATTTGAAAATCTACAATATTGGCACAATACAGCCGATTCCGTTCTATAATATTATTGTACTCTATAATTAGTATTGTAATTAATTATTTCTGCCTTCGTTTAATATTTTTTTTCTAATCCCCTTTCTCAAGTTCAATACATTTAAATGCACATTTTCATAACAATCTATATTTTTAAAATCAAAGAATATCCATAATTCTAAAGAAGCCAAACAGTTTATCTGCTCCCCTTTTCCATTCTATTATTGAGTGCATTTACTGATTAAATAAATAAATAAACTTGTCAGAAATGCGCTTGGCAGGAATTACTGTCAAACATATTTTTGGTCTTCTATATAAAAATAGTGACATAAAACTAGGTGCAAAGGTAGGAAAACAACTCAATTTAAATCATTTTTACTAAGCTTGTTAAATAACTGCAATTCACTTCTTTATTTTTACAATAAATGTTTAAAATAATATATTTGATTTGTGTAAATTTGGAAAAAAGAGGTGAAGCCTCACATTTTTTTTTTCAAATATAAGCAGGGCATTTGACAATAAACAAAAAGGGAGTGGTTTAGAGCTTATTTTTTACATTATTGTTTAACATTAACAATTTTGATTTTAGTAAAAGAATTTTATCACACAGAATATTAATTTAATTGCTTAAAACTAAGACTATTTCAAATTCATAAATTATTTAGAAATCCCTTAGAATCAATCATAATTAGAAATATTTAATAAGTATAATAACATACTGTCTAAATATTCCCCTACTACCAACCTTATCTGTGATAAACTATGGTTCAATAAATATTGGTTACTCGCACATTCACATTCTAGATGACACAAAACAAGAATCTTACAGGCAGCAAGTTAGGTAAAATAATTACCATAATTAAACTACACCAAAAAACAATAAATGAAAGGGGAAAAATTTGAAACTTATTATCTTTTTCATTATTGTTTAACATTGGCAATTTTGATTTTAGTAAAACAATTTTATAGCAGAGAATATTAATTTAATTACTTAAACATCAAGTTAGGTAAAATAATTATCATAATTAAACTACATTAAAAGCAAATTTTTAACCAAGAATTTATCTGGATATTGATTTCTTTCTCTTCAGAAATGTCGATAAATAATACTTTAATTTCCTTGAAGTTGTTTCTGAATTAGCGTTTCTGACAAGGGCCGTGATTCATTAAAGAAATGTGACAGTATTAACCTGGCCAAGATAGCTTCTTGTGCAGAGCACCAGTCAATCTTGCTCGTCGGCCGCCTGTCAAATAATTTATCTGGAAAATTACGTAGTTCGGTAATGGAAATAATTTCCGAGAAGTGCCGAGAGGGCTTCTTTTGAGTTCCGATGACAGTCGAATGATGGATCGGGGAGCATTTTGTCGCTACTCGAAGGTTGTCGAAATTCCACTGGACCTAGATTAACAAGCCTCCCTGATGGATGGCAGGAGATGAAACGAAAATATTAATAATAATCTAATGCCGCTGTGTTTTTTTTTAAATTCCGCTTCAACTTGCCGATGCACCATGAGGTTGATAGTGGTTCAAGTCTTAGATAGTGTTTCAGAGTCTTCGCAATGTCTATAGTTAGGTCTGACCATCGTATGAGTGAATCTATCAGGTGATTTAGTTCACTTGACGCTCCAGTCATGTGACAAGCGTAACTGTGCATGATAATCTAATATGCATGCACATTTTTGTGTAACACTAAGCTAGAATTTAACTATCTTTGTTCATAGTGTGGACAAAGAAATATAATCCTACTACGATCAGAGATATGGTCTTTTTCCAATGGCGATTCCAATGTAATAATGAAGTGTTGGTATATTTAATAGGAGGCAAAAAATAAAATTCGTTTTTTTTTTCTTCTTAATTTTTAATTTGTTTCTTATCATGATCATTTTTCAAAAATCGTAGGTGTAAATTGCAATAGAATCGACTCAGGTTCAAGTGATATTGTTCAAATGCCTAGCACAAATTCAATTCAAATTGCTCTAGGCATTTGAACAATATCACTTGAATGTGAGTCGATTCTATTGCAATTCAAGCATACGATTTTTAAAAAACAACCACGTTTAAAAAATATTTTTAAAAATTATTATTATTATTATTATTTATATATATTGCTTTTTGTTAATTTGGTAACAAAAAAGAACCAAATTTTCATTTTAATCAAGGGACTTTTGGCTTAATTGTATCAACTGACTATTAAAATATAAACTGAATTAATTGAATAATATTTTAACAACACAAGAAAAATCGATTGCAAATTCTTGTAACAAAATATCATCACTAAGGTTTACTAGAAATTTTCTATTTGTGGTGACTATAGCAATTGTTACCATAAATTTACAAGTTACCTAATTTTGCTAGAATATAATAGATGGAAAAACCCACATCATTTCTAGAAGTAAATTGTCCAAAGGAATGCATTTTAAAGGATCTATATTATTAAAAGTGAAGAGAAAACAGATTCGCCTAATATTTATAACTGAATTGGATCAGTAGTATCCCCCCTTTGTAACAACTCTTGACCCATAATTTCCCACAAACATCAAATCTTGTACGAGATTAAAGATGAAAGGAAATTCTTGCAACTTTGCCTTCATTTCCAAATTTTCACATCACTTCGATTTAGCTGGAAGATATTTAAACCAAGAGAAATGAATCGTTCTATACCTACGGGTATTTCTTTGGAGGATTAGGTTTCGAACTTATGCTCTCCAGCACCAAAGCTGATAATCTAAGGCTGTTTTATTTCCATTTAGGATAGATGTAATACTAAACAGAATCAAAATTTAATAAATGGATTAAATGATAAATTCTGGGCATTAAAGGGATAATAAGGGCTTTAATTATATCAAAATTGGATGCATGGAAATATTAGATACAAAGGCGTGACAGATGCAGTTTAAATAGAATTTTTGATATTAATAAATGTTTTAAACATACATATAAATTTGCAAATATTTTAAACACACATATATATTTGCATACATATAAATTGCATTATACATATAAATATCCATGAAATATTTTCATAATTCACATTTGCAAATAAGAATGCAATTTAAGATGAATGTACAAAACTGTTTGATAGTTTTCAACTATAAATAAAATATGATTTAAATAGAATTTGTGAGGTTAATAAATATTTCAAAAATACTAATAAATATACAATTTACATAGATTCTATTTTGAAAATTAAATTAAAATTGGAATTCAGGATATAGGATGTGGGAAATTACTTAATAGTTTAAAAATACGAAAACATTTTCGATTTAAATTGATTCTACGAAACTATTAGATAGCCCACATTTATAAATAAAATTCAATTTAAATAGAATTTCTGTGATTAATAAATTAAAAAATACTAATAAATATACAGTTTACATAGATTCTGTGAAAGTATTAGGTGACTTAAAAATTAAATTAAAAAAGGAATTCAGGATATAATATTTGTGAAATTACGTGACAGTTTAGAAATAAGAAAATATGTGCATTTTAAATTGAATCTACGAAACTATCAGACAGCTTAAATTATCCATAAAATGCAATTTAAATAGAATTGCTGAGATTAATAATTAATTCAAAAATGCTAATAAATATACAATTTACCTATATTCTGTGAAAATATTGGATAATTTAAAAATTAAATAAAAAAGGGAATTCAGGATACAGGATCTCTGAAATGTGTAATTTAAATTGAATCTACGAAACTATCAGATAGTTCACAATTATCAATAAGATTCGATTTAAATAGAATTTGCAAGATTAATAATAACTCGAAAATAAATGTAAGTATACAATTCACCCAAATTCTGTGAAAATATTAGATGTCTTAAAAATTATATTAAAAATGGAATTCATGATACAGGACTTGTTAAATTATTTGGTAGTTTAAAAAAAAGAAAACCTTTTCAATTTAAATTGAATCTACGAGACTATTAAATAGTTCATACATATAAATAAAATTAACTTTAAATAGAATTTGTGGGATTAATAATAGCTCAAAAATACATATAAGTATACAGTTTATACAGATTCTGAGAAGTTATCAGATGACTCAAATTTAAATACGAATGGAAGAGATTTAGGATCTATGAAATTATTTGATAGTTATTCGTAGATTCTCGTTGGTTTCTCGTAGAATTCTAGTTGATTTCTGGTTAAATTGCATCTTTGTTCGTATAAAGATACAATTTAAATTGAATCTATGAGATTAGTTGATATTTAAAAAGTACGTATCAGTATACGATTTGGATATTCATAGAAAGCAGAATTTACGATTGAAAGGTAATATCCTGACTTACACCATTAGAAAATTTGACTTGCACCAATAGCGGTGCGAGATCTTCCTGTCTAAACAACTCCCTAACAAACGTTAGCAAGATGTAACTGCATAAAGCTGAATGTCGAGTTAAAAGTTTATCGAATGCTACTTGATGGATGAGTTTTGGTCTCGGAGATGTTATGGATTATTTTTCCTCGTTCTTTTTGTAAATTTTGGGGAGGCAAAAATAATTTATCGTCATCTCTCTCTCTCTCTCTCTCTCTCTCTTACTGACTTTTTTTCTTTTCTCATGTTACGTTAGATGGAAATATAAGCTCTCGGTGGATGTCGACATTTTATGACTGGATTATCTTAACGATTCCGCGTACTTTATCAGTGATTGAGTATGTGACATAAACAATAAGTTGACATCCAAATAAATATCTCGGAGTCCGTGATGAAGAACCGTGACCTCCAACGAGTGTTAACGACTTTGAATAGGGGATAAGAGTAATAAAAGATGCATAAAAACATAATATCCCAGCAGGAGTTTCGAGCTGTGATTTGAAATGTATGGATCGAGTTCCAGGATCATAAGAGGTTTCTTTAATTTTGCTGCTTTTTTCGTATCAGTGTCATTGTTTAAAGCGGTTCCTGATTTTTCGAAGCCAGTATTTTCTAATTTATCAGTGTCAAAGTAACTATATCATTAGCATATGTACTTTTATAATTTTTCGGAAACAAAAATATTTGACTTAGAAAGATAAGGTGCTCCCCAATCCATTAAAGATCAGTGACAGCAAAAACTAAATTGTATACTTATGCTAAATTAAACAAAATTTTATACTAATGCTAAATTAAAATTATTGTATATTTATGCTAAATTAAATTAATTGTACATTTTTTCTAAATTAAATTAATTGTATATTTATGCTAAATTAAACAAAATTTTATACTTATGCTAAATTAAATTAATTTCATATTTATGCTAAATTAAACAAAATTTCATACTTATGCTAAATTAAATTAAATTGTATATTTATGCTAAATTAAATTAATTGTATACTTATTCTAAATTAAATTAAATTGCATACTTAAGTTAAACTAAATTGTATACTCATGCTAAATTAAGCTAAATTCTATAATTATTCTAAATTAAATTACATTGTATACTGAAATTAAATTAAATTGCATACTTATGATAAATTAAACTCAATTGTATACTTATAAAGTAAATTAATTGTATACTTATGCTAAATTAAACTAAATTGTATGCTTTATTATATTCTTTCCAACAAAAGTTTATGCGTAATTTTCTTAAATTTTCATTAATAATGGGAAAATTATTAATGTAAAATAATAATGAAAAAATTAGTTTAAAACTTTCTTTCTTTTGTTTAGTGTCAAATGTCCTGCTAATATTTGGAAAAAAAATGTGACCACCTCTTTTTCCAAATTTACAAAAATCAAATGTATTATTTGAAATGTTTAATGTAAAAATAAAGAAATAAATTAGCTATTTAACAAGTTTAATAAAAATGATTTAAATTGAGTTGTTTCTAACTTTGTACCTAGTTTTGAAAAGAGTAAAATCATTACACCCATTTTAAGAAACTCGGATTTGTAGAAACAATTTGATTTTTTTAAAAATCGATTAAACATTTATCAATAAAAATAACGATTACTTGAAAATGAATTAAAAAATTGAATTTGAATTTAATTTTTTAGATTAACATCAATACAACTTTAAAAAATAACTTCATAAAAGATAAATTTCCGAACGACTTACAAATTATAGTTTAAAAAGTGATAAGGTAATAATATAACTGAGTTAGAAAATAATTACTTTCATCCTTATTTCTTATGCAAATTTTATACCATTAAATACTATCTTTATAGTTAGCATCACATGAAATAATTTATTTTACTCACCTCTTAAGTATAGAGATAATATTAACGCCACTTTCATACAATGTTTCCTTATGTTATCATGATCATCAGAAATACAAGCCTAACCGGATTGTTAGCAGGAAACAGAAAGAAAAAAAAATGCGCTGGTAGTAAACCTTGAGTTAGATTAATTATCTACAATAATAATGTCACATATGATTATGTTGTGTGATGTTATCATCTATTTACCTTAATTGTCAATTCACAGACACACACTACTTGCTTGTTAATTAACGTTATTAATTAGTCGAGATAAAAACTTTAACGGCAGGAAGAACTGTGATTAATGAGGGTTTTGTTACGCAATTTGCAAATAATGTAAAATAAGATATAATTTATTTCTCAAGGGCGTATCAGATTAGTCAAATTGACTTTTGAACTTACAAACCCTTTTTTCTTATTTAAAAGTGCTTATTCTTCGCAATAATTTTAATATGATACAATTCTTATTGTTTTTGTTATCAATATTAGTTACATTGTTATTATACTATCAAAACACTTCAGTTAACTTATTCAAGTGTTTTTCACTGGGAAAAGGGTTTCTTAAATATGTTTTATCTATACTCAAGAAGAAAAAGAATAAATAATTAAATAAATAAAAGGATAAAGACAATAAATGAATCATAAGTGGATAAGTAGATAAAAAATGAATGAAGAAGCATATCACGCATATTTAGAGTCAGGGCATTAATAATTATTAACATTTCAATAATTTTTATTAAATTATAAGCCCTTAAAAAAGCTCAACGCTGGATTTCAGCTTTCCATTCAAATTTTTTGACCCTTTTTAACTAAAAATTTCAACAGCTGTCCAGCCCACGGAAGGGCGCACCTCGTAATTGAGGATGAAAAATTTCTGGCATTGTGCTTGGTTCTCACTACGCAGGTGGGTATAAGGAAAGGTGGTGCTTGGTACCTTTCATCGATGACAGGACGCGGCGGTGAGGTTATTCCAGTTTTTCCCGTATGTCTGCTGGATCGGAGTAGTCAGTCTATAATGGTTCCCCTTCATATATTTTAATCATCTTTTAATCTAAAACTTAATAATTTCTATTATTTTTTTAATATCTAATTTCTTCTTCACCTGTATTTCATATACTGGTAAGTGTGCAAAATGAGCCTTAAGAATGGTAAAAACATTGTATGGTTTTTAAAAAATTTAATGACGACATGAGGAGAGTTTAAATAAAATTATGTCTATAATTAATTACAATATGTAAATAATTTAATTACAAATTAATTACAATATGTAAATAACACATCGTACAAAATTTCAAAAGTAGAATATATTCTAAAAATTAATATTCTTTTAACTAACAATTATAAATTTAAATACGCTGTGAAGCATTTGATAAAAAGGAAAATTAATTGTATTCATTTTTATAATTATACTATTTTAATGCAGTTAGCAAATTGTCGGTAATTTTGATCTATTTAATATAGACTTTTGTCACATCTCTTTTTCATAAATTTTAAAGCTACATATCATTGAAACATCATTTAACACTTTAATTATTTATTAAATATTAGGTTGGGGGAAAAGAAATCCATTATTGTTTTACAGCCATCTACAGAGATAATTATTTGTTAAATATTTTTACCTTTAATTAATAATTAAATATTTTTAATTTGTGTAAATAAAATAATAAAATTGTTATTTTTGAGCTCTTATCCTTTACCTACATCAATATTGCGTGTTAATTGATATTCATATTTATAATTACACTATTTTCCCGTAGTTAGCAAATAGCTGGTAATTTTCATCTATTTGATACAGACTTTTGTCTCATCTCTTATTTTTTGATAAATTTTTAAGCTACTTATCATTGAAATATCATTTAGCACTTTAATTATTTATTAAATATTAGGTTGGGGGAAAAGAAATCCATTATAGTTTTACAGCCATCTACCGAGATAATTATTCGTTAAATATTTTTACCTTTAATTAATAATTAAATATTTTTAATTTGTGTAAATAAAATAATAAAAGTGGTTTTTTTAACTCTCATCCTTTACCTACATCAATATTGCATGCTAATTGATATTCATATTTATAATTACACTATTTTCCCACAGTTAGCAAATAGCTGGTAATTTTCATCTATTTAATATAGACTTTTGTCTCATCTCTTATTTTTTGATAAGTTTTTATCATTGATACATCATCTAACACTTTAACTATTTATTAAATATTAGGTTGGGAAAAAAGAAATCTATTATTGTTTTACAGTCATCTACCGAGAAAATAATGTAATTTTTTTTCCATTATTTTTTCAAAAATTCCATATGGAAAGAAATCCATAATTTTCTCAGTAATTGGCTATAGAATAATAATGGATTCCTTTCCCATAATATAATATTTTTAACTTTAATTAATAATTAAATATGTTTCAACTTTAATTAAAAATTAAGCATCGTAACTTTAATTAATAATTAAATATTTTAAATTTTTGCATGCAAAATAATTAAAGTGTTATTTTTGAATGCTTGTCCTTTATTTCCATCAATATTGCAAGTTTTCTTCAGAAATCTTCCTTCGTATTTATTATTTAATGACGATTCTGCATATTTCCCTTCTAAAAACGTATAGTGTTTGATGCATAAAAACAGTAGGTGTGTGTGTGCGTGTGTGTGTGTGTGTGTGCGTGTGTTTTACAGCGCAATTGAGCCTTATAGTCATGCAGACAAATTTGCTTATGCATAACATTCTCGAACATATACATAAAATACAAACGCACTTGACATAAATTGATTAAAAAAAACTTTTTCTAGCAAAAGAGGCAATTCTTGTTTTTTTTTTATTTCAGAAATGTCGGCACTTTCAATGCATTTAATAGCATAGATAAAACTTCTGGTATAAATCAGGATTTAATTCCAAATTTGTCAAAGAAATCTCTATTAAACCATCTTTTTGTCATGCACAAAACTCAAAATGTTGGAGTTTTATTTCTCAGATAAGCATCTTAAGATTATTGTTCCTTAGGTAAAATTTTCACATCACTGCGGTAGATTTAAGGACATGTCATAAAACAGATTTTATTTCATAAATTTCTTCTGTAATTTTATATAATTCCTTCCAATCTGAACTGTTTACGACTCGTGAGGGATTCCAGGAACTGACGTTCGAAATCAGTAATAAAATAATCTTACAGTTTTAGTTTTGTGAGACAAACACGCAGCTTAATTTTATAGAGGAAAAAAAGCATTCTATGTTTATAAACTATTCACAGCATTAAGTTGAGAACAAGCGATCATTATCGATAAATAATCTTCAAACTTTATTTTATGAGTTTATAAAATAAAAGCTTTTCTGTGTTATACATGATTGCATTTTATTATGGTTTGGCTGAGTTCAAAGGACAAAAAACACAAGGTTACACTTGTGCCGTAAATTTGTTTACAAAAATATCTATCTGAATTTTGAATATGTATTATGTATTCTGATAATTCAACTGTTGAAAATTAGTTGAATTATCTGCAAAACATACCAAGTGACAAAAGAAGAAGTTATCTATTGAATCTAAGTTATAGCAAGAAGACGAAAATGAATGCGTTGTTTTGGATCTTAATAAAAAAAAAACTCACGATTATTCATAGAGGATGATTTTAAAACATTTACTACTTAGTGTGATTAATTCGATTAAAAGAAACTTATAAAAAATTAATAATAGTATCACAGATATTGCTATTACTACTAATATACTTTGTAGAAGTATATTACCAGGAATTTTAAGTATTAATGTTAAATTCCATGAAAATTATATCAAATGAAAAAATAATGCTTTATTTTTAATACAATTTTCATTTAGGTTCAGAAGCATTTCATAATTTTTGCAAAAGTTTCCATCAATTTTCAACATCTATAAAATTTTAAAACCAGAGGGTGCGATTTAAAAATAAAGTAAATTGAAGGTATACACCTACATCCAGGATGAATTTTTAAAAAAAGAGTTTGAAAATAATTATTATCCTGTATTTTTACATGAAAAAGATTTTTAAAAATCTATGAAACTTAAATATGCCAATTAAATGACAAAAGATTTTTTTTTTTAAAAAAAAGACTTTTAATGCAAAAATTTTCTAATTTAGAAATTAAACATATGATTCACTTTCAATTTTTAAATGGCTTGAGAAATTTATTATCCCCTTCTTAAACTAAAAAATAAGTTCAATTTCAATCTGTTATTTAAATATTGAAATTCAACTGATAAATAAAAATAAATTTTCAATTTTTTTAACATTATAAAGGACTAAAATGATTATAAAATATTTCTATATTAATATATTATTTATCCTTTAGTTCAGGAATTGCAGAACATATTGAGAAATTACTAGACCAAATTTTAACAAAAATTACGCAGGTTTTAATTTGTAATCAAAAATTATAATTTAAGAAAAAATCTTATAAACTTGTAAAATATTCTATAAATGGAAGTATAAAAATTAGTGTAACTTCACAAAAATAACCCTTAGGTACAAAATTCTAACCGTTTATAAAAAAAACCTGTTCAAATATTATGAATATTAAATTTAAAAAATTAGAAAATTTCACACAAAAAAATCGTTTTTTCATAACTTATTCTCCTACCTTTAAAAGCTAATTTTTGTTATTTGTAATTGTATCTGTTTGATGCAAGTCATGAAAGTTAAGAAAACATAAATCGGTGGTAAGTGAATTTGAAAATATGCTGAAAACCAATTATTGACTTTCCATCATGTATTATGCTATGCAATTTTCGTTTTTGGCATCTTAGGGATATATAAAAATTTCCAAACAATTAAAAAGTTTTACCATAAAGTTAAAAATGTTACCGTATTCATATGAATTATTAGTATTTGACTTAATCATAGCAAAGAAATCGCAATGATTGTTGTTATAATTGCTGAAATTGTGGCAAAATTTAATTAAAAACTAAATTAATTTTAAATTATAGAGCATTAAAGTGTTTCAATTGGCTTTATGAAAAAGTTAGTTGTTTAGGCTTTAAAGCGCTTTAATAATATACAGGCATATAAACGTGATAACTCAACTACGCAATGACTTAAATATTCGAAATTCGGTTTTTTTTTCTGGGTTTTATTTGCTGTAGTCATTAACTTACTTTTTTAAATCAGAGCTTTTATAAATGCAATGGTAACGCGTTATTAAAAAGGTGAATTATTGAGATGCTTGTGCAGATAATATTTTTTTTTCGCCTACGGATTTTTTTGACACCAAAAACCTCATCCCAAAAACATTATATACTGACATGATAAAAAAAGAATTTTCAAGAACGCTGCAGGTTTTAGTGAAATGTTTGTGAATGTGATGGTTGAATATCCATACCAACTTGTTTTAAGTCATGTCCAAAAAGAAATTTACTATGAATCTAGACATTAAACACCAATAGTCTTAAAAGTAAATTTGACAACATGAGGACTCTGTAATTAATAGCTTTGGGATACGATATATTTTGAAATGAGGATTCATAGGAAAATTGCTATTAAATCATTGCCTATATCTTTGTAAGATTAAATTGCATGAAAAGGCCAGACAAAGTTTTTTTACGATAATATATTTCAAGCGGATGTTTTACATTTGGGTCCCTAAATAGATAAAATTAGTGTCCTACGAATTATCCTAATTTTTTTTCTGGTCCTATATAACACACCATTATTTTTAAGGGTGCATAACTATATTTGTATTGATTAAAAATTGATTTAAATTTTCATAAAAATGCTCACATGTTTGAGATTTTAATAAAAATTAAATATAACCTAAGTTACATGATATGTGATATAGTTTGATAAAAGTAATGAGATATAATACATTAACAGAAGGAATTCATTCTAACTAAATTCAACACATAATAAAATGTAATTATGAATTGACTTTTATATACACTAATTCAAAGGTTTGTGAAAAAAAAGTTTTTTCAAGTTTATTTCGTGATAAAAATTATGATGGGTCAGGATATTTTTGTAAGTACACAGGCTATGTCAGAAATATAGAAAATTCAAGAAGACTAAGACGAAAGAAAGAAATACTTCAACCACAAACTTGAATTTTATATTCTTTTTAGGAATTTCAAAAGACTTTTGCCTCATTCACTTTATCTGGGGGTTTTTATCGCCATGTTTCATAGAAAAATTCTCTTTACATATTATCTTAAACAGAATTTTGTTGTACATCTGCATTAAAAAAAGCAAAATATTATTTTCAGTAATAGCCATTAGTAAATGGTAATTAGGGTTTCGAATGCTTATTTTATTTGGGGGGGGGGGAGGAGACTGTATGAAATTCCAAGAACAACCTTTAAAAACGATGGAAAAATTATTTCTTAAAATTAATTAATTATGCTATACTGTAACATTTGTATCCCATCTTAAATTAAACTTAAAATTACTTTCAAAAATTAAAAAAGCTTTTTAACATTTATATAATTTGTATTCCTACAGATTGCATAAATATCCTCTATGCCTTTTTATTTTGCACCTTTATTTATTGTTATAAAAATTAATTCTTCAAAAACTGAGGGGAAAACATTCTAATGTTAGTTTTATGTGATTTGAATGAAGCGCTACTAATCTATTCAAGCATTAACGAGCACCCTAAGACAAAAGCTTTGATTTGTGGCGCCATCTGGGGAGAGTTAGAAATTAGTTTGACTCGCCGACAATAGATGGCAGTCTGATACCGGTGATAGCAGATTTCATTTCATCGACGCTTTTAAAGGTGTGTTTCGCTGAAAAGAATATCTGTCGCAAGATATTACAAGATATTCTTTTCAGCGAAACTGTTTTGTTTCAGTTTCATTCCAGCTTAAGAGTAACATCATTTGAAATATTAAAAACTGAATTTGCAAAGCATCATAGTGATGTGATTCTGTTTTTGAAATTCATGAACTTTTAAACTTTTTATAGACAGGAAATGAAATTATAGAAAATTACAAAATCTAACATTCAAACGTATTTTAACATATTTTTTGTTGTTGTTGATGATGATGATGACTAAGCTATGTAAATCACTAAATAATCTCAAAATGAGCTTAATTATCTAGCTTACGAAATTTTTATTGTTCCGCATTTCATATTCTAAGGGTAAATTATAAAACTTTTCTCTTTTAAATTTGATTATTGTTGAAAAGTAGCATAATAAACCTTTGAATGGTACTATAAATAAAAAATTATCATTATTTTATGAATTTTTCTAAAATAAATTTATAAGAAGGTAGTTCATAAGATTTTAATGTAAAGATTCAAAACCGAACAGAAAGTTTTGCTATTTAAAAAGTATCCCATATTTATTTCATTTTACAATAAAAAAAATTTTAAAATAAATCAATGCAGAAGTTTTTGTAAACAATTTTTTAGAGAACAATTTAAAAAGGAATTTACAATTTGCAATCCATTAATATTTTCAAAATATAAACAGGATTTTGTGTTTCTAGTTTTAATTTGAAAAGTTGATTACACAATTTATACTAGTTTTAGAATATAAAGTGTAGTACAGTTACTAAATAAACGAGTAGAAATTAATTCATACAAGTTTTCTGTGGTTTTTATCTTTACTGTTATATTTTTTAAAAAAATGCTTTGCTTTTTATAGAATTTTTTAGGATAAGTGCATGAGTTATTTCATGAACACAGTATTGATATTGAAATAATATAACTAAAAGCGATAACCATGAAACTTTGCATTTATTCTAAAACAAATGCCTTGTTTAAGACTTAGTGGAACTGATTTTCATTAAATGTCATTCAGCTATCGAAAATAAAGAATAAGTACAACAAAATTCATTAGACATAATAATAATATTAGTAATAGAAGAAAAATAATTATTTTCACTTGTATTACTACATCATATATTGTTTGTATGAATTTCAGTTTTTAATTCTGATTATTAGTGATTCAGAAAAGCATAAAGTAAACGCATTTACAAGGTTGTCTGAAAAAGAAATGTAAAATTTAAATCAAAATATTTCAAATAATTTGTTTATATTTTGATCAAATGATTTTGCTTCATTATTCCTAGCTCTATTTCCAATCCAATTTTTTAAAAATCTTCTAAAGTTTTTACATGTTAAATTTAAAATATTTGGTACAATTTCAAAACCTATACAATTATTCCTTTGATGTATAGACTTGATATATGGAGAATGTAACTACAATTTCCAATCATTTTGTCAAATAAAATAAAAAAAATCCCAAAAAAGAAATAAAATTAAACTATATTTTAAAAAAACTATAGCATTTCTTTAAAAAAATCTGTGTTGTTTGATTCACTTATTTTTTATTGATAATGAAATGAAAATAAATTAATAAACCAAGAATAAAAATAAAAAATATTAAAATTAAAATTATAAAATTGATCATTTACAATCAGAAATCGTTTTTGGTAAGATAAAAGTTTAAAGGAATATCGTATATAGTACCATATTGTGTATTTAAAGTATAATTTTTGATATAAAATCGTCAAGACACAATTTTGGAAGACTGCGAAAAGTCACGGTTTCTAAAGTTTTCAATACTTATTATTAAAGAAACTCAGAAGCGATTTAGATTAAAACAAGCCATATATTAAAAATGCTCTCATAGAATTTATACTGTGGTATTAAACAATACTTGTTATTCAGGATTGATTTTTCATTTAGAAGTTTTAATTTTATCCTAAATTTGAAGCCAGATATATGTTTTTTAGTAACAAGATTATTTCTAAACAAGGAAAATAAAAGAATTTTCAAAATTGTCTCAAAGATTCAAAATAAATAAATTTTTTTAGCTTGATTCCTTTTTATATATGTATATGAATCCACTGACTAATATTTCAACTTGTTAAGGTTTTTTTTTGTTATTGAGTTCCTGTGCAAACCAAAGATCCTATGAATAGACAGGCATTCAATCTAACGCCACCATTTTTTTAACCCTTCAAAAACTAAATAAATAAAAATCAAAATTTAAATATATTGCAACAATATTTTGTGTTAAAAGTGAGCCCCAAATGTTATTATTTCATTTGTGTATATTTAGTCAAGATAAAAGTGAGTGGGAAAACGGAAAGCGGTGATATTTACATTTAACAATAAGGTAAACCCGATAATGAGACGTATAGATCATAAGATGAATTTGAAGTGACAACTTTTAATCCCGTAGGAAAAGGTCACTAATTAACGATAAAAACTTTAGGCAATTTTTATTAATTTTGAGAAGAGTCTAAACATTAAATCACGATGAATTAATGAATAATTTCAGTTCTCAAAAATTCGGTTATTATCTTTTTTATAAAGTAATAATAATTTTTTAAGTTAAAAAAATTTTCCTTATTTTTTATTTACTATTTTGAGATTAATGTTGGTAGATAACCCTAGGCATATTTAATGATATTTATAAAGTATTTTTCATGCAAGACCTAAAAGAATTTTGCCATTTGAACTACCCATACAAGCCCTCAATTCGCAGTTTCGAATTGCAATAAAATTTTACAATCAGATACGGCATGGCAATCCCATAGGCATGGAGGAAAAACAGAATAAAAAAGTATATAATAGGGTTGGAATCAAGGTTAAAGAATGAAGAACTTTGGAAATGGATCTTTCTCATTATACCCCATAGTGGAACAGGACAGTCGAAAATTGGTAATTTTAGGATATAGAAACGATCAGTACATCTGAACGATCTAAACGATCAGTTGCAAATCTGAGCACCATTTTTTTTATAAAGCTCTTTGCATTTTATGACAATCATGTTAATTTTGATTTGAACAGTCGAACAGACAGACTTTTCTGAATAGATTTCATTCAAAAATTTGATCTAGGTATAAATTTGTTATAATATTCTTGTACTAAAATTGTTATAATATTCCCGTACTAAAATTGTTATGTTCAGTTCAAAGATCTTTTCGATTTATATGAATCATACTATTTTTCAATCATTTTTTTTTTCGATCGCAGATAGATAGACACATACTCTTCCGTTAGCCGGGCGCCTAAAAAATCGCCAAATAATGTAGAATTTTGCCAAATTTCTTACAACGAATTTAAAGTCAAAAAACGCCAAATAATGTAGAATTCGGCCAATTTTCCTTGGCGATGTTTTGATGGTACCCTGCTAAAGGAAAAGTACCACAAACATAATTCCAAAAGTACACTTTTCGGGTTCAAGAAGATCTCAAAATAGAAGATTCGTCGAAATCTCGGGTTCAAATATTTAGACCAATACAATACTTACTCTTTCTATACTTCCTATAGGTGTAAGTACAAAAAAAGCTACAAAGATATGTGTAACGATCTTGAGTTCAAATATTTTGACTAA
>JAOUZG010019159.1:13611598-13645554 GCA_026289955.1 Argiope argentata | reverse complement strand
TGATCAAATATTTGACAATATTTTGACTTTTCGGGTTCAAGAAGATCCCAAAATAGAAGATTCGTCCTAATCTCGGGTTCAAATATTTTGACCAATACAGTACTTACTCTTTCTATACTTCGTACTGGGGAAAGTAAAAAATAAAAAAAAAAATTGCTACAAAGATACGTGTAACAATGCAAGTTCGAGACAGACTGATTGAAACATATTTCCCGATTTCGATCTGAGACTGCAAATCCGCTGTTGTCCTCTCCAAATCGAATTATCTGATGAGATTTCTGCGAGATAATTTACAGCAGAAGTCAACCTGTCACGCAGTCCAATGGCCACCGCAGAGGGTAATCACTTGATGGAGACATTTCAAGCGAGAAACGGGTGAGAGGATGACGCAATAATTTGGAAGATGGAAACGCTAGTCTTGAATATACATCTTTTACATCTCCAGACGTTTTCGATTCAGAATTTTTATTGCTGATTTTTGGAACATGTATAAATCTTAAGCGATATTTGATATACAATTTATTTTCTTTTTAGTTTAGTTTCAATTGCAGAGCACATTTATTAACGTGTATAGTAGAAATAGTTTAGCAAAGTAATCAAACTTGATATCTTGTTTCTCACAAATTTTGGAGTATATGGAGTTTAAAATCGAAGATTTGATTTGGATTCGGAATAAGTAGGACTTGACTTATAGAAACATCTGGAAAAAGATGTTATGAATGTTTTAGTAAAGCCACTTTTTGATTGAACTTATTTCAAATACGGTTACAGTTTAATTATTTGCTTAATTCAGCAAACATTTTGAAGAATGGTATTGTATAACGATACTCCATGTTTTATTTAAATATTTTATTGCATATCACGCTGTCCTTTTCATTTTGCAAAAAAGAGCAAAAGATACCAAAATTAAATTTCCATGGTACAATACAGCATCTGAACCGATATTGCCTTTGTTAATCAGTAAAATAAAAGGGTATTACTATCTTCAAAACTTTAATCAACTGTATTAAAATTTTAATTGGTTAAATCCATATACAAATTAATAGATTAAAGTATAAAATGGTTTTCCTTAATCTTTATTGTTTTTTCTTCTTTTTTTTACAATTTTAGCTTTCTCTCGCCCTTTTTCTGCTCACATTCTTACGTTCTTATATACTTTGATAATCTTTTCTGTTATTGTTGCTGTTATTTATGGTCCTTTATAAACCCACTGACAGACCTACCAACGATTTAAGCTGATTGAGCATCATTTATAACTCATTGCTAACTAGGGCCTAGAATATGAATTAGCTACTTCATGCATCCCATCGCTTGCACAACCCCTTTTTATAGGGGGCCACATTCACACACCTCACAGATAGAACATAGAAGAGGATTAACCAAGCTTGAACTGGGACTCAAATCCAGGAAGCTCAGATCAAGGGAAAAACAGGTTACCCCTATGCCAGAACGCCTGCAAGTTTTTATGGTTTGGTATTGCCTCTCAGTTTAACAATTGCACAAATGCAATAAAAATTTTAAATTTATTAATGATTACTAAGTAAGCACAGTAAATTGTTGATTCATTTTTTGTTTTCTCTGTATTGAAATTTCTGTATAAAACTTGCAGCAGTGAGGTTACGATATATTGTTTAAAGTATGTGTCTAACAATATCTTGGATATTGTTTTTTTTTTCGTTAATATTTTAAAATTTGAGTATTGTGTTAATTTTTTTAATGAAATCTTTCTTAAATCTGGTAATAAATAATTATACTTTCTTTGACTTTACATGCTCAGTTTAAAACATTTAGGACAGCAATTCATATACATCTTTATTAAGAATTTAAATTTTAAGATATAACATTTTGATGAAGATTTTTAACTGACTTTAGCTGGGAGAAGAATAGATTCTTTTGACTACACACTTAAAAGAATGGCGAAAAACTCTCAAAGCATTTATTTGTGATTATTTTATCAGTTTAACAGAACTGTTTATCATGGAATTCTCCTATACTGCTCTTTACTCTCAGTAAGTTCACAAAAATATCACTAGATGAAGTATTAAAATAGGAATTCAAATTGTCTCAATTCTGCAAAATAGGAAACCAAATATCTTTTTTTTAAAAATTTTTAAGTCCATTTCTAGATATTTATCTTTATAAATTTTGTTATACAAAATGAAACTCACTTTACAAGAAATCCGGTGACTATTTAGAACGCAATAATTAATTTTAGAGCTATACATAATTTGGGTTTTGACTACACTGCTTTACAACAATAGTCGCATTTGTGATATTTTTGATATTTATTTAAGTTCTCATTTCGTAACAAATCCAGATATGGAATTTGAAAATAAATTTTTAGTATCGTACTCTTTTTAATACCTTTCTTACTGCCTATTAAATTTTCGAAAAGAAAATCATGACATATTATATTCCAAAAATATCCAGTAAAACAATAAAATAAAAATTTAATTTCTATTTTTTTAAAAAATTTAAAATAAGCCTGTAAATGTTTGAAAAATTTGTTTTCATTTGGAACTTTTAAGTAAAAAAAATATATATTACAATATATTTAGATAATATTAGCTATAAAAAAACATTTTCATTGGTAGAAAAGGGAAATAGGTTGCACTACAATTTAAGTGGACTCTCAAAATGTGAGGACGTAAAAGGAAAGGGTTTCTCTCCATGCAAACATTTCCTTTAGCATCCATAAAAGAAATTTCGATTTGGAATAAAAACAAGGCGTCGAATCAAGGACGCATGGGGTGGAGGGTTGACTACAACTGTACCTAGCTCTCTGAAAGATAGCGGCAACAGCAATCTTCAGGGAAATTCAGCGGAATCGAAATCTTTTGCATGGGGGAGTGGGAAAACTGCCCGCGCCATAAAAGACCATTTTAAAATCTGCGAAGCGGTATCTCTTTTAAATAAAAGAAAATAAAGAAAACTGCAGCCGGCCATTCCGAGCTGAAACACGGGCAATTTATTTGGACTACAACGGAAAAACACCGTCCAGACAAGCCAGAGAAATATCTGCGTCCGCTTCAAATGCGAAAGCGAGCGAAAGAAATTCGGGATGAGGGGCGTCAAAAAAGATAGGGGGAGGGGTGGAAGTGGGAGCAGACGAAGAAGAAGAAGCAACAAGGGCCCTCTCCATGCCAGTCGTGGCTACCATTAAAGTGGCCATTCTCGTGTAAGGCCCTCGTGTATGGGGCCCTAAATCCCGAGATGTCTCGTTCTCCCACGGGCTCGATTCTGCCCAAATTGTTATGCCAATTTGTTGCGTGAGTGATGGGTTCACCCCAGAACTTGCGGCCAACCGTGTTCTTCTGCAGCAAAATGAGAAAAGAGAGCGAGAGAGGACGGAGAAATTTATGGACCAGAGGCGTCGAGGCCATTCCGGTCGTCATGGCAACGCCTGCCCATTCCAATGGGCCCGGAATGGAGGACATTTCTATGGGCCATCGGAGAAGAGGCAATATTCGAGCGATGTCAGTTTTATTCGAGCGTCTCTTTTTGCGCCCGGGAAGCGTGCTAAGTCATTGTAACGCCCAAGAATTAAGAGTGGGGGTGGCGGCAGGTTAGGAGGCGAACATTCTTCCCGAATCGAACGGACGTCTTTATGTGTCCCGGGTGTGCCACTTTGGCCGGTCGTTTTGCTGGGAGAAGTACCGACAGCTGCGATATTTCGGTTAAGGGGATAGGAAAAAGAGAACTACTTCTCGTGTCGGTGGGACGAGTTACACGTAAATTGAATGGTCGTAATACGAAACTCTTTCTGCTCTTCTTTTTCCGGTTTGGCGATACTCTTTTATCCCGACGAGTTGCAAAATCTTGTCTCGTTTAGGCTGTAGCAATGAAGGAGAAGGAATGTTAAGAAATATTCACCCTTTATTATTATTATTATTATTATCATTTTACATCTTGGCATCGCCGTATTCTTTTATTTTTTCCCTCTCAGCGGTAGAAAAAATATATCGTCTTTACTCAGAATTCTCATCTGTCTGAGAAGGAAAAACATCCTGGATGTTGTTACAATCTGCTGTAACTCAAGCTAGAAGCTTAGATAATAAAGAGAGTTGCGACATAGTAATTAACTATATAATCTTAAGCATGATCTTGATGTATTTAAAATAATTTTTCTTATTTATTCTTCTGAAGCATAAAATAACAAATTACATTACACATCTTTGGTAATCCAACTGGTAATTTTCTAAATAGATAGGAACTTAGATAATCCTTTAAAAGCTGAGAACTTACTTAACCAAATCGCTTCAAAATATTCCAATTGGTTTTTCCTTTCTTTCTTTTCCATTTTTTTTTTTAAATAAAGTCGACGAATTTTTCAGATAAGATGTCAAATTTGGCACTGAAGTAAAGTTTCATAATGCGAAAGCTTATATAGGTTTGCTATTGAAATGCGATCTTTTATAACTCATGATGCTATTTAAAAAAATGGTAGCAAATTCCATAATTTCATTCTGTTGTGTTGTTGTTACCAATGGCACTTGCCATGGACCAGCGTAGTTTTAAGCCAATGGAACGTCTCTTGTTTTTTCAGCAGTGATAACCATGCCAAGAGTACGATTTATCTACTTTATGCCTCACATTTGCTTGCACAACCCCTCACAGATAGAAGCACATTCACACCCCTCACAGATGGAACACGGAAGAACAATCATACCCGAACCGGGACTCGAACCCAGGAAGCTCAAGAACGGAGAAGACACGCTACCCCTAAGCCAGGAAGCCGGCCTAGTTCCATTCTTAAGCACTTCTTTAGTTATGAGAGCGATACAGCATGGAATTCCATTTATTTTCTTCAAAAAGTTAGTATATCGTAACATTTCACATGGTTGAGTAAGCAAAATATTTTTAAAGGACAATCGGGAAAATGTAAAGAGAAAAGATCGACAACATCGATTAAGTGCCTTTCAAGTCGGTGGTTTTTGTACGTGTAAAAATTTTAATATTTAATATTTATAGATTTATTTTTTTAATTTGAAATAAACAAATTTGAAATCAAACAGAAAGTAAAAAAAAGCAATGATTTAAAATTTGGTTTTTATAATTGATTTTTTGTTTGTCCATATTGATCCCAACGAGATAGTATCGAGGCTTTATTTTATTGTCAATTTGAGTTACTCTGATTTCATTCACTATATTATTCGATTGTTTTCTAATAAAATATATCATTATTGACCCTAATCTGCTTTCTTCTTTTTAAAAATTTTAGGTTCCCACAGTCTAGTGAAATCTATTTATTTATTTTGTCTAAATGTTTTTTTATTACGTTAAAAAAATTTTTTTAATGAAATTTTTAAAAATGATTCTCGATTAGTATTTATCAACGTAATATAGTACCGTTCGTAAATGAAGGGTAAAAAAAAAAACAAATGCTAAGATTTTGTTTTACTTGGGATGTAATTGTTTTGGTGAAATGATCATATACTCAGTAAATAATATTTGTACAGCATCTTTGAACATTCATATGTACAACTCGTAAATAAAAGTTTAGGAGAAAAAAAAGTCACAGCACTGTAACCAGGATAAGGATGTTAGATAACAGAATTATTTTTCTTCAAGTTTACTTTACTTCGTTTATATACTACGAACGCAAAAGAGAAAACTGCAAACTGAATTATTCTACTTCTGAATAAATCTACTTTTACTGTATCTACAAACAATCTGTTTGTAGGTACTGCATACTACTCGTAAATGAAATTTTAAGCTAAAAAAATACGAAAATCCTGTTTTTTTTCTTTTCTTTTTTTTTTCTTCTTCTCTTTATTGAGAAGGATAGAAATAATAAGAAAGGGATATTGGGAAACAGAATTATTTTTCTTCAATTCTACTATTTTTTTAATTGCTACTAACGCGGAAGACAAAACTGTCTCATTTGGAATACAAAAACGTTTGGATGGTACGGCTATATCATTCTACTTTTACAGCATCTATAAAAATTTAACTGTGCTGCTCGTAAATGATTTTAAAAAAATCGAAGCATTTGTTTTATTTTGGCTGTAACAATGAGAAAAGGAATGTTGGAAAAACGGAATTATCTCTCCTTCGATTCTAATTTTACTTCTAAATCGAAACAAAACTTTCAATTTGAGCTGTAAAAACATTTGAATGGTACAATTGTATCATTTTACTACTGAATAATTCTACTTTTACAGCATCTACAATCGTTCTATTGCACTTCTCGTAAATTAAAGGTGAAAAAAGAAAGCCAGGGACCATTTCTTGTTTCATTTGGGTTGTAGCAATGAGAGAGGGGATGTTAAGAAATAGAAACAATTTTTTTTTCTTTCTTTTTGTAGAGTGTTAGTGACATCTCGTCATCCTCACTCTCTTCTCTTTCGGTGAAATGCCTAAAAATATATCGTCTTCCCACTGAATCCTCTTCTGTTTGAGCTGGAGACACATGTTTGATGTTGGTAGTTCTATGTTTCTCACCACTGTGCGATGCGATTCGTCATCGCGTAATGTGCAGTACGCTTTGCTTTGCTATGGAAAGCGGTTTTGGGGTGGCGAAGTTCTTTACCATCCTCATTTGTCAAGCGTGTGTAAGCGTAAGCTCGTGCTTTCTTCTACGCTTTCAGCTTTGATTGGCTGTGTTCCAGGTGCGATCAGGAACGGTGAGGATGTCACAAACGTTAAGTAATTGTGCTCAAAGAAAATAAAATCGCATATTTTGTTAGGGATTTCGGGACAACACGTATGCGTAAATGAGAGCTATTTTTAAATAATAAATGTTTACCTTTTCAACATATTTGACAAAAAAAGTGAGTTTAGAATAACACATGTATACATGATTGAATATTGGTACTTTTTCGTTAGCCGGGCAGCAGTGAAAAAATCGCCAAATATTGTAGAATACCGCCAAATTTCGTACATTGATTTTAAAGCGAAAAGTCGCCAAATAATATAGAATTCTGCCAAATTTCTTTGTCGATTTTTTGATGGCGCCCTGCTAACGGAAAAGTACATGAATACCTTTTTCTTTATGATTATGATCTGGTGATAATCATCTCCCAATTTAGGAGCATCGAAAACTTTTTATTAAAAAAAAATATTTCACTATAAGCTTGATGAAATTTACAATGATTTCAACTGATTCAGCTTTTTGAAGAAACAAAATTATTCAGGTTGTTATGCAGTATATTTCTGACTTACAAGGAAAGAAACAAAACTTAATTAAGAAAAATGTTATTTGTTATATGTTTGAGTTATACATGTTCGAGCAGTTATGTTACATGCTTATGTTGTATGTTGATAATAATTTTATCTTGAAAATAAATTGGATATAAAACAAATTGTATTTTAAATAAATATCTTCTTAAAAGGAAATGGACGAATACTTCGAATAAATACGGCTTGGATAGTTTTGTATTTTACAACATTTTTAGTTCATAAAATCCTCAATATGCCATTTTATATTAAAATTCTTATAATAACGACCGAAATGTGAATAAATTTGATATATTTTTTGACTGAAATTCAATTTTGATTGATTGTTTATTGACAACATTATTTGAATAATTATTCTAGTTATCTGCAGTTTCCGTTCTTTATTTATTGATCATATTTTTAAAAAGTTTAGTTTCTATTTCAATATTTCATTTTTATAAATTGCATTTACTTTTTCCATTTCATGCGATACTTTTGATTCAATAGTTTTTCTTGAGCTTCTTAATGAATTATGTTTGCATATATCAAATTGAATATAATTGTTCAGAAACTAATTGATAAATAGTATTTTCAACGACATTCAGAGGATTCATATATTCAGTAGAATCAATTCCAGTGCATGTGAATCATATATCCAGTATGTATAAGCGATGCACTTTATTCATACTGGATATATGAATCAAGTGTATCGCTGACAGTTGAACAGGGAAGCGATGACGTGTCATCAAAGCAAAGCATACAGAAATGCGGAATTAGATATTACATGGTATGTGCAGCTCTTTTTTAAGTGCGAAATCACCATACCTTGTTTATCATATATGTTTCAATACAATAGCTGATCATGTCTAGCCTGTTATTCAAACTCTATCTACCATGGTATATTCTCTATCTACTACAATTTAAGAAGGGATAATTGCAAAGAAGGGAATCACCTAATCAGATAGATTATCCAAATTATCGGCGAGAATGTTCAGGAAGACCGGAATTCATTAGAATGATTTGAAGCAAAGAATAAGGAAGTCATTTTTTTATTTACTCTACTATAATTGACACCTAGTATCTACCATAGTATAGCCCCTATCTACTAGTGTTATGAAGTCCTCATTGCAAAGAAGAGGGTCGTCTAATCAGATAGATTATCCAAATTATCGGCGAGAATGTTCATGAAGGCCGGAATTCTCTGGCATTTGATACAAAGAATAACGAAGTGTTTTTTAATTCACTGATAATTCGTTTTTTTTAATTCATCGATTCTGATTAATAACAAGTACAATCTGCTGTTGTTGTTACTTATGGCACTTGCCATGGATATGCCCCGCTGATGCATCATCAGATTTTAAGCCGAAGGTATGCGTCTCTTGTTTCAAGTAGCGCCAACTAGGACCAAGAGTACCACTTAAACACACTCATCACAGTCGTTTGCACAGCCCCTTTTTAGAGGGAGGCACAGTCACACATCTCACAGATAGCACACAGAAGAACAACCATGTCGGAACCGCGACTCGAACCTGGGACTCCCAGAACACGAGGAAGACGCGCTATCTTGTGTACGTGCCAGAAAGCCGGCCACGTACAATCTACTATAGTATAGCCATTTCTATTACAGTTAAGAAGGAATTATTGCAAAGAAGGGGATCGTCTAATCAGATAGATTATCCAAATCATCAGCGAACATATTTATGAAGGCCGATAATCATTTATCCTTATCAACTTACTATGTCCCTCTGTTCAAACCCAAAAAAAGGCAAAAATTACCTGCGAATTTTGCTATCAGGTTGATTTACGTGTGCCACGACCATACATCACCGCATTTCCGTCATAAAAACTTGACGGAAGTTTTTCCAATGAAAAGATTTTTTACACGAAGAAGCCTGGGCAATATGAGGTCACACAGGTTTTAAGTGAGTGAGTTTTGTCAAGAAACGGGAATTCTATATAAAAAGTTCACTTGCCTCAACTGCACCTATTTTTATGAGTTTATTGTTATTGCCACAATAAAAGGTGTCACACCGCTCATCAAACAACGTGCGTATCGTAGAGCACTGATATAAAAAAATGTCGTGTTCAATCAAACATAGGGTGTTCAAATGACGGAAGGATGTCACGGTTTTGAACATGTTGCACTGATTTTGTCTTTATTCTGGAGCGTATGGTAAGGAAATGCTGCTTACATCGAGCTGTAAAGGTTATTGAGTGTGGTGTTAAAGAGAAAGAAAATTTTCTTTTAAATCTTTTTTATGGATTTCATAAAATAATAGGTCATCTGGGTGTCGTAACTTTATTCACGGTTAAGGATAAGTGTGAAAATCATAAAAAAATCGCATTGCTTGTAGATTGTGCTGGGTTTATGAATCTGCAGAAACTTCACAATTTCAGCTCAATTCTTGAAAACACTTGTACAGCTTTTGACAACTATTTCACCGATGTTGAAAATATGTTTAAAAAAAAATTTCGTGATCAAATGGCAAAATTATTATACTCTACATAATTTTTCCTCTTTACTTTGATAGCAACAACTTAGATGTTTCGTGACATTTTGCATTTTTAACTTATCGTGAAAAATAACTAAATTATTTTATGCAATCAAACGGGAAACGCACGACATTTCTTTCATATTTATAATACTAACCAAAGGAATGCTCCAAAATTTGGAAAATCAGTTTTCGTGAGGGGGGAGAGATTAATTTAGAATTATGTATCTCTCTGAGCACGAATTTAGGGTCGTATTTTAAGCGAAAAAAAAAAACATTACGTAATATTAACTAATCATACTTTTCTTTCTTGATGCTAAACAGGGTATAGACAGACAGCGTTTTATTTGTTAATGCTACTAATTTTTCTCATGGGAAAAAAAATAAGATTAGAATCACTGACACATTATAATACATAAATTAAACAACTCTTATCAAACTTTTATTAAACTGGCGGTTATAATAAAAAGCCAGTGAAATGACGTGAAAGAAGAGAAAGATTAAAAAGAAAAAATTAGTTAAGTTGCTTCGCCTGATATATTAAAATATGAAGTGAATTTTAAATGCTTTTCAGAAACGTATATCATAAAAAGTTCAGTATTTACCAAGGCAGTATTGCACATTTAGTTAAAAAAGTACATATACAATTAGAAAACAATTTTTATTTAGGAAAAGATGAAATAAGCAATAATATATTATTATATAGTCAATTGATTTTAAATAAAATAAAGAATAATTTATATTAAGTTTGATAATATATGAATTAAAATATTATATATTTTTTATTCAATCAGAAAATATTTTAACAAAATGAAATATTT
The DNA here is from genome assembly GCA_026289955.1 of Argiope argentata. Taxonomy (NCBI): domain Eukaryota; kingdom Metazoa; phylum Arthropoda; class Arachnida; order Araneae; family Araneidae; genus Argiope; species Argiope argentata. The sequence goes on along the minus strand of JAOUZG010019159.1, from coordinate 13,635,083 downwards.
TCCAATGACATATATTTAAAAAAAAAAAGTCAAAGAAACCACCGGAAATGAGCGAAACAACAAAAGGATTCAATCGCTAAATTTTGTGATTGTCTAGAAAAGGATTTTTAAATAGTTTATAAATTTATATATAACACACAATCAACGAAACAAACTCAAAAATTTAAACATAGTCCTATTATTTTTTTTTCAATCTAATTTAAAGCAATTCTATGGAGTTTAATTTTTTCATTACCTTTCATGAAGGCATTAAAAGAATTTCAATTACTTTTTTAAATAAATTTTTCATGCTTATCACATTTTATTTCAAATTCAAATACTATTTTTTATAAAATATTAATTTACTCAATAATTATTTAACACCATTCTGCGATCGTTGGCATCATCATCAAATCATATACAATGTTGCACTTCTAGTTAAAGTAAATAAAAATGTCTTTTTCAAAACGTTTCTAGTTAGGTATATAAAAGACAATTTAAAAACTTAATATTTAAAAAAATAATTTCAATTTATTGGTTTTAAAATATTGTATACCCTTTTTATCTCCTCTCCTTAAACGCGCTAAGCTTGATTGAAGAAAAACGCAACATTTTGGTTTGTCAAATTTAAAAGAATTGTTCTTACTGACTAATTTTTCGTTTTAAGATGACTCTTTTACGCTTATTTATTATTATTTTTTTAATAACACGAGCTGTCGGAGCTGCACAGCTATCAAAACTCTTAAAAGCAATTTTTTTACGATTTTTTCCCCAAGATGTATTGCAAATTTATAATTTTTAAATCCTGAAATAAAATATATGATGGCCTTAAATAAAAAAATAAAATACACGATGGACAAAATTTCATTTATTGATTGAATGTTAATATATATAGGTATATATGGTGATTTTAATATTTTGTAAAAAATTAATTAAGAATACTTTATTTATAAAATATTATTATCAAATGGCTTATTAGCTAGTTAGAAAAAAGAAAAAAGGAAAGAGGATTGATTTTCAATTATATATATACACACGTCAATTTTGAAGTTAAAAACCCGAGCATTTTTTCCCTTCTAAATTTCCATAGTTGATAACTTTGTGTACACCTCTAATTAACACCACTTTATTAATTGCGGTAAAAACCATCAATGAGTCATATTAATGTAAAAATAAAAAAATGAAAATTCACCAGGTATTAAAGATTAATTTAACGAATTCTAAATGAATTCAGCAAATTATTAATTAATTAAATAGTGAAATGGTTTTACTTTCCGAATAAAAAACTGAAAAAATTGATTATTATATAAAAAAAGAGGGCTGTTACTGCACTCAAGTTAAATTCCATGTTCTTTGCCATGTCCCCATACTGACATAATAGGTACCATGGAAACATCTCTTCTGATCATCGTTTTATTAGTCACGATAGAAGAGATGATCCCCCCCCTTTAGTATTCTACGAGAAGCACGTTTCTGGGTTAGAGGGGTGGGGGTGAGAAGAAAGAGCAGGGATTAAACCATCCGGTATCATCGGGGTGCAACGGTCGGACACCACCACAAACTCTGCCCAACACATCCATACTCATTTGTCCACAGCACAATTGACGATACACACACGGAAAAAGCAGAAAGACTGTGGGCGTGTTACACAGTCTCCATCATTGGCGTGCGAGCCTTCAATCAAAGAGTGCGCCAACCAATGGAGTAGTTGATCTGGGAAGAGAGCGATTCGGTTCGCCAATTTGGTTCGTCCGTAGCGATTCCGACGTCCGCCAGGGGAGGAGTCACGAACAACCGTCGATGGTAGCCGAACGGTCCCGTCGGCAGTCGACGCGAGCGAAACTACGCCACGCACATACGGCTGGTTCTCTCTCGAATTATCCACGTTGTTTTGCTACCCCCGAAGTGACATCAAAGTTATTCGTTTTTTGAAAGCGGCCCACTGCTGTCAGTCAGTCAACGGTTTATTTTTTCCTAACTAGTTCACTTGACATTTTCTACAATTCTGAGTAAAAATCACTTTCCACGCAGCGATAAAGAAACTGTGGTTTTGGGAAAAAAAGGAAGAACTGGTTGCATTTGAGTTTGGTTTGACAGTCAAGCCAAAACAAAACACTGACAGTTTGTAGCAATTTTTGTATCAGTCGCTCGTCAGTGGTGCATGGCTTGAAGTTTTCTTGACTGCCAGGAACACAATTCGGTGCATGATACCAGTCGCTGATGGATTTTGAACTTGTACGAGCAACCGGACTCCCATTTGAATGAGTGTCAATTTTTCATAAAAGATGTCATGTCCCCAATTTGGTTATAACGGTTCATCCTCAACAACGCAGGTAAGAAATTTCAAAAATTGTCATCTTATTAAAGGGGAGGAGGATATAATTAATATATATAGATATATGATTCTGATTTTGAATTTATCAAAAGGGAGGTGCTTAAAAAGAGCTCATAATTTGAACCTCAAATCGTTCTTTTTTCAATAAATTAAACTAAGATATTCTTCCTAACTGAAAGAATGGGTGGATATACCTATGTTTCTTTTTATTTGTTAAAAAATTGGTAGTATATAAAATAAATCTCTAAAGTCCATTCCTTATATGATTATTCTTTGTTTTCTCCATACATTAATCAGAGTATTTCATGTATTTTAAAAAAAAGACTTGTACATTTAAGAGACGTAAAATAATATAATCATACCAATACTGTTTTAAATTTGTATAAAAATTGTCAATATGTGAAAAAAAGTTTTCTAAATTCGATTTTTGTTTAGGTTTGATAGTATGTTTTTGCAATGTATTAACTGAAATTTTACATTTAAGAAACTTAACATTTCACCATTATTTTTTTTTAAAAAAAAGGGGTTGAAGTTATCAAAAGATATATAAAAATTGTCGGATATTGCATATTACATAATATAATTTTATTAGGAAAGTGGGTTGTGTTTTTTCGTAGAGACGTTTAACTTGAGTTAGCAATAAAAATTACTTATTTTTCATATTTAAAATTCTATTTAGTCAATACTTAGAATTTTAAATTCTCGTCTCATAATTAACATTTTATGCGAATTACTTTATTTTGGTCATATGAAGTATTTGAAATTAAAAAAAGTAATATAGCTGTTTTTATACCTAAAATTAAATTATTAATGATTAAAATGTACCTAAATATTAAAAAGTATCTAGAAATTCTGCTTTTTTTTTTCTTACATTCATAAATAACTTACTAATATAACCTGTATTTAATCTTTAAAAAATTTATGTCCTAATTTGATTTACTAAGCTTTGAAACTCAATTTAAGAATAAATTTACGAATCTAGTAGTCAAATTTTATTTTTTAACGAAGTTAACTTGATCATGAAGGTTTAGTTCCAGTCTATTTGTTTTTGTATGATCAATAATAGTATAATACTAAACAGTTTATATAAACGCGTCTTCATTATTTATAATGTAATAAATGCTTAATATAATCACCATCTACCCAGAGAAGTAACTAAATCGAATTGTTTAAGTAAGCAATAGACACAGACTCATGTATGCTCTTCATGATAGCATACATGATATTTCAAAGGTTGATAGATGAATAATTCATTGTAATATACGAGTTGACTAAATCATCATTAGCCGATGCTCTAAATATGCATTCTAATCAAACAATGTTAAATAAAAGTGTTCTTATCATTCTGGTGAACTTAATAATAAATAAATATTATATTAAATCTTTCCAATGGATACTAATTATTTTTGATTTCATATTTGAAATTATTTCAAGATATAAAGCCAATAAAAACGTATAAATGTTGAAATATTTTTTGTAGCAAAAATTGTTTTACGAGGCTTTATAACATTCATCCGATACTTAGCAATGGAAGCCACTAAATATTTTTCTTTTTAAAGTTTTTATAGAGCTTAGATGAATATTACTTACTTTAAAAATTTCGCAAGAAATGTTCAATTGAATTTATTAGTTTCAGCTTTACATTGCCGTATTAGACAATAGCTATATTGCGATTCGGGGGGACTGAGTTCCATGCGATGGATATAAAAAATTCATTAACATGCTCCGAAATTTTAATTAAGAATTAATTTTAATTAATCTCTTTATATAGTTTTGTATAAAAACTAAAAACAAAATGGTACAGGTTAAGCGAATTTTAAGGATTTTTAATATATTTTATAGTCTTTCCAAAAATAAGTAAAGCTGAGTTTCATTGGGGATATGAAATTTGATTTCGCATAAAAAATTAACTAAAAGTAAGAAAAAGTTTAAAATAATCTATCCTTAAAATTATATATATCGAGATAGATAGATTTAGATATAGAAAATCATCTTTAAGATCTATATTGAAATATTTATTCCATTTGGATTATGGTTTCATATTGAAAATAATGCTATCTATGGAAAGAAATCTATGGCAGTTTTCATTATATTTTATCCAATTTATCATTTGCGTTTTCAATGTACCATCGTATGCACTTGAACATATCATTTTCAGTTAAGATATTTCAAATCTCATAAAGAATATTACTATTATATTGCATTAATTTTTTTTCAAAAAAATGTATATAGATCTTTCTGAATAATTAAAACAAGTGAATTGACATTTTTAATACTACTTAAAGGACTATCAAATTACTTTTTTTTATTTATTAAAGTAATTAATTTTGAATAACAAGTTCACAAACATTTGAAACTCATAATTGGCTTAAAAGAAAAGAAGTTGTTTTAATAGTTATTTTGTAATCAATTTAAATCAAATTAGTAAATTTGACAAAAAATCGAATATGATGATTGGAACGAAATCAGTGTATTTTTAACGAATTGCTGTTCCACTGTAAGCAAAAAAGATGTAATGATTAAAATGTTCTCATGTCACAAATCATGTTTCAAATTATTATTAAATAATTGTTATTTCTTACATAATTTTTCTTAGATACAACAGATGAAATGATTATTTAAAATTTGAAATCAAAGTCTTCGAACCAAGAGAATTATTGTAAATCAACCCAGTAAAATCCTCAAATGAATGTCTTCCTAAAAAATTACATTTTTGAATAACGAAGTGCAACAACTTTTGGGCTATATTGAGTTTCATGCGTCTTGATATCAAACAGTTTTTGATAACACCTTTAACAAAAGACCCTATTTTAGCCCACCAACTTACTACAGTTTTAACTAGATATCACAAATCCGAAGCTATGCGATCACAGAATTCCCGTTCTTCGTTTCTATAATCAAAATTCACAAAAGAAACGAAGTTCTGAATCCTCACATTATCCATCCCACTTCTCATCATTAACGACCTCTGAATCAACCTTGAGATAATGCATCAGAAATCAGTATGCGGTAACTCTCCCGTTACCTATTGTATATTCAACCAAAACGTCATCCAGGCGGAAATCATCAGAAGAATCGAATATATTTAGCAACGAACATCCACTGCCGGACTCTTCTTCAACGGCCGTTAAGCACGGAGCGTAACATCTTGGATCGATATGGTCAAGACTTGGGCTACTCAGAGGGAATACAAATAGCGGCCATTCATTGTTGTAGTCCTTCAATTATTCAATCCAACTTTGGCCGCTGACCAGGGGACTCATACGGGCGATGTCTTCTGCTGATTTGCAGTGCCACTCGTAAAGATTTGACGATAATGTGAACTGCCCCTTAGAATCATGATTGATCAGGAAGAATTGTTTCAAATCGTGGCGATAAATTCATGGGGCCAATTTTATTTTTTTGTGCGTTTTACAATGGATCAATTCATTTGGATCATTATGATTGCCAATAGATCTTTTCTGAATTCTTGCAAATGATTTAAGAATATAAATTATAGTTTAAACAGTAGCTACAAAATAATTATATAAGACAATTCTTTTGTTGCTTAATTTGATTATTATTGAACCTCTCAAGTTGAGTTCTTATGTTGTATAGTATCCGAGATTTGAATACTTTAGAAATAAAACGAATTCTTATTTATACGCAATAAAAAACTCCTATAATGCTATTTGGCTATGAAATACAATTTAAATCAAAGTTTAATGTCATGGCTTAGAATATAAGAACCCATAATGTATTTTCACAGTAAGCTCTGCGCTAATATCTATAAAAATTTCTTACTATAAACTTATCATTTATTATTAAAATAACCATTACTACGATTATTTTATTAGCGTCTAACTCTGAAGCCATAATACAGCTACTGGGGGCAAATTTTACAATCTATAACTAAATTCGGCATCTAAAACTAAATATTATTTAAGAATCACTAAAAAATATCCAATAAACTAAAGGCTGTTATGTAAATAGGATAAATCCAGAAAACTAAATGAAAAAATATTTCTTTTACTGCAAAGTTATAATTTCATATTTGTAAGAAATTACAATTTTTTTTTGTTGGAAAATTTCTAAATTATAAACTTTATTGTAATATAGCACAATAATCTAATACATATACACGCGAAATTCGAGAAATATTTGTTGACATGAAAAATTAAGTATTTTTTAAAAAATATTTTATAAACTAATACAATATTAGTAAAATTTTAATTAATTTTAAATATTTCATATTGAAGCATTCTTTCCTAAGCACCCAGTTATGAAAAAATGTAAATTATTTCTGAAATTTGCTGAAATTTAATGCTTATATTATAATAAAGTATTAGATAAATAATACATAATCATTATGAGTGTAATTTTTGACCAAGCTAAGAATATAATATTTGTTCCTCTTTTTCAAAGTAATAATACACTTTTATATTGTTAATTTCCCTGCTTTATTCTCTGGTTATTTTTTTATCATGTATTTACTTGTAAGAATCGTTACTTTAAACATACGATTGATAATTTTTATCCTTAGTAATTTAAAGTAATGGCTTTACAGAGTTTTGCCACTTCGTGCGGCGAAAACAAATAGCTATAAAGTCACCGATACGCACGAATGACTAACTATGATAAGTAGTTAGATTAACTGTTCGTTATTCATCAGCATATAAATTTAACATTGTTTAAATATTTTTTTTAACAAATTACAAAACTGATGTCAGTTAAAGCAGTATGTATTGATATTAGTTATTATTAGTTTGAAATTAGCATTTTAGAATATATATGCGGATTAAGAAATGCATTTGAATCTGCTTATTGGTTTTATATTTTTATCAATTGATGCTATCTTCATCTTTTTCGTATAAACTTTGACTTCTTTGATAAGTTTTATTTAAATGGTCAATGAATGTGTGACTAATAATTGATTAATGTTTTTAAAGGATTTAAGAATTGGGAAAAAAAGAAGGCATATAGTATAAGTAGTATACTTTTTTGAAATAATAGTAATACTTAAAAATATAGTTTTAATGAAAAAAATAATTTCTAAATTTAATAAATTAAATTCTGTCAGATAAAAATTTGAATTTTAATAAAATAAAATTCATTTTTAAGTATAAATTGTAACAATTGCACTTAATTACGAAACAAACTAATTAATGTATACAGAGTTCTGAAAATAAATTTTCCTGTTGTATACTTTTGTTTAATATCTGACAATCGTACGTTTGGTAAAGACTCAGATTCAAATGGTTTTTAAAAAGATATCGAGAGGTGATGGCATCTTTTATTTAAGAAAGACAGTGATTTCCCGCTAAAATTTGTTTATCTATAGCATTTTGTATAAAAGATGTCATTATGTTTCGGAATTATCAAAGCAATTTAAATATATTTTTTATGTGAAAATCATATCTATTTCGAGTGTTTAATACTAATAAAGTAGCACAAATTAAGCTGAATATAAAATATAAATTGTTGTTCCGAAATCCTTTCTTTCCAACATAATATATGCTGAAATTTTGAATTAAAAAATGCAGATGTAATGTTTAAAACATTTTCTCAGTATAGGATATTCAAATATAAATCTTTAAAAAAGTTTTTAAAATCTGATACTTCAAAAATTAATATATATTAATATAAAATAAAAATGATGAATATGTAAATTCCAAATGAGTTTTTCAATAATTTAATATATATTTATTGATCATTTACAGAGTATCTTAAAAACCTTCGTTTGTTTAATTAATCTGCATAGAGAGCATAATTAGACTTTAGTGTGACAAATTTTTTAAATTGCAAATGGTTTTGCTTCTTTTATTTCCCTATAGGAGCATTTTATGTTGAAAATGAAACAGTTTTACCCAGTTTTTTGTACTTTATTAAATCGTTTTGAATGATTAATTCAATTAAAAGTGAAGACTTTTAAAAATATATATATCAACATTCTCAATATCATTATTTAATTTTAATATCATTATTTTCAACAAGATTATAAAGAAAATTGCTGTTTCCTGCAAATTTTTACTAAGTATTTTTCTAATTAGAGACTTCATATTCGATTATCTAACAGCAATTGAATAACATAGAAGGCCGATATCGATAAATTAAAACTATTTAAATGAAAAAAAAAAGCTTCATTAAAAAAAGCAACAAACGCGTAAGTAATAAAGTGAAAAGTCATCACTGAATCTAAATTATATTATTATTATCGATGACATTAATATTCGTAAAGAAATTATTAATAATGGCAAATAAGACATTTAAGAAAAACATGTGATGCTATAATTTTTTAAAGAGTTAAAAGGCATTTACTAAAAAAAGCAAATTATTTTTTAAAGTTAGACATATCAACTAATCAAATGGCATAAATTTATGAAAAATTCTAAAAAAAGACTAAAACATTTTGACATGAGTAACAACATTTGACTCAGCCTCACATATAGACGGAATGTGAAATAAAGATTGCAGTAGGGGAAGATCAAGAAAATGAAACATAAAGCTCATTTCACGCTCTCATCTAATCTAAAGCTTCATCCTAACCTAAAGCGGTTAAGTAGTTTGAATCCAACAAGACAAACATCATCTACGGATTTTCTTTCCATTTGAAGGCAACTACTTGACAGCGCGTTGATGTCGGTTCGTTAGATACGGTCCCTCCCCCTCCCCTCGTTCAATAAACAACCAAAAAATAAAAATCTTTCAAAAAGAACTAATTGGCTATCCTCATCGTCAACTTCTGTTTGCTCGAGGCACAGCCCCCGTCGGCCCCCTGAGGGGTTGGGGGGTTAATAAGGTCAAGGAGTGCCGCCATTGTTGTCGTTCGACTGACCGCTGGAGCGTGAACGATCCACGCGCATGAGCGTTGCTTTGATTCCTGGGGGAGGCCCGTAACTTACGTGGTGACGGACGCTGAATTATCGTTTGAGATGAGGGGGAGGGGGCCAGATTAATTGGTTTCTACTAAAGTAAGAGCCCATTTATAGATCTAAGAGATATCTATTTTTATGAAATTTTTTATTTCCCCGTTTTATGTTCAACTGCTTTTAATATTGTAAAGTAATGGTAACTTAATTTATAATAAACTGGGGTGGACACAAATCTGAGTTAGCTTTGGTTTTGAATTCACAGCAATTTTATAATACATTGAATCTAAATATAAATAGCTAATTTTCTTGAAAAGGATAACTGTGAAAACCTTTTTTTTTCCCTTCTTTCTTTACTTTATTTTAAAGAATTACCTGCAGGTCTAAAATCCCTTTCATTCATAATAGCGAATTGTACAATGAATCCAATAATTTTTTCCAATTGAAGATGTATAGTTAAAATTTTTGTTTGACTGCGGAATTAAAATTTAAAAAAATATATTCTAGCTTACGCTTAAATAACGTATTTGATGTATTAAATCTTAAATATAAAAAAGTTCAAAAACTTAAACTCGAGTTACTTTGCATGTATATATATATATATATATTTTGAAAAAATATAAGGACAGGTCCCTTTTATGAAATAGATATAGAAATGATATTTATTGTAATTAGTTAGATAGAAAAATAAACTATAATTAGCTTGTAAGCAAAATTTATATGTTTGCCTGTTAGTGAAACGTTTCTTTTCGGAAGAATTGTTCTTTGTTTTATTTTCAAGCTTTTGTTTTTACATTTGGAATATTAATTTGATGTAAATATATGTATCAAATTACCACAGTTCATATAACTGTTCGATAATTTCGCAAATTTCGATTATATCACTCATTTGCCCATATAAAATGTGTAATATTTCATACTTACTACTTTCATACTTTCTACATTTTTTTCCCCTTTTACATTCGTCATGAAAATATTTTTCATAAGTAGTTCTGAAAATGCTTTTTCAGTACTTTCTCGTAGAATATTTACTGAATGTAATCATCCTTTAGTTAGAAATTTTCAATGTATAATTTGTGTCAATCTATCAAAAATAAGATATTTGGTTTAGTTCTTATAATATATTAAAAACCAGATTTCTACTTTATTCTTTCTTTCTTTCTTATCTTTTTCTTAATTTTTTTTTTGTATTGAACAGTTATCACTTTTTATTTGATCTACGAATATCACTGCAACTCAATATAATATTTTTCGTGATAAAAACATTTTATTTTTAACACAATATCAACTCAAAACTTAAAACTGAAATTTCGAAATAATACGTAGTTGCTACTGCTATTCTTTTTCGAACTTTTACAAAGTTATTCAAATATTTTTCACATCAAAAGAATTGCTGAGATTAATGATACCCAAAATAAATAAGTAAAGGAATATTAATTCTTAAATTCCATTATAAACATAATAAATATGTAGAAAAAACATCAATACATTCATATTTAATCGTTTCAAAGAAAAGAATTTTTTTTTCTTCTTACAAATGCATCTCAAGTCGTGCTTGATACAAAGAGTAAACCAATGTAATATTTACTTCCTCCCTTCAATAAGAATCGAAGAAAGATATATGTTAGGTTTGCTTTTTCCCGCGATGAACGCCAGCTCTCAATATACCACAATTATCCGTTCTTTCTCAATAATGAATGAAGAAAACTATTGTAATGGACACTCCGCCCTTCATGTTTTCGGAATGTTTATACATACAGATGCTGTTTGTATTCCTTCCATATCCGATTTAAAACACTTATCTAACTAACGAGGAGAAAACAGAGTCCGTTGTTCGAGAAATCCATCTTGAAAGATAAGACATTGAAAGAAAAAGAAAAAGAGAGAGAAGGGAAAAAAAAAAAAAAAAAAACCCCATCCAGTTATCTAAAGCAGACATCATTCCGTCCAGGCGAAACTATTTCAGCCAAAGGTCGCCAAAGACAAAACTTTTATTATTTTGTTTATTCCTTTTTCCAATGTACTAAAGTCAGTATACATGTATACAAATATACATCATGGATCTTTTCTACAAAGTGGTTTTTACAAGACATACCTGACCGCCTAGACTCGAGTGTCAGCAAAGAAAAAAAACCAAACGATAGTGAAATAATTGATGGATTGGGGCGACAACATACTCTAGCCCTTTTCAATCCTCATTTCAGAGATTAAGATTCAACATGAGCAGAAAGAGAGCTTTTAAAAACTCAGGCTGAGGGATGGAGGCGGTCACAACAGGCCTCTCCAAGTCGCTCATCCGAGATAAAAATCGTTTGTCTCTCCCCACCACCACCCTTCTTACTGAGGAGGAGTCTGTCCAGGTAAACACGTCTAATTCCAAGTGACCTCCCGCTGTCGACATTTGTTGGAGTAATTGTCCATGAGTCCTCAGCACGTAGGTGGTCCGGGAGAAGTCCCTGGCAATCTTTTGTTTTGTAAAGGCCCATGGTGTAAAACAAATGAGGGAGTGAAGCGAGGGTAGGAAAAAGTTTTATCGTTTGTTTGCGGTTGGTTTAGGAGAGAGTGGCGCCAGACATTGTCCTGCTTCATATTTATGCTTCTACCTGGAGTGTGTTATTCAAACAGGGTTCCAAACCGAGATTTAATCATTCTGTTTGGCTAGATCTTGGAGGATATCAAACAAGTGGATGCGAAGTGGCGACTTTAGTCGACGAAATTACTTTTCCTAGGAATAACCCTTGAGTAGGGAAGGGATGTTTTGGTATTTGGGGAAGTTCTTTCAGAGAGATTGTGTCTAAGTTGCTGTCACAAATTTACCGAGTTTTCTTTAACTTTTCTTTCGCGTGGCACAAATTTAGTTTGCTTCTGAATTATTTTATTTTTTCAGTCGTTTATTCCTTTTTTTTATTGGTTAACCCGTGAAAGTTTCATATTTTTCTAGCGCTATAAATGTTGATCAAAATTGTATTGTAAAGACAACGAAGAAACTATTTGATTCCTCCATTATCTAAAACGGCAAAACAACAACTTAGCATTATCTTTTTTTTTCTTTCCTTAGATTCTAATAAATTAAAAAAGGGATAATTAAATTTTGAAAAGAATTAAAAACTGGAGCTAGAAAACTATTAAGTATTTCTCTTGTTACATCACATTAATTGACTCACTTTATGACTCAATATCCGAATGGACCATAATGCAACAAATATATGGTAAAATTCAGTTTAATTAAATTTCCTTCATTAAGTTAAAACGGTGCTTACGTATTATTCCACCCAACTTTATCGTCAAATTTGAAGTCATCGCCATTGAGTTGCTAAACCGCCAATTATGGCAATCCGGCAATGGTGTACTAAAATCATCAATTGATCTTTATCGCCAAAAAGTTGCTAAACAGTTGACGATCATTGGCGAAGACGGTATAATACGTAAAAACCGTTAAGACATGAAAACTTGATTAGAGCTGCACAATAGTTCCTTGAAAGCCTTATGAAAAATTATTAAAAATAATCCAAAATTTTGGAGTCAACATGAAACAAGTGATATTTAAAAAAAATATTTTTAAATCAATTCCTACTTAAGTCAACAAAGTTATTACAGTCAATAAAGAATTTTTTAAAAATTTTAGTCGCCTTTTATCAAAAGATTATTGATTTTCGCAAGAATTGAACTCGCATTATTCACTTTGACATGAATAATACTGAAAACCTCGCAATTTATCGATGGAGCTACTGAATGTTTCAGTTTTCATCACTAACTGTTAAAACTCTATTTAAAGTATTAAAATTACTTAAATTTAATGAATAAATCAATATTTGAAATAAAACTGTAACCACTACAAGCTTAAAAAATGTAATTGAACTTGAATGGAGGAATAAAAAGTATTATATTATGGAGAGTATAAATTAATAGTAGGAATCGAAAAAGTAGTTAATTGTAATCATTGAATAAATCTTATTATATCTATAAACACCCTACTCCACAAAAATAATGTATGTTTCAGAAGGCTCTGGTAATTTATTGCTGAAGTATGTTTAAATAATCAGTTATAATACAGAATTATAATTATATTAGAATTTATCTGTTACTCGAATAATATTTATAAGTTCGAAATATTATTATATTTCGAAGGTTTTCTTTAAAAAACAACTTTGAATTGGGTTCTGATTTATCTTCTCATTTGTATCTTAAACATAAAGAATAACTATTACTTTATGATAATTAAAGCTCATTTTAACCTTTAAAAGCATCCGCACAATATATTATTACTTTTTTTTACCGCCAAACATATTGTGACTGCGTCGTTTCTTGAAACCTTTCAATCAAGGTGAAAATCTGACGAGAGATTGCACTTTTATTTGAGATAACCCATCAAGGACAAAGACACCTTCTCGATCACTTCAGACTGTTGGTCTCTGCAACATGAGGGTGTACAGGTCTGCATCTGTTATCACCTGTTAAACCCACGCATGGAGATGATTTTTTTTTCTTTCTTCCTTACCTATCAGCGACTGATAGGGAAAAAAAGGTATTTCGACAGCATAAATTGGATCAATAAAAAATAATAATAAATTAAATAAACTAGAAATAAATTGGAAAAATAGTTGGCAATGTGATAAACTTCCTCTCAAACAGCCCGAGAGATTAGAATCGCTGCTATCGTGACGGTAACCATAGCAAAGTGCTATTAAGAGGGTTATAAGAAGCTGATAACGTTACAGCGATTTCTGTGACGTGTCACCAAATGTTACTACTCCTCGCTCTTTTTGTGTGACATCTCGTTTCGTCAACTGGAAAAAAAGTTTCTGCCAATTAGGGGAATGGTCATTATAACGGTAGTCTTAGGTTAGATTAAAATGGGAGACTTGGCGATGTTTATCTAGTGTCATCAACTTCATAAGGTACTTTTTTTTATGCTTTTTGTTTCCTTAAGAAAAACTAACTGAAGAAACTGAATCGAAAGCGATTGACTGAAATTGATTGAAACGATAAGTAAAAAAAAAAAAAAATGACCAGGAAAAAATGTTCGTTAAGATTGTTTTCTTTAGGTTGTTAGCACGCCAAAAAAGATTTAGTGATTATGAGGATGTGTCATGTTAGGAACTGTATCATCTGTTGTCTTTATTCAATAATTCTACATGAAACTTTGTCATGAGCTATATTAAAAACTTTCATTCATTAGTTTTTGCTATATAATTCGAATTTTAATGATTGAAATTAGTAATCGTCTTCTACGTTAAATGATAGAAATTCGCCATAAACTTTGAATAGTTTATCTCCAACTTTATTAATTTTTTTGTCCAGGTTTATGCTTAACAACTGTATATTACGTTTATTTGGATAATAAAAATTACCAATTCTTGCTATTTCTATTTTATTTCCTGCTACTTTAGAGATTTTAAATCAAAAATATGCAATGAGATTTAGCTTTATGATTTTATAAACGCTTAATTGTAAAAATAGTTTTTTAATGAACTAGTAGAAAATTTAAATATTTTAAAGTATGTTTTTTATAGATGTTTCTTATAACAACAACCTTTATTAATGAACATAAAAATTAAACGACAGCAAAAATTGTATTGAACATTTTGAGAAACTAATAAAAAAATTATATATAAAATTTCATTTCCAAAATTGTATATTAGAAATAGAAAACAGACCATTCTTCCATATCATTCATTTCCTTGAACCAAGTTTGATTTTAAAACATCAGAAAACTTCTTTAATAGTGTCATTTAATATTTCAAATCTTTGAAAACTAATCTTAATCTTCTTAATTAATTGCTGTATAACAAAAATTGAAATCACCTTTGAAATTTGATGACGAATCTATAATTATTTATGAAAGCATGTTGTTGTTGTTACTAACAGCACTTGCCCTGAAAAGGCCCGCTGATGAATCAGCGGATTTAAGCCGAAATAGGCGTCTCTTGTTTTAAAGTGCGTCAACTAGGTCAAGAGTACGACTTTAGCTACGCACTCATTACATTCGCTTGCATAGCCTTTTTTTACAGATGGGGGGGATTCAGACGCCTCACAGATACAACACAGAAGAACAACCCTGCTCTAACCGGGACTCGAACCCGGGACATCCAGATCCCAAGGAAGCCACGTTACCTTTGCGCCAAAACGCCAGCATTTATTAAAATATTCCCTTCATAACATGCTTTTATCCAAATTTCGGGCTTTTTCTTGAACGCTGACTCATCCTCAAAAACCAACTAAAGATTAAGTAACATGATTGTTTCTTATATCTCTTAACAAAGAGATTGTATTTGTTATCAGGCAATGTCAAACCAAAATAGCTCAATGAGCATTGAGAACAACGCGAGGCATGTTCAGTTGCACATAGATACATCAGTATGCGAAACATGAGACGTGAATTACGAAAATCCGTCCCAAGTCTTTTCTTTCACAAATGAGCCTTGAACTATGAAGCAACTACAGCATTACTTGTTTACAAGGTGCTCAATTTTTTTTTGTTACTCCTATTTTTTTTTATAATCCCCGGGCAATTTTTGTTACTTGCTTCACTGACTCTTAGCATTATGTAGAAACCCTTTTTTTTTATTTTGCGAGTTTATTTTCTTTCTCTATCGCTCAAAAAGCTTCCACAAATACCAAACCCTTTAGGACAGAGTCACGGATGGTTGACTCGAGCTCTGGTCGCACTTCTACAAACAAGACAGTTCGGATTTTAACTCGTGGTTCCGGATTTGCAAAAAGAAAATGGCATCATCACGATTTTGTCCGTTCATTTCGATTGCTACCGTGGCAACATTTAAATACCGATCGGACCACGTGCGACTGTTTTGCTTTTCGATTTTTTCTTCTTTCCCTTCGTTGCCTTTCTGGATTCTTCCGTTGATTTTGTGAGATGCAACTGGATTTGTTTCCATTTTCATCAAGCAGAACGATGAATTTGATCATTAAATCGTAAATAGTTTTTTTTCTCCCTTTATTTCTTACACGCGTTCTAAATTGTTCTTCTGGCGTGAAAACGACGCTAACAAATATCCGCCAGAAGAAGTTTCTGGGGACGCGTCTCTTTCTTAAATGCGTGAATGTTACCACGCTTCTGAAGCTGAGTTAAGTGGTCCTATTATAAGCATTCTTTTACGAATTTACATCCATTATATATATGTTACTGTTAAAGTATACAATGCAGTTATTTTATATAAATACCTAGTTATTCCATGAAATAATTGATCGCGTCCGTTAAAGTGTGTAATATGTTATTAATTTGACACTTTAACTAGTTATTCTATGAAATAACTAGGAATTCTATACATTACCTAATAAGAGACAGTTAAAGTGTAAAAACAAACAATTTATCTAAAATGATATAACAAGGTATTCTATAAATAAACTAATGATAAACAATTAAAAAGAAAAAAGAAGCAATTTATCTAATTTATGCAGCGTATAAATAATATTTATGGAAACGTACCATAAAATCATTTGTTACAACAAGGATTACTAAAATGACACATGGAATTACAAAGAAAATCATTTCTAAAACAAAAGGATTTTTTGTTGACACACTGGGTTTTACACGAACATTTTTTAAATCCCTGACCAGTACCTACACTTTGAGCTGTAGCAACCGATCGGAGCGATATTTCTGGGGTGGAAAGTAAATGTATTTGTCGTGCGAGATGTATGATATAGATTATTTTACACTTTAACGGGCTGTAGATCGTTATTCTATGAAATAACTTGTTAAACCATGAAATACAAGAGAGTTTTACACTTTAACGGACACGATCAGGTATTTCATGGAATAACTAGGTATTCTATAAAATAACGAATTTTATAGAATACACACACACACACAATATATATATATATATATATATATATATATATATATATATATATAAAAATATATATATATATAAAAAAAAACCTTTAAAAAAAATTAAATTTTTTAAAATAAGAATTTTTTTTAATTATTATTTTAAGAAAAACTGGGTTGACAAATTTAATGCACCTGTGTGATATTGAAACCTTGATGTGACAATACAACCGTTTAATATTGGTTGTTAAAAGATAAGAAAGGAAATTAAGTTTGTGTAACTCAGTTTGACATATCTGCCTTTTCACTAGATCAAGGATCAGATCAGATTAGATTAGATTATTTTAACCATTGTGATATTCTATGTCTATTTTTAGAATGCACTTCATTTCCTGTAGTTACATTTGTATAAAGAATATTTTTTTTGATAATTTTTGCCAATACTGTAAATTTCTTGATGATTAACTTATAAAAAGATATTTTTCCATTTCTTTTATTTTTAGAATTAATTACCAAAAGTTATTTGAGTAATTTATTTTCTTCTTCTATTCATTTTTTTATTTCTTTTTTGTTCCAAGGTATTGATTTTTAAAGATGACAAAAATGTACTAAATAAAAACAAAATCAAAAATTTAAATTTGAAATTAAATTATTCTGAGAAATCCACTGGCTTCATTGTATGTATACAGCGTTGAGTATATTTCGGATATTTCAATTCGTAAAGAACGAATTAAATTATGTTCTATTTATTCTATTTCATTTAATAAAAACCTTATTTGAAATTAGAGACAAAGCAAATAACAAATCTGGATGCATGATTGCATTCATAAAATAAATATATAAAAAAAATTGCGAAATATTTTTGATAGTAATTTAATAAATGGAATATCATGTTAAAAATGTAGAGTTTCATAAAATATTAAATAAAAACAAATATTTTTTTATTATATATATATTTTTTCTTCATAAAAATGGGATTATCGAAGAAAATTCTAAAATCATTTTCTTTTTCCTTCACTTAAATTCATCTATCTTTGAAAAAATTTTGAACGATTAAATATAAGGAATATATATTAATTTATTTATTCATTAAGTTTTAAAATTGAGTTTCATTTTCTAAAACTACGTTTCAGAAATTAAAAAAAATGTATCAATTGTAATTGATAATATATTTTATGCATTTTTCTTTTCCTAGACAAACTTTTTTGACAGCGAACTTTGTCCTTTTTGTAATAAATCGGAAGCAAATTTCATTATCTCCGTTTAGAGTGATGATGTGTTAGGAAAGATTAGAGCAACTTTTATCTTTCATCAATGTGTGAAAAGACTTTGATTTATGTTTTTACTTCCTGTTGCTTCTTTTTTCGTTTCATGGAACCGCCTGCTATTCCTATTGTTTATCACTAAGATAGTTATTACATTTCTATTAGAGGGACTGGTTGCTTTACCTAATCTCATTGGCCAGACGTGAAGCTTATTGCCACAACTTATTACCTAATCTATCTATTTTTGAAATATTATTATGTTTCGAATGCTTTATTTATATAATATTGTAAATTAAAATTTCATTATTCAACTGAATAGAATATATCAGTTAAAAAGTAACGTCTCCTTTTTCGATTTCAGTTTTACAAAAAGGGAGAAATATTACTTAATTTTTTCATAACCACAGTAATAAATACTTTTGATTTATTATTTAATTTGCCTATTTTTGAAATATTATGTTTCAAATGCTTTATTTATATAATGAGGTAAATTAAAATTTGGTAATCCAACTGAATAGAATATATCGGTTAACAAGTAACGCCTCCTTTATTCGATTTCAGTTTTATAAAAAGGGAGAAATGTAACTTAACTTTTTCCCAACTACAGTAATAAATACTTCTGATTTATTACCTAATTTGTCTATTATTGAAATATTATGTTTCAAATGCTTTATTTATATAATTGAATAAATTAAAATTTTATAATATAACTGAATAGAATATATCAGTTAACACGTACAGCCTCATTTTTCGATTTCCTAAACTTCAATTTTACAAAAAGGGGGAAATGTAACAAATTTTTCATAATCACAATAATAAATACTTCTGATTTTTTTTACAAATCTCTTATGTTGATGCATATCTATCATGATAATCATACAATATCTGAAAAAGAGATAACTAAATCGTTATCATTGTGGTGGCAATATAGATTTTTAGAGATTTAATTTTTAACTTTCTAAGTAAAAATAGTGGAATATTAACCTGTAAATAAGAAGTGTGATTAAGTAAATCCATTATAAAGAAAATTAATTTTAACTGTCACAAATAGTTTTGTAATACCATTAGAGAGAAAATAGAAAGCACAGTAAACATAAATTTCTATAAAACGAATTAATTATTATTATTTTGCATTTGGTTTATTAAAATATTTGTCGAACTGTATCCTTTTTTTGTGCCTTCAGAATTTTTAATTATGTATACAAACAAAAAAGAGAATTTATTTTTATTTAGCGCAAAGTATTCAAAAATTTACTTTCCTGTGTAATTCATCTTATAAACTTCCAGCTATAGGAAAACCATCTGAAAATGTTTTCCGTTTGCTTTCCAGCTCTTAAGTTTTCATAAATATTTAGGATATTCTGTCTAGAAATTAATGCACTTCGCGAAAACAGTCTGAGTCTTTTGCGTCGACCTCTAAACTACATCCTTTCAAATTTTCTCAAAGCTATTATAAAAGCAAACAATCACAGAAAGAGTTCACGTAAGATCACGTCATATCCACCACGGAAGAAATACACAAGAGAAACCTCATCTTCAATGACACAGTCCTCATTCTGAGCCGAACCCTTTTAACATAATCTGTTATTAAATGTTAAAAGTAGGGTGAGAAAAGGTCTTTAAAGATTCGTAGAAAATGTATTCCGCAACCAGGAATGACTGACCAACACGTGGTACAGATTAGTAGTTAAAAGTTTCAAGACACAACGAGAGGGCAAAATGAACCTTCTAATGATGAATCATAGCCTTCTTTTTTTACCTCCCGACGAGTAGTTTAAATAGAGCCGACATCATTTAGGAGATTATCCGAGGATGAATGCAACAAACTCGGCATAAGCGGTGATAGGAAATAGAAAACTGGCCATTGTCCTCATAATTACGATCTGTCCAGGGGGATGATGATGATGTGATCACGACGTCATGGCATAACTCCACCCACACACGCAGGAAATTCTGTATTCAACTGCTTTTCTCTGCTTTAATTCCATTAAAAGTGAGTGACATTTAAAAGATAGGTAGTGCTGGTGCTGATATTGTTGCGCAAATATTGAATTTACCAGCCATGATTGCATGCACCAGGAAAGCATTTTGGTAACCGGAGGTGCTTGGTTGTTGCTGTTGTAGACCTTAAGTATTAATTTCATGAATTGCATAGTAAAAGGTTATCATTAAACACGTTCAATGGAAAAGTTAATTCTACATCTATCAGCAGTTCTTCAAGGTGGGCCACATTTTCGCTTCCTTCAGTCACATCAAAAGAATGTGTTTATTGTTATGAATAATCCTTTCACGCTCATATTTTCATTTTAGGATCGTTTACATTTCTATCGATGTAAGATGAAATTGCGCATTAGTTTATATTATGTTGATGGGCATTAGTTTATGTTTAAATACAGCATAGAAATTATTTTTCATTAAAAGCACGAGAGGTTAAAAAAATCAAGATTTCAAAACAACCGTAAAGTAAAACAATGCATTTACATCTTCATTCAAATTGCCTAAGAATAATATGAAAACTTTCTTTTTGTTATTATTATTATTATTCATTTGCAAGCTCAAGAATGCTTTATATTAGTCAATCATCGAAATTATTTTTAGAAATAATAAGCTATTTTTATATTTCAAAACAATCTGTCAAATGCGGAAAAAGAACTTTCGAAGGTCGTTAGAAATTAAAATAGCTTTATCTTTAATGCATCATGAAAATGCATGACTGCACAAATATATGCAAGCTAAAAATAAATCTCGAATTACCATAAAAAAGATTAATCAGCAAAATTATGATTGATATCGTTATTTACATGGTATTTGGCTATGGAATATCTCTTTTAAAATAATATTTTATAAATTAACAATGCTATTATAGGTCTATGCTGCACGCAATAAAACTTTTTTATCGATAAAATTTCAATACTGTTATCAAGATGCTGTAGTCAGGCTATAATATCTTGCGGGAAATATAGTTCAAGATTTCATTTCTGTCTTTAATTTGTACAGAAATCTTGGAATTACTTAAAGAAGTTTATGACTAAAATTAAAATAATAAATACAATAGTAAAAAATAAAAATACAAGCACTTAAATACAATAAAAGCTGATTAAATAAAAAAAAAACACAAACTAAAATTGTTTTCCTTTATATCCATTTAAAATAAAGCTAGAAAAGCATGCAGTTTAGATTAAATTGACCTATTTTGGAATAAAATGTTTGTGTTAGGGGTGTTCGCATTTTAAGAAAAATTACTTTCAAAACGGATGTTATAATATCAGCTATATAGAATTAAATTTAAAAAGTTCTTTTTTATTAAACTAACTTTTTTTTATTCCCTGATAAATCATTTTACATCTAAAACGTCATTTACTTTTTCTAAATCTCAAAAGCAAGGATATTCAAAGCACACAATTCTTACATCAACAAGTTGAAATTTTATTTATTCTATAAGATTTTTCCGCAGATTAAATGCTTTTAAAATTTTAAAATGAAGTTAGAGGAAAGGTTAAATTGAAATCATTGTCAGATATTTGATACTAAACATTTTTTTTAAAAAAGAATCTATACATACTATTATGACATTCCATTGACAATACCATATCTTGTTTAAAAAAAAGCTAGGAATTCCACTTACAATGGGAAATAACCTCATTTATCTATTTAAAGCAGCGTATTTTTATGATGGAATTTTTTAAACAGTATGTTTAACTATAATTACGTATAGTAGAAAGAACAAAACTACAAATTAAATTGGAAAGAACAGATTTTAAAAGAAAAAAAAGTTCATGCCTCATTAGGTTTAAAAGAAATAAATCCAACATTTCATTACATGTTAACACGAATTACTTCATCAAAAAAACAAATTCGATTTGCATACCTATGCATTTTTCGAGTAATTCTATGTTACAGAAGTCAGTAAAAACAAAATACACCTTTTATAGATTGATAAGATTAAAAATAAATGGAGTCTAAGAATGTAAATATTATTTTTTTTAATGGAGATATAATAATTTCCTTTGGGAAATTTACGGATTTTCGGAATCTTAAACAGTTTCTAGTAGCTTGGTTCTTTATTTTACTTACGTATCATTATACCTGCAAATTTTCAATGATGATTCTTGTTTACTGAACCATTTAAAAGCATTAGGGATTACCATGAAAGCAATTCAATATACTGCAATAATCAAGCGTGACATATTCAGTTTTTTCCCCTTCCTTTTTTGCGGGATTTTTTTCCCATGCTAAGATTCTGAGAAAGATACTCAAGAAACAGGGAATCCAAGTAAATTAATCATTATTTCAAGAGCTCCGAACTGCTTATTATTGTCCAAAAGGGAAAAGGAATTACATGAAGGCATTTTTATGATTAAATATTTTTTTTTTCCAATTTTTATTTTCTCGATATTTTTGAAGGCCCTAGAGGTGAAAACTGCAATTATTTAAAGTTAATTTTCAAAGTTTAAGTATCTTTATTTATTTAAAACTGTTACTTTTTTATAGCTATTTAATTTTGAGATGAACATGAAAATATAATATGAAAAATCTTCAGCATTACAAAATAACTGGAGTAAAGAATATTTAGTACAAATTTCTAACCAATTTATTTTGATTTGATTTTATGAACATGCGTAATTAAAAAAATTGAAAATAAATTAACTGATTAGCTTTTCTAAGGACAAAAAATATAAGAAGAAATTGAATAAAACTGAATTCAATCAGTTCAATAGTATCTAAAATAAAGATATGATTTTATAGTTTTAATAATAATGCAGAGATTGTAATGATTTCAATGGACACTAAATTAAATTAAATCTTTGTGTAATACTTTTTTGAAATAAGTTTAAAGACAAAGATTTGTTAATAACGGAAAAATAACAAGATTATAAAAATCTAATAAAAAACTATTTTGCTTCAAAAAGAACCATTACTCAATACCTCAATACCTTTGCATTTATTTGTTTCTCTTGTATCAATTTCTTATCAGCATTTTTTCATATTTTCTATACCTCAGGGACCAAACTTATTTTGGAATTTTTTTTCTTTTCCCTTTTTTTTAATAAAATTATAAATAAAATCCTATTTTTAGGCTCGTTTAAAGTTATAAGCGAATTCCAATTAAATTTCAAATGCGAGAACGAACATGAGACAAGTGCTTGGGAATCCAAAGCTCTGACCACTACTCAATCTCTGATACGCTTGTACATGAGACTATACATATAAGTCATGTATAATCACACCCAACATTTAGTAATAAATTATTACTATTTTTTTT
>JAOUZG010019159.1:13596467-13611498 GCA_026289955.1 Argiope argentata | reverse complement strand
GTTTTATATATATATATATATATATATATATATATATATATATATATATATATATATATATATATATACAAAGAGAGAGAGGGGATAAAGACCTATAGAGAAGTCTCGTGGTTGTTTAAAACTGGTTTAAACTGGTTAATGGTTGAAATTAATTAAGACAAATAATAACTTTAAAAATAAAATAACTTAACATTTGAAATCCATTTTTTTTTGTAAAATTGCAGGGTTTTTTTATGAGGGAGATGCCTAAGTTGATAAAATTAGGAAATAAAAGCTTATCAAAATATAAAATTTGTACCAAATCATTAGAGCCGTTTCCGAAATACACGAAATATATTTGCATATATAAGTACAAAAATTGTTCGTTTAAAGTAATAAAATTAAAGTAATGATACGGAACACTTATATATAGATAATAATTATTTAGTGATTAGATATTGGGGATAAAAACAAAGCAAGAGAAGAAAGAGAATGATATAAAGAACACATTTTGGCGTATTAAAAAGCCATCTAAGATTTCTCGTATTTTTTTAAGGCTTCTCCTAGTTTGTTGCTACACCGAGCAACATAAATCCAGATGTGTTACAGATAAGTAACAAATGCGCTCATGGCTTGCATCACTCACTTGAGAAAATTCTTTCTCGAAAACCTCACAGCTACTGATCCGACAAATTGCACATTCAGCCACAAAGAAACTTATCAATCACTCTCTTTACAAGACATCCATTCCTTCCCACAAAGAATCTCATTAATCCCATAATTTCTCCCACATACCACAGTTTATCGTTCCGTGATCTCTACCATTCAGATAGAGAAAAGTTGTCTCTTATCGTGTTCCATCTGCTGTAAAAAACTCGCTTTTCATTTCGCTACCTTTTTTCGCGAGATGCAGCGGGTCACGGGGATGCCTTAGGACTTTTTCCAGCATGATTTGGTGGCAATTTCGTTGCCGTGTGTCAGAGTCGTTCTTCGTTAAATCAAGAACCGTTGTGACACCAATCCTCTGGTTTGGTTTTAGCAAACGGATGCACTTCGTCATTTTTTTGCAAAGCATTCAAAGAGTATGCCACTTAAAGGTCATACGATGCGTATAAGAACTACTGAACTAATGATTTGCTATTTTAGGGGCTCTTCATTGCACGGTGGAATGAACCGTAGCTTGTTTTAAAAAGAAAGTGAATAAAGATTTTGTAATAGGATTTAGTTTATTATATTTCAGGGAATTTAAACGCGAGCAAGAATTTAAATTCATGAATTTTTTAACACAATTTTTTTTTATATGTTGAATACTTATTTCGATATTTATTTATTTAACAAGAACTATCATTCGATAAAAAATTAAAAACCCCGGATCATTTTTCGTTCTTTTATTTCATTGTATAATTTGTAACATTTTTTTTTTTTAAAGAAATTAGAAAGAAATTTCAGATTCACCTAAATTGACAAAAAGTATTATTTGATTTAAAAAAATAAAAAATCCCAGATTTTTTTTCGCAGTTTTATTTTATTATGTAATTTGTGACATTTTAAAAAATGAAATTGAAAAGGAATTCCAGATCGAACTAAATGCGATGCTATATTGATTAAAGAAAAAT
Organism: Argiope argentata; assembly: GCA_026289955.1. Classification (NCBI taxonomy): domain Eukaryota; kingdom Metazoa; phylum Arthropoda; class Arachnida; order Araneae; family Araneidae; genus Argiope; species Argiope argentata. The sequence continues at coordinate 13,609,903 of JAOUZG010019159.1, read as the reverse complement.
TTTAGTTTCTATTTTTAAGAGATGAATCACGCTAGAATATGTTATAATAGAAATGCTTTATTTGAAAATTTTTAAGCTTAGCTAGTTAACTACTTTTAATAAGTATACTCGCCATGGAAAAAGTTTAAGATTGTGCGTTTTGATACGCTTATTCGTCAAGAATAACAAGTAGTAGTGACAATTATCTGCCTGAATTACAATTTTAGTAAAAACTCAAACATATTTGCAAATTTAAAAATGTTTAACATATTTTGAGTCCGAAATCAAACAAACAAATCAAAGATTATTAATTATTATTATAAAAACCTCTCGTATATAATATGAATTGTATGATTATAGATTGTACCATGCTTTGCTCAATACCCATTTTCTAACAGCAAATTAAAATAGTAAGTTAATTTTTTTAATGTTTATTGTCGTTTATATGAAAAAGTTGTATGTTAATTTAAGTAAATAAATAAATGTGATTATTGAAATAAAAAATAAAAGTCATTTCATTACAACATAATTTCATATCACACTTACACTGTATTTGATGAATATACACGTCAATGCTACATTTTTGCGACTCAATTTAGATAACCATTTTCCGAAGAGTTCAAAATAATCAATCATAGCAATTTTAAATCATAGCAGTTTACCTGGAAGTAAAGAGATGAATCTATCTCTCGTGTTTGAACAAAACTTGTTTATTAATTGATTTTGGCAAGCCCTTAACATTGAGCACTGAATAAAAATGAACATTCGTAATCACAGAACGACCTACTTTTCTCTTAAGGAAAGGAAAATATTTCAAGGATGGCAATCAATGATAATTCAAATATAAAAAAAGAGAATATGAATAATGTTATTTATTCATACTATCCATCTAGTGATATACGATTCAAAAGACCAAAATTATACATTTAGGGGCTTGAATTTTTCAAATTTTCTAGTTTTTATCTACCTTAAGCCAAAATAGCTATAGTTTGTTCAGATTAATCATGTTAGTTGTTTTTCACTTATTTAAAACTATTAAATGGCAGAAAAATATATACATATGTTACGGTAAAAGTAATAAACTGGTGATTATGTATAATAACGGTAATTATGCATAATCATCACTAGCAAGTATGCATAATTACCTCTAAATTTGGTGGTGATAATGCACAAATATTGGTTATTATATATATATATATATATATATATATATATATATATATATATTTATATATATATATATACGCACCGGATTATCATTTTTACCGTAACACACACACACACACATTATATATATGTGTTTGTACGAAAAAAATTTCCTCCGAATTCTTCCGAAATTTTTCAGCTTACGATAAAAGACATTTTATAGTCAAAAGTTTTTATTATTAATATCCCTATAAGAAACATTTTATACTAAATATGTCTTAAAATATTATTTTGATACAAACATTTATCGATATTCTGATAGATTCAATTCAAAATTTTAAATATTTTTCGTGGTAGGAACAACAGACCTTACTTATCTGTATCCTGTTTAATAAACACAACTGAATAACTCTTCATTAAAAACTTCACTAAGAAAACACAAAATGGGCAGCTTAAAGAGAACAAAGGACGAATTTTTTTCCCTCCCCACTTATCATTCCAAAAAGGGAGTTTTGAATGAATTTATCTCCCCTCTTAATATAATTACACTTTCTTCTCCAATCAGAGCAAATAATAATGAGCACCTCCGCTGAAGATTCATTAAAATGGCGTTACAGCAGGAGGGTTGCAGTATATAAATTTTAAACATGCTGGAGTACAAGACTGAATTTATGTTGAACATCGTGAATCATAACCAAAGAACAACCCTTTCCGCTTATGGCCATTATAAAGTGCCCATTACTGAAGCCCCATAATCGTTTCTGCGCTTTAAAACGGCTAAAAGGGGAATGTCATCTCTCCTGGCAGAGGCAATGCACGTCGAAAATGCTCGAAATGGGATGAAATTGGGAGATAAGTAGATATGGCTCTCTGCTGTTTGAGTTTTCACCATCAAAATCTTTAATTAGGATAATTATGAGATCACCGCTTCCATTCTTAATGGGATGAGTGAAGTGGTCTTAAGGACATTATTTTTCGACTCGCGATGAAAGGGGCGTGTGCTATGGCGGCAGCACGCTGAGAAATGGACCAGTGAAGGCGTGTTTTATGAACTGAAATCCCTTTATGACAAACGCCTCTTTTTATTCATTCATGTATGAAGTATACAAGTAGAAAGTATTGTAATCACCTGAGAAAAAAAATTGAATTCGAGCTATTAATGATTCTCTTCTTTCCAAATCTCCCTGAGACTGAAAAATACATTTTTGGCATCTCATCCGTCTGTATAAACAATTACTCGAAAAAGTTTTGAGCTAGACGAATGAAATTTGCGCGATGAATTAGTAGTTTTTTTGAAAAACCGAATTTCGAATGAAATTCCTTCTCCGCTAGTACCTTTATCAGAATACATGCGAACCCCTTAGCTACAAGACGTAAAACATTAAATTAAAATCAACCTAGTAAAAGTTTGTTGATCTAGCTATATGAATCCAATATATTTGGAGAACTAGATAGATAAATGGTATTCATGTTTATTGTCTAAAATGTTGACTATCTTGCAGTTTGTACTTTTGCATGAATACAAACAAATACCTTAAAAATGCAATGACTTAAATAAGTAAAATTTAGTATGTGATATGACTATATTTCTACTTTTACATGACATTTTGATTTTAATTGATTGACAAAATATATATTTTATTTTCAGAGAATTGTGTATTAATTAATGGAGATCAATCTGTAAGGAACAAATCGTCTAAGATCACTAGAGAGATCTAATAAAAATTCTATATTCACACGAAAGATCTATATTTCATATCTGGAATTCGCTAAAGCCAAGCAATCCATTCCAAATCTTATTTGTATCTTATCAATTATAGGTGGGAGGGGGAGTGAGGGGGATAACACCTTTACTAGAGATAGTTTGAGAAAGCTTTGCGGAAACCATTTGAGGTTGCTTATTTCTTTTTCTTTTTGGAATTAAGGATTATTAACGAATTAAAGAAAGACCCAGATGATAAAGTTTAACCTATTTTGAATAAGTCACTTAAAAATATATTTTATGTTATACGTACGTAAAATATGTTACAATTGACATCAAGATAAATGCTCAGTTTTAATGGATGCTAATATGCTCTCTTGGTTTTAAATCGACTGCTAGCAAAGAATATTTTAAACAATTCATATTTTAAAAGAATTGTGGAATCATATCTGTTGGTTGTATTTTTGCTGTATAATTTATACTGTTTTTATAGATCGTACAATCCTTACTTTCATTTCTATTCAGTGTATGTTTTATTACATACGAACCATTTAAAACTTACATTAATATATTTAATAGATTCTTTAGGATTTCACTGTTACAATATACGCTATCGGCAACAAAATCAAATCTCTCTTCATAAAAAGGTGTTGCAATGAATTGAAATAAAATTCAACTCTAGTATCAGAACTGAAAATTTCAGTTTATATTTTAAGTTAAGTCCAGAGGATCTCTTACTTTATAAGTGCATTTTCGAATCTAAAGATTTATTGTTTTTGAAAAAACCAATTTAAATATGATGTTTACAGAAATAGAATTAATATGTGTCTATAAGAGTATTAATTTTATCTCTGAAGTTAAAAGTATTTCACATTTAGATTCTTTTAATCCTTTTTAAATTATTTTATCTGTATAGTTATTGTGAAAATTACAATATAAAATTAAGTTTCGCCTATTGAAAAATCTATTGAAATAAGAGCTAAACTTTATTGAATAGCAACAAATTTATTAAAATAACTACCAAAAAAATATTTTTTTTCACATTTTACAGCTAAAATTTTTTTATCAAGGAAAAATTTTGAGTTAATATGAACAGGTAAAATTAGATAACTAGTGTTGAATTATGTGTTGCGATTTTTGGCTTATTAACTGCATATTTATGAAACTTAAAAGTTAATTAAAATAATTAACAGTCTATCCCGCTTATTGAGAAATATATTTATACTTCAAATATGTGAGCAAATAAGAAAAAAGTAGATAATTAAAAAAAATGATTTACATTTCTTTTAAAATATCACTAAATCATTCGGTGTAGAAGAATAAAAAAATCCAACAAAAAAAGTCTTACGCTTTCTTAATATTAACATCACCAAAAATATTATAAAAAATTGGCATATTCAATATCCGAGAAGAGAATGTCTTTTTTTTTATTACCGGAAGTTAGAAAAACATCAGATATCATATTGTATCTGATATTAATGAAATAAATTCTACTACGTCTCATATGATGGAATTAATTATAAACAGAAAAAGTTATATTCAAACTAAGATAACCTCTTTTTAAATAATAATAATAATAATCCCTTATTATACTAATAGATTATATTTTTATCGTCTGATACTACTTTTTCATTCCATGAAGACACTTTGTAACTAATTATTTTTTTAAAAAATTTGATTAAATCAGCAAAGGTCCTTTATTCTTACTCGTGATAAAGAATAAAAATATTGAAGAACGATAAAGAATAATATATTATTCTTATTCGTGATAAAGATAAATATTTATTCTTATTCGTGATTATCCAAATGTAAGTCTATTAAAATATTATTAAAATCTAGATTTCTGAAGATAATATTCGCTTCATTTCTTTCTTAACAGAACTATTTTTGAAAAATATATATTTCTTTTTTTTACATCAACTATGTCATTTATTAACAACGGATTTAGTAACAATGAATTTAGTAACTATGTAATTTATTAACAATGAATTTAATAACTATGTAATTTATTAACAATGAATTTATTTAAAATTCCATAAATTATTTAATGGTTTGATTATAAATTCATGAAAAAATGTAGCAATAATTGCAAATCCAAATTTGAAGCCAATCGTGCATGAAAAATGAAACAAAATCACGCATTTTTTATATAATTAATTTACCCATCACTAATATTATTTTACTTTATTTATCAATACTTACTGAAAATTTTCTTAAATGATTTTAATTTTTTTCCATTTAGATGTGGCCTGATTACTTTCTTTCTGGTTTTTTCCTTTAAATATTGTAGAATATTTAAAAGCAAACCAATATAATAATATTAAAAAAAGAAAAAAGAAAAAAAGGTGATAATTGCATGAGAACAGAATCTTTAAAATTTCATGACCATATTAAAAGTAGAAATTTTTTTGTAATTCTATTTTCGTGCAAAAATTTTATTCTGAAGCCATAGTCAGAAAATAAATATTAAAACAGTAGTATATTTAATATCTAATGAAAGCATATTTAATATAAAATTGTTATTCAGTAACTTCAATACTTTATACCTTTATATAAGCTTTAAGTAAAGAGTTCATCAGAAATTCACACAATAAAACAAAATGGTATATGAATGTATATTTTTCTTAATATTTAACAATGATTGTTTTCTTACAAAGTACTTAAACAAGATTTAATAGTTTTTATTCGTTAATTGTCCTAATATGCATAAGTTATCCGATGTATTTTCTTTATTATTTATTACCGCCAAATAAACTATTTAATGACAGTTAAAATTATTTATTGAATGACAAATTTACAGTAAAATTTCAATAATCAAAATCTGATATTTTTCAAGGTTAAAGATCAGTTGAAAAATTTGTAAGAAATGTAACCTGTTGACAGTAAACGCCACCTCCCGAATTTTCAACGTAATATATTTGAGTGGCTTCATATCACTTGATAAATAAAACGGAGCGTATTATCTCATCTATGATCGTGTATCTACTCATTGTTTTATGTTTAGTTCTGAGTTTAGATAATTTTTTCCTTCTATGAGATGAAAAAAATAGATCGTAAAATGTGATTTGGGAGATATAGATATTTCGTGACCTTGAACAAGCTCAGTAGGAATTCAGTAGAAATCAATTAAGAAAATTATCTGCATTTTAAATACATTAATGATTAGTTCATTTTATTTAGAAAGAATCCTAAAACGAATCAGAAATTAACCGTCTGAAAGTTTTTTTCAACCAATCAAGTTAAATAAATGGATGATGTTTGAAACGTAGATATATTTTAACATAATGAATATAAATTGCTTTATTTTAAATCATGAAAAAAAAACAACAATACATTGTGCGAGCGAATAGTAACAAGGAAAAGTAATAATATATGTAAAATCAAATTTCATAATCAGTAACTACACTGGTAAACATAAAAATGGTTTTATCATTTTAATGGTACACTATAAAAATGGTAAAACCATGAATGGAACATGGAGATATAATAAATCTGCTCTAAGTGGCGAAATGTTATATTCATCGATCAATTATACTCTTAATATCAATCAATTTGATTAATCAACGATGTATATATAAAATAACGGAGCTCTAATATGGTAAAGAAGATCAATATTTTCAGATAAATTCTTTCCTTATTTTGAATATACACATTTGGATGGTAATTATAATAACAATAAAACAATGTATTTTTTTTATGAATGTAAAACTTTAAACTGCACTGGTATAAATAATAGTAAACTGGTAAGATTTATTAAAGGTAATAAATTTTATGAACATGATCTTAATGAGGCTTTGACGTGATGTATCTTATTAAAGGTTATTTAAAGATCTTTTTGCTGTTCAATATTATGCATCATTATTTTAAAATTTTTGAAATTACATTATTCATTTAATTTCTTATCATGTTATTTGTATATAACAAGGCATTAACCATGCCATTGTTTTGTATATCGTTCTTCTGCCACTCAATTAATCGATTTTTCTCTCTTTCCTTTTTCAGCTTCTGATGGCCGGACAGTCCGGGACGCCGTTGTCCGCCGGTTCGGCACCCAGCGGAGGCGGAACCGGATCCGGTTCCGGCCAGCCCTGCTGCGAATCGGGTCGTCCGGTGCTCACAGACCCTCTTACCGGACAGACAGTCTGCTCTTGCCAATACGACGCCCAACTACTCGGCTACCAGCGCCTGGCTGCATCCGGCCTGCCCCTGAACGTGTACGGCACGGCGGCTGCCGCGGCCGCCGCAGCGGCAGCCTACGGCTCCGAACAAGGCTTCCTGCCGCTCTCCGCCGAGCAGTCGGCTTTCTACTCGCCCACGGTACGTGAAACACATCACCAGAAAACTCTTCGCTTTTTAAGATACGCTTTCTTTCGTGTAAACGATGGCTGGGAGGAAGGTGGCGAAGGAGAAGGTCCGGCCCGTTGTGAACGTCTGTGAAGGGGATGGTCTTCTCGCTCGGGAAAAATCGATATTGAAAAGTACCACAGTGTTCCAAACGATTACATTCTTTTTGGTCACAGTCCAGCAGAACTTGGGGACCGCCTATTCGTGTTTTTGCAGACACCGTCCTTCCCCCGAGCAAGATTTATTTTGATTTCGTTATAAGTAAAGCATTTGATGATGTCAGGTTAAAGATAGGGATTGAGGGATGCAAGAGCGCTTTGTTTTTTTTTTTTTTTGATTTTTCTCTTTTGGAATTTAAGAGGGATTTGGTTTATGTGGAGTAATCTCGAAAATAAGAATTATTGTTTGTTGATTATTAATTAGAATAATATAGATCACCATTTGATTAGTGAGTTGATAAGTTAGCGATTTAATTCGTGGAAATAGTTTTCATGAAAACGAAATAGACAGTAGCATTCGCTCTTTTAATATATTTAAGTAATTAATGAATATTTGTAACTAAAGTAATTTTATGACTACATAATCTAAAACTAATTTTATAATTACCTGAGACAAAACTAATTTCATGAGCACATTTAGTAAGTGTAATCATACGATTACCTGAAATAAAACTAATTTCATGAGCACATGTAGTAAGTGTAATCATACGATTACCTGAGACAAAACTAATTTTATGAGCACATGTAGTAAGTGTAATCATACGATTATCTGATACAAAACTAATTTCATGAGCACATGTAGTAAGTGGAATCATACGATTACCTGAGACAAAACTAATTTTATGAGCACGTGTAGTAAATGTAATTCATTTATGATTACCTGAGACAAAACTAATTTCATGAGCACACGCAGTAAGTGTAATTTTATTACCTAAGACAAAACTAATTTTATGAGCACATGTAGTAAATGTAATTATACGATTACCTGAGACAAAATTAATTTAATGATAACATGTAGTAAGCGTAATTTCATAATTATATGAATCAAGAGTAATTTTATGATAGCATAAGACAAATTCTATGAAAATAACATAAATTATTAAAACTGGGTTGTAATATTTATCCTCACCTTAAATGAGAGGGAGGATGATTTAGTGGTAATTTTTGTATCTTGATCGAATGATTGTGTATTCGAAGAATTGCAGAGGACGATCAGTAAGAATTATTTTAAAACCATTGCAGACTAAATTTACTGTTTTTGACACATTAGTTTGGTGTGAAAGTCTAAAGAGAGGAATGCCGGTTAGGTTATCGCTTTCACATCTGACGAAAGTTTAAAATTTACTTGCTCGTGCTAAAAGGATTTTCTAATAAATTTTAGAGGGTCATTAATTTAACAAAATCTCGATATGCTTAAGTTTCACGTACAAGCGTTATATTTTGGAGAAAAAATTAAAGATAATATGTCCCTAAAAATTAGGATTATAGAAATCTATGTATGAAAGAAAAACAATATATATTTTCGTATTCTGTTTTTATTTTCTAAAGCAATCAAAAAATTCTCCCAAAAAATTTCACATTTATCAACTATAAGTTCTGATATACGATTATTAAAATGATCATATTACATTTTGGAATTATCTTTAATTATAAATCTATTTCGAAAATTTACGAATTTTTCAGGGAAAAAGAAACAAATCTAATGGTACTGTTAACATTTTACGAAGTCTGAAAAATGAAAGAGATTAGAATCTTTATGAGATGCAGATGAGATGACAAAGCCTTTTTCTCAATTATAATCATCTTTTTCGCCTACATTAGGAAATTCCGAATTATTTTTCCCCAAAGCAAATAGTTATTACATGCTAAACGAAGCATGAAAATTTTCTTTCTTGGGTTTATCAGTTCCCAGCGACACACAGTATTCATTTTTTTGAGATAAAAAGCACTTTGTATCTGACGCAAGTATGTAAATATAACATTTACGTAAATATTTTTCCCATTATTCATTGTAAGATAAATAGAAAGGAAGAATAAAAGATGTGAAAATATGATTTCAATTTTAGATATTGCATAATATTCTAAATCAGAATTTCTTGATTTTTTTCGCTAAAGAAAAAAAAATGACTTGACAGTAAAACAAACAAGAAATGAAATAATAATTATTGATATATTAAAATAATTATTAGCCATTTTTTATAAATAGTGTTTAGCGAAAATTATTTCTTGAATCACTTTTGTTGACGCACATTAAAAAATTACTGCAATATCATGCAATTTTTTTTTTTTTTTGGTTCTACTTTAGAGAATTTTGATTGGGCTGAAGAATTTCTTACATATTTTTAACAGTAATCAAAAGAATTAGTTGAAAATAGAAAAAAATATTTTATCTAATATATACTGGTTTTAATCGTATTTTTAGCGACGTAATAAAATTGTCGGTTTTTATAGAATTATTTAAAAAATATCTTTGCTTGTATTTACGCTATATCACATAATGGATTAAAAAGTTTTAAATGCTTTGATAACTGAAATTCAAATGTCTTGTTTATAATTATAAAAATCTTGAGATGCAATATATGCTATTTAATCAAACTTAATGGCAAAAAAAAGTACTTTTTCAAAAACATATAATGTTTTTTTGATAAGACTGCTGTAAATTTTTCGTAAATATTTCGCACTTCTAATGCATTAATCAAACATTCGTCCAAATGTAAGTAATTATATAAGATGTTTGTTTAATTTTTGCTTCTAAAATTTATTCAGACATATTGTTTTCAAATTAGCTATAACAATAAAAAAGATGAAAGATACTTTATACTTTTATCAACAAATTTGAAGTAACCGATTATAATTGATTAACTTATATGAAAGAATATTTGAAAATATATAAATATAGTAAAATAAATAAATACTTGCAAATTGATTAACTTATATGAAAGAATATTTGAAAATATATAAATATAGTAAAATAAATAAATACTTGCAAACTATCAACTGTGAGAAGCTTGTAATTTTTTTTGTAAATCTAAAAGCTTATTTCCTGTAAGTTTTTCAGTTCTATTTTAACCATTCGAAATATCATGAAAATTGCATTGCTCTGTTTATTATAAAGGTTTCAGAAAGATGATTATTTAATTTTCGGGGGTAAATTCGTATAAGTATCGATGGAGTCAAAATTATCATTCTCAAACATTTAAGTAATAATTATTGAGTATGTATTCTGGGGGTTAAGGAAAAATTTAACTTAAAAAAATAATAAACTTGAGCCTGAAAAGATCCACCAAATAAGCTTTAAAGTACAAAAAGTTATCAAAGTAATCGATTAACATTAACATAAAAATTTTTGAAAATATCCGATCATCATTAACTACAAAATTTTTTCAAAGTATCCGATTATCATTAACTACAAAAATTGCTCAAAGTATTTAATTACTGCAAACTGCACATTTTTCAAATTTAAAGACTCGTGTATTTTACATGCTTTCTGAGAACATTTGGTTAATCTTTTAACGCTTGTTCACAGTAGTTGAAGCAATAAATTTTCGAATAAAACTTTATTTCATTCCCCTCCCCCTCTCTAATAAAAACCACGATTTTTATATGCTACAAAGTAGTTAACTTACATTTGTCTTCATTGAATTTAAAAGCCGAAGTATTCAATTTCTATTAAATAAAAAAGATAGCGATAAAGTCCAGTTCTCCAATAGCATTGTTCAGCATTAAGAGACCTCACAAATGCAAAGCGCTTATTGATAAAGTGCTCAGATATGATTTAACAAAAGAGCATTTTATTATCACTTCATTTTTTGAACGCATGAAAAGTCATAATGTGTTTAGAGCTTTAGGCAATAAAACTATTGTATTTTGTTCATTTGCCTGAAATAAGGAAGGGTATAATGTACAATTGTGTGAATGTAGTGTACGTTACAGTAATGCAGTAATGGCATAAGTAAACGTTATTGGAAAAGCGATTGCTGAAATACGGTGTTTATAATCTGTTTCGTCTTTAGCTATTGTTACACTTTATTCATTTTAGAATAATATGAACTTATTCAGTAAATTTCGAGAAAAAGAGCATTTTATTAATCCTACAAATATAACGACGGCAGAGAAAAAAATTATCCAAACTGTTGAAAGAAATTCAAACATACTATTCGAAGTAAGAAGATGAGAAGTTTTTTTTAAATCATAGACACTTCATTTCAACAAGGTAAAACTGCGGCAAAAGAAAAATAAAAGTATTTTTTCAACTTAAAAAAAACTCCGTGAAATCTAACTTTTAATGTAATTATCATAAATTGAAAATGACAGTAAAAATTACGGTATTTCTTTTTTAAGATTTTTGCTACAGTTTAAAGAACTGTATTCAGTTTATAAACTGCTTCAAATAAAGTCTATAAAGCTATACAGTATATTACTATTGTTTTTAAAAATTGAAATTTTTTTAAAATTCGATATTAAAATTTCGTAATTTGCCATTCTCGCACCTGCAATTCTAACTAAAGGCTAATTGTTTTTCCAGAAATGGTTAATTTAATAAATGTAGGCGATTGAAATATCAATTTTTTAATCAACTCTTTAAACTACATGGTGCCTTATTAACTAATCAATAATTAATTTGCTAGTTATTTTTTTTCATATTATCCATTTATATAACTAGATATTCAAAATTTAATATTTATAGAAACATAGAAAAGTCTCTTTTTCTTTCATTCTGTTGAGTCGAAGGAATTTATAATGCAAGCAGCGTGGAAGATCCTTTCAGAATTCGTATAATGTTTTTAACAATCATTTAAATACATGGTACCTTTTTAACTAATCAATAATTGATTTTCTAACCATTTTTCGATATTATCCATTTATATAACTTGATATTCAGCATTTAATATTTATAGAAACATGGAAAAGGTGTTTTTTTTAATTCTGTTAGGTCGAATGAATTCATCATGAAAGCACTAAGAAAAATCCTTTCACAATTTTTATAATTAATCTCAATTTCATGCGTTATGAGTAATGAAACTAAAGGCTTATTAGTAAATCAGTACGTGCCACAGAAACATTAAACCATTACATCAGTTTGCTAAGCTCTATTCGGTGATACTAATTGAAACATTAAGCAATTACATCAGTTTGCTAACCATTATTTGGTGATATTAATTAAAACATGAAACATTAAACAATTACATTATTTTGCTAAGCTCTATTCAGTGATATTGATTGAAACATTAAACATTAAACAATTACATCAATTTGCTAAGCTCTATTCGAAGATATTAATTGAAGCATAAAGCATTAAACAATTACATCAGTTTGCTAAGCTCTATTCGAAGATATTAATTGAATTTCATCATTTTGCTAAGCCTTATTCGGTTATATTAATTGAAATATGAAAAATAAATCTTAACTACTTCTACCTTTCTAATGAATTTGCCACCTAGGCAAAGAAAAAAATAATAATCAGAAAGTGACAGTTGTACACTCGAAATATGTCCACTTGCTCAACTTTGAACTCTGTCACGTCCAGGAAGCTTTTCATGATGCCGGAAGTTGTCGGGGGTTGGACTACCGAAGTGTCCAGCGGATGACCAGGGGCGATAGGTTAAAGGAACTGCCGAAAGGTTCTTTTTTTCCCTCCCCTTATGGACAGATCTCATTCACCACTCTGACGTTCCTTCTGGTGGACTGAGGATTTAAAGGACCTTTTCCCGTCACATAGTGAAGTATAGGAAATCCTCCCTACACCCTTGGCAAAGATCTCATATCTTCCTAGAAAAGATCCTTTCACATGTAGAGATAGAGAGAGAGAAGAAAAAAAAGTTTCTCTCAGTTAGTGATCGGAATGCCAAAATATTGGAAAAGGAAGAGGAAGATTAAGGAAACGGAAAACATTTAGGTTAACATCGTGTTTTTCCCGAAAATAAAATCAAAATTTATGAAAGATTTCTAACTTTGAAGCCTATGGATTGCTTCTTAGAGAAAGAAAGAAAGGGGGATTCTTTCTCGAAGTTCTTATTGCAATGGTTAGCATTTTTTCGATTGATATATCATCTTACAAATTTTCTTTCTCATATTAATTTTATATCATTCTTTGCAATAGATAATTATTAATTTAATATTCATAAAATAATATAATATATTAAGGATAAATTTGTAAACCACCGTGAAGATTTTAGCTATAGATTGATTAAATAAACAATGTTCTTATAGTTCTAAACTTTGTAGTATTTTAGAATGCGTATTTGTGCTATATATATATATATATA
>JAOUZG010019159.1:13585985-13596367 GCA_026289955.1 Argiope argentata | reverse complement strand
CAATTTTAATTCTTCATAATATATTGGAAATCACATTTTTGTTTTTTTTAATAACAAATACTGATTGCAGTTCCATATAATATTTTATTTCCTGATTAATTTTCTGGTCCAATATTATAAAAAGCTATGTAATAAAAATGGCCTTACTTCTGCAATCGATCAATATTTTGTGCTTAGTACTCAAGGATTATCTTTTTATTCAAACACCATTTCCTTTTTATTTCTTTTTGTTTACTTGTATGGTTTTTTATTAATTTATTTATGAAACTGCAGGTGCAATTTTAATTCTTCATAACGTAGTGGAAAACACTTTTTTTTAAATAACAAATACTGATTACAGTGCCATATAATATCTTATTTCCTGATTAATTTTTTGATCCAAGTATTATAAAACACTATGTAATAAAAATGGCCTTACTTCTGCAATCAATCAATATTTTGTGCTTGGTACTGAAGGATTATCTTTTTATTCAAACACCTTCTCCTTTTTATTTCTTTTCGTTTACTTTTATGGTTTTGCATTTATCTATGAAACTGCAGGTGCAATTTTAATTCTTCATAACTTAGTGGAAACCACTTTTCTTAAATAACAAATACTGATTGCAGTGCCATATAATATCTTATTTCCTGATTAATTTTTTGATCCAAGTATTATAAAACACTATATAATCAAAATGGCCTTACTTATGCAATTAATCATTGTTTCTGGATTACCAGTTATATTAACACCATTTCCTTTTAATTTCTTTTCATTTACTTGTATCATTATTTTTTATTTATATATGAAACTGCAGGTGCAATTTTAATTCTTCATAACATAGTGGAAAACACATTTTTATTTTTTATAGCAAATACTGATTGTAATGCTATATAATATTTTATTTTTCGATTAATTTTCTGATCCAAATATTATTAAATACTATGCGATCAAATTAGACTTACTAAGGCAATTAGTCAATGTTTTGTGCTTAGTATGCAAGGATTATTCTTTTATGCAAACACCTTCTCCTTTTTATTTCTTTTTGTTTGCTTGTATGGTTTTTATTTATATATGAAGCTGCAGGTGCAATTTTAATTCTGCATAACATAGTGGAAACCACATTTTTGGTTTTTATAACAAATACTGATTGTAGTGCCATGTAATATTTTATTTTCCGATTAATTTTTTGATCCCGGTATTGTAAAATACTATGCGATTAAAATTGCCTTACTTAGGAAATTAATTAATATTTTGTGCTTAGGTTTATCTTTCTTTATAAACACACATATAACAAATATATATCTTTCTTGTATGTCTTCGGGCTTAAATATCTTTGCAGTTTTGAATCTTTCCCCCTTTTAAATAAACAGAAAACAAAATATGTGTGATTGTTTATTGCACACACTTAAATTAAGTGCGTCTAAATTTAGTTCCTCCTGTTGGCGCACCATTTTACACCGTCCATCTGGCAGTCACGATTGGCCAGTTAAAATAAAACGAGCTGCCTATCATTTTTTACCTCCTCATCTCGCTCTGACTCTTGAAGAAGTCAAGGGGATCTAAAGCGAGGAAATGGAGCAAATAAAAGATGCTGCTACTCAAATCCATTTTCGAAAAGGGTGGAGTGGCCCGATCAAACCGTAATGATTCGCAGGAACCGGTTCCGATACCAAATCTTGCCAGGAGCTCTGCATCCGGTTTTTTCCCCACAGTCCTGCGTAGGTGTAGAGAGGTATATGTAATTTGGACGAGTGTTTAAAGAGATCATTTGGTGTGGATGTGTCAAAACGCGTTTGCGGCCATAACAGAGGCAAGGCTAATTGTTTGGCTCGCGGTCTCTTATTGTGCGCGAGAGATTACGCTGCCCCCAATCAATAAGACCAGCAAAATCCTGCTACAAGACACTGTTATTGGATTCTTTTTTTTTATTTTATTCTTTTTATTTTTTTATGGTAGGAGGTCATTATGAGCCTCTTTCTTAGAATAGTGTCTGTTAATGGAATGCACTCTTAATGATGAGAAGGAATAATACTGGCAGGTCTGAAATGTCCTTTTGTGAGATCGTGGGATTATTGGGGTTGTATTCTATTTAGCTGTCTGGATCGGGGACAAAGGCCTTGTTCGCACATTTTGTAATTTCACAAATTAACGTCTTCTTTGATTGGTGCTTAGCTTGGCGTGTACTTCCTTTTGTTCTGTGAACCATAATGAACAGCAAGCATTCTCCATGATTCAGGCTTAAGGTTTCAAAATTTGTTTTTCATGTAATAATTCAGTACTTTTACATTGGTAGTTACATTCAGTACTTATACATTACTAATTACATTCAGTACTTTCGATTTCAGTATTTATACATTACCAATTACATCCGATACTTTTAATTTCAGTGCTTTTTCATTACTAATTACATTCAATACTTTTACATTGCAAATGCCATTCAGTACTTTTACGTTACTAATAACATCCGGTACTATTAATTTCAGTACTTTTACATTACTAATTTCATTCAGTACTTTTAATTTCAGTATTTTTAGATTACCAATTACATCCGGTACTATTAATTTCAGTACTTTTTGATACTTAGGATCAGCAATGCTTTTAATTTGTCAACAAAAAGAATGTAATACAAATAATTTTTATATGATTTTTTTACTTCAAACTATATGTCCACTTTTATCTTTTGAATGATTTCACAACATTAATTTATTAATTCAAGCAGAAAGTTTAAAATCGTCAAGCGTGATGCTTACACACATTTTTAATGATTAGCAATGTAAAAAGGATAATAATTCTGCAAATATTGTTCAAAACATTGAATATCTTTTCGTGAATTTAATATTTGGTCAGATTTTTCAGATTATAATTCTAACACTAAAAATAATTTAATCTCTAATTATTGAAAAACGACTTTTTAATTGGGTAGATATCATTTAAATGTACTGGTTTCAAAATGGTCCAAATATATTTTACAAATATAAAGTTAATTATATTATTATTTATGTACAAAACTAACAATAAAGTTTTTTATATAAAAAAATAGCTCATTATTCTACTGAAATGGCGAAATGTAAAATTAAATGAAATGATTTGAAACACGTATTAATCTCTCAATGTGTAGTTAAAACACTTAACTAGCTTTCCATGAAAATTGAAACCTAAAATATTGCTAGAGGAAGAATTTTTTATTCGAAGATGATTGGTTAGTATTACTTACTTCATGTAAAGTGAGCATTAACTGTTTATATACTAAAATTCATTTATTACTACCTTTTGAAAGAAAGAAATTCATATTATTTGTTCCACTTCTAAGAATTTGCTGATATACGGCTAGGTGAATTATCGTATTTGAAAAAAAAAATCATTCAACAAAGTAATCAAATATTTTTTTTTAAAAAAAATAACATGTCGTATCCTAATTTATATAATTCATGATGATATATATCTGTGCGTCATATAGAACATTTCCTTTGCAATAGCCATATAAGCCCGAACTTAACAATTCCAAATTACTTATTTGAATGTAGTTTTATTGTCTTATTTGCGCAATGAGGTTTATGAAACTTTCACTTCATCTCTAAGAAAACAATTTTTATGATGGATGTACCAATCCACTAATTAGAGCTATTTTATTCTGGAGGTACATGCTCGCTTTACAATTTCAAGTTTTACCATTCGCAGTCAACCGAACTGTGTATGGTAATCCATAAAAGGGCAAGTCCTACAATTCCGAATTCCAGACAGGGTGTCCAATAACCTTCTTCTTTAAGTCCATTCGCTGGGGAATAGTCTGGAGATGTGTCGGAGGCGATGTCCATTTCGCTGTCCGAGCACGTAAAGGATCCCGAAGCACTTGTTTTACTTCTGGAGATGAAGAAGGTCCACAGATCTTGGACACACATACAAAGAGCTTCATTACCAGCTCTCGCGCGAACGCATGCTTCGAGTTATGCTCGAAATCTACCCTCGTAAAAGAGGACCGAAGGGTCATGGGAATGGCCCTCATCGCTGGAAAGGGAATGCCCAATCCTGAAACAGGGCATAACACCTCGCCCATTCCCCAGTACAGTGCCTCGAGTAATCGAGGCATTTATATGGATTAAAGATCTCCGTGGCCGGTCATTCTCGAAGCTCCGTCTCCCGATTTAAGTGTTTTCATTATAGGCTCTCCATCCTCCCCGCGGTGGTGGAAGAAGGGGGTCGTCTCCAGGAGGAATCGTCAGTGGAAAATGGAGAGGCGGTGGCACTTTTTTTTACGACAAACTGCTGGAGAACACGCAGAGTGACATGCATTTGCATCGTGGTGGATCAGTGTCATATCTCATTTTGTGCACTGTTGGGGAACCTCTGAGTATGCTCTCATGGGTCATAATTAATGTTTATCTAAGCCGAATGTTGTTTATTGTTCGTTTAATCAAGTTAGCGGGGGTATTCCATTAAGAGACATTTAATGGCATACATAACAGCTTCTTGTGTGGATATGCATGCATGCAGTAGCAGTATTTGGGTTTTGTCGTCAGTAATGATCTATTCGGGATTCGCGTCAATGATCTATTAGGAAATGGCAAATGGATATTTTGACTGTCTATTAGATATTCCAAGTTGGTTAGGGGAATAGTTTCTGAGACTGTCATAATACAAATTAAGGACTAAAGTATATGATTTTTTCCCGTCTTTTTGATTGCACGCGTCACCACTTTTTATATTAAGCCTTAGTTAAATAAATAACATAAATGGATTTAAAAAAATTTCATTTAATTAAAAAATATTTTGATTTATTTTATTTTAATTAAGAAATAAGGATTAATTAATAAATTATTGTATTATTATTCGCCTATTTCAGTAGTTGAGTTTTCATCGAAATCTTCGATGGTAAGATTGTTAAAAAAATCAAAACATTTTATATTATTGACCTCAAATTTTCTAGTTTTAGATCTTTTTTGAACCATTTAATTTGTTAAGTAATAATAGTATTAGTTTTTCATTTACTATATATAATTATATAATCGAAATACTAAACATATCCGGAATTTCATTCGGTAGAAATAAAAGTTTATAAATTTTATTAAAATAAACCGAATCTTTGTTATCACAGCTCATTTCTAGTTTATTCAAATTGGGCAAGTTTCTAAATGTTATTCAACTATAAAATATTTAACGCAAATCATTTTAAATATTTTAAATTTATCGGAAAAGAAGAACTTTTGACAGATTTAAAATTATCAGTCGATTAAGTCAATAGAATCTCTTATTAAAAGCAGAAAAGATATGAACTAGTAACAAAAGTACTTCACATTTCTTGTGTGTATTTAAATTTCAAAGGGCATTTTATTCCAAAAGAAAGCATCAGTGGAAATCAATTTCCCTACTATTTTGCTTTAAACGCCGAAGAAATCAAAGGAAAAGAAACCGAAGAAGAATTCGGAAGAAATCATAACAAAACAGAAAGCGAAATAATATTGTCTGTGAAATAACATTACTTCGGAACATAAATATATTCCTGAGTGATTTCGAATATTTCATTTTCAATAGCTACCCGCCGATCCGTAACTGTAATAATAATAAAATTAAAAACTTTCCAATGATTTAATGGCAACGCGATGAATAGGAAAGAAGAAGAAGAAGAAGAGAGGAGGATTTCAAATTTATTTCAACCGTTTGTGTGTTCCAAAAAGAGTTCCCGCTCTTTCTTAACTTACGCGTGAAGCAGACAAAAGGGTTTTTCTTCAAAGACGAATTGACACTTTAATAAGATTTATGTTTGGAGTTCCTTTTCGAATCGGAGCGATATTTTCCTAGAGAATGCCCTTTTCAAAATGGAATTCATTCGTACTCGGGGAGAGAAAAGAAAAATTCGTAACCCCTTCAGGTTTTATTAACATTAACTTCCAGTGTTTAATTTGACAATGAAAACGGGAAATAACCCACTATGACCTGCATTATGTTTTCTTTCAGGGCAATAAATCCATTTTTATTCAGATGTGTTTGTTAAAGACGATACTATGTAAATAGTTCTTCTTTTTTCCTCCCTCCTTCATTCGCAGCCAAAGAAGAATGAAAATAAATGATAAATGGAAGTTTTCCACTTTTCAAAGACGAGTGCTTATTTTAATATCATATTTTTTTCTTCTTCCTATTCTTTTTCCTTTTTCTGATTCAAGTGTCGAGATTTTAATTCGGGAATAAAATCTGAAAGAGGAGAGTTCAAGTGGTTTGGAGTTTTAATGATAATAAGCTTTTTGGCATGTATTACATAAAAATGAATGTTTCAAAGGATAAAAGAATACATAAAAGAGGATAAAAGTGTTCATTCATTCAGTTCGAAAGAAAGTTTCACATTGTAAATTTAAGGAGTGTGCAGTTAAGATGTGGATAATCCTGATTGTTTTATTTGTGACAAGGGCTGTAATTGATTAGTATAGTTGTAACGGGATTTGTTAGATACTTTTGATGAAAAGAGGATTGTTTCAAGGAAAAAGCGAGAATTGAAATAAAATGTTTCGTTAAAGACGTAGAGATGTTTTTGCAGTGGAAAAATGTCATTGATTAAACTTTCGGTTCTAAGATATATAATAAATCTGTTGCCAATTGCGTGGTCGAAGGAGGTTAGTTAAGATTATAAATCTAAATTATTCCACCGGATTTTTTCTTATTTTGAATGGAGCAGAAAAAACTTTAAAATAATTTAATCACAGATAAAAAAACACATTTTCTTCTTAATTGGAATAAATGTTGTTAAATGTGCCCAATAAAAATACCTAGGAATTTATATTATAATTATATATTATTTATTTTACACCCAAGAAGTTGATTATTTTAATTATTTAATTAGAGCGACAATTGAATTAAAATGTTTCGTTAAAGACGTTAGAAATGTTTTTGCAGCTAAAAAATGTCAATGATTAAACTTTCGGTTCTAAGATATATGATAAATCTGTTGCCAATTGCGTGGTCGAAGGAGGCTACTTAAGATTATAAATCTAAATTATTCCATCGGATTTTTCTTATTTTGAATGGAGCAGAATAAACTTTAAAATAATTTAATCACAGATAAAAAAAAATACATATCTTCTTAATTGGAATAAATGTAGGTAAATGTGCCCAATAAAAATAATTTGGAATTTATATTATAATTATATATTATATATTTTACACCCAAGAAGTAGATTATTTTATTAGACGTTATAAATGATTCATGTAAATAAATCATGATCTCTCAGCGCATTTTTTTAAAAACAAGAATAATTAATAAAAATTTGTTGAAACTTTACTGAAGAAATAAAAATAAATGTATAAATAAAAATATTAGCGCAAATTTACATATTCTAGTAAATATAATTTTTTTTGGTAAAAAAAATCTTAAATCATTATTATTTTAGAATAGAAATAACTGGAATTAAATAAGGAATTTAAGAAAAAAAATATGAACTGTTTAAAAATTCTTTATAATGAAATTAAATAATAATACATTATTTCTATTCAAACTTATAATGAATAAATTAAAGAAACATCGGTTCCGAGTTTTGTTTATATGAAAACATCTTCGGCGAAAGAAACAACTAAGAATATATTTCATTTTTCTTTGAACCACATCCATTATTAAATATATTTTATTTACTCGTTTGCAAACAATGTCCTTCTTGATTTTTATCACAAGAAACCGACTGAAAAACAATCAATCAAATAAGAATTCTAAACATTCTCATATGCAACCTATTTGCTCAAATGACATTCTTTGCTCACAATAATGAATAGCCGACATCCAAAACAATTCTTCCCTAAAGTAAGCGAAGTTCATTTTCCAACTGTTATTAATTCCCTATATTGTACCGAAAAGAAAAGAGCCCTACCAGAGAAAAGCATTCTTCAGAAGAACAACTACCTGCTTTCGATATTATCAAGTGATTAGGAGTAATTTGAAAGAATCCTTGCTACCGTCTGCATACATTATGCTCCAGGGTGGGCGGTTGTTGCTGAGAGAATACTTGTTTGCGCAAGAGTGGCGCAGACACGCCTATTCTCAAGATAAGAGAGAGATAAGACACAGGCGATAATATGCAATCGGGACAGGTGTTAACACTCCACAGAGGTTGCGTGGGAGGTTAAGTAAAGTTGAAGAGAGCTAAGAACCGAAGAGGATGATTAACGACCTGATAGGAAGGGATGGACTGGGGTTCCCATTTTCGAGTTAACCCGTAAGAGGGCTCTGAAGTTGTTGTCGCTAGAATATGCATTGTTTTTCCGAACAAAAAGTTCTAGGAATCCTTGAGCTTAGAGACTAATTAAGAATTGTCTACAATTAATTAGTAATTTTTTTAATCCTTGTTTATTCCACCCATGCTCAGAAATTGCAATACTTTCGAGATTGCTCGGTTTTGCTTTACAAAATGCTTTAGAAATTCTTGAACATGTTCAGAAATTGTTAGGCTTTCGAGATCGCTTGGTTTTGCTGTACAAAATGCTTTAGAAATCCTTGAATATGTTCATAAATTGCAATATTTTCGAGCTTGTAATGTTTTGCTATACAAAATGCTTTAGAATATTTTTGGACACGTTCAGAAATTGCAATGCTTTGGAGAACGAACAATTTTGCTATACAAAATGCTTTAGAGATCCTTGAACATGTTCATAAGTTGAAATGCTTTCGAGATTGCAGGTTTTTGCAATACAAAAGGCTTTAAAAATCCTTGAATATATTTAGAAATTGCAATACTTTCAATCGCGCACAGTTTTGCTATTCAAAATGCTTTAGAAAATTTTAAAAAATGTTCATAAGTTACAATATTTTTAAGCACGTACAGTTTTGCTCTACAAAAGGCTTTAGAAATATTTGAATATGTTCATAAATTGCAATACTTTTGAACTTGTACAGTTTTGCTACAGAAAATGCTTTAGAAATCCTTGAACATGTTCATAAATTGCAATACTTTTGAACTTGTACAGTTTTGCTATACAAAAGGGGTTAGAAAATTTTGAACATGCTCAAAAATTGCAATATTTTGAAGCACGTACAGTTTTAATATACAAAATGCTTTAGAAATTCTTGAACATATTAAGATATTGCAATGCTTTCGAGATTGCGCGGTTTTGCAATACCAAATGCTTTAGAAATTCTTGAGTATATTGAGTTAAATAAAAATATTTTTTTCAGTAAATTTCGGAATTTTGCAATTTCAATAATTATTGGCTAATTCTTGGAAGATATTCTCACTTACATTTGTTCACTTTATCAATAAAAAGCTTTAGAAATTCTGAAGAATTTCGGTGTTGCCTTCGAAATTTTAAATTAATTCTCTCAAGGTCTTTTAAAAAGCTACGATTTGGATTCCTGAAATAAGTTTCTAATTCCTAGATTAAGTTATGAATTCTTTATTTCTATAATTCATCCATGAGTGAATGACTAATGGTTAAAAATTACAAAGTTATCATAGATATTGGGGTGATAGCTATGGCTTGAAAAATATTCTCATTTACATTTACTCCTTTTGACACCTAAATAGCTTAAGAAATTTTGAAGAATTAACTGATTTTTATTTTGGCGATGTTAACTTAATCCATGTAAACTCTTTCAAAAAGCTGTGATTTGGATTTCCGAAATAAATTTTCAATTCTTAGGTTCAGTTATTAATTCTTTAACTATATAATTAATCTAAGAGTTAATTAGCAAATAATTCAAAAACAAAATTACCTTAAATATATCTTATTTATATATTGAAACCTATACGTACTTAGAATAAGCTTATAACTTGATATCCCTTTGGGCGGTTAACTAGCAGCTGATTCTTGTCCAATGTAAACGGACTAAAAGTTCAAAGCTATTAAGAGGATCCAAAGCATTTATTAAAATCTCAAAAACATAAACAGAACCGTGTTTATTTTTATAAAAATTAGATTAAAATACCAACTACGCACTCAATAAGTTTACGCTTGGTTATTTCCTAAAATAACGTAATTATGAGGTCAAATCATACTCATTGAAATTTTTTTTAGATTAAAAAATAATTTAAAACAAAGTGAGGTTTGTTTTTAAAATAAATAAAAATGGGATTGAAAAATAAAATTAGTAAAGTATCTATTAACATTACAATATACAAAGCGTGGTTTAGTAAATAAATTAATTATAACGTGATTCTATAATTGCACTGGAAGAAATTTGAGTTCCCAAATCACACTTTTTACAGGAGACAATTCTTTATTAAGTTAAAGATTTCCGATTCTTCCTTTTTATGGATATTTTGATTTATGTATATTAATTTATCTAAACTAAATAGTTACTGAGCTATTAGATTCGTTATCTCCTACCATTCTTATTACGCTATTGCTCTGAATACATTATTATATTATTTATTAGTTTATTATATATTATATTATATTATATTATATTATATTATATTATATTATATTA
>JAOUZG010019159.1:13564030-13585975 GCA_026289955.1 Argiope argentata | reverse complement strand
TATATTATATTATATTATATTATATTATATTATATTATATTATATTATACTAACAGATATTTTATATAATGATTTCAATAAATGGTACAACATTTTATTTACTTCATTTTTCAAAAAAATCTAAAATCAGAATTTAATTTAATACGATTAAACTAAATTCTTTACAATATTTATTATATTTATTATTTCTCTATTTTATCCTTAATTATAATTTCCCACTTTTTATGATGACGACGAATGATCATTGATTATATTTAAGTAAGATTATTTCCAAACAATTTTGAAAAATTCCGATAGTTTATTCATGCTATTATCATACATGGCTCTGTCTTTAATAAAAAGCATTAAATTAATTATTTACTTAATTTTCTTAATTCAACAAAATGCAAGTTTACTAAATATTGAAGTTCGATAATTCCTACAAAATTCGGTTATGAACTTCTAAAATATCTATGTTAAAATAAACTACAACGCGTGTTTTGTCGTCCTAGATTATTTGTTCAATTTTAAATGTGTTTACTTCTTATTTCGCTAAAATTTTGGTAAGTAGGAGTGAATATCTGCTATTAAGGAATCATTTCTAAATAATATCGTTTATTAATTACTTAAAAAATCGTTTATTAACAACTAAAATACTATTGTTAAAATAAACAGCAACGCTTGTTCTATCGTCCTCCATTATTTGCTCAATTTTAAACGTGTTTACTTCTTATTTTGTTAAAATTCTGTTAAGAACGAGTGAATATCTACTATTCTAATGTTATATTTACATATTCTTAAATGCCTTTGTTATACTCTCAGTAAACATTTATATTAGCAAATATATCAGTTACTTTAAGCCATTTACTGAAATTGTTTTGTAAAGTCCTCACTCTCTAATTTTGTTTATTTAAAGCTAATAAAACTCGCACAAGTACACATAGAGACTGAAAGCAATACTGTACAATTTCGTGTACATTTTCAGCGCAGGTAAATACCATTATGGTCATTCTAATGCTGCTGAAATTCGTGTACATATTGCTTCAAATCGTATACTTACACCAACACACGGTTAAATAAATCTCCTGCATTGGCTGTGGCGATGTACATTAGCTCAAGTCACGCAGTTTTTGTTAGAGACCATAAAGTAGACAAATTATGAGATCGAAAAGCACGACTTGTAGTATGTTTCAACTTATGTTTATGGACTTCATTCTTGCGATTCCATGCTTGTAACCAAATTTACTGAAGAATCTGAAATATTTGTTATTGAATTTAAACAAGAAAAAAAAAGAACCTTGTTATTATTTTTGTTTTATTACATGCCATTGTTTAAATGTGAAAAGAAAGCAGGTATATTAAAACGCGAGATATGTTATTCTTATAGAAATGTCTTGAATTTTAAATCCAAAATTGCTTGAAAATAAACAATGGATAATCTTTGTTTATGATATGCAACTAAAGAATGAATTTGTAAAATATTTCAGTTTAACAAACTTTAAAGAATTTAATTTATAGCTTATTGAAAAAGAGGAGCATTTATTAGGTTTTTGATATATTTTTTATTTTGCGTGTATAGTTTTATTATATATTTCTGACGCACTTAAGAAAATATTTGAATGAAAAATGTTTGTCAGAAGTATAACTGTTGTTATATAAATTGTATTTCTTTAATCAACTGACAAAGCAAAACATATCTATGCTTTGTTTATTATAAGAAGAATATTTTGCTATTATAAAGGGGAAAAAAGCAAAAATCCACCGCATTATTTAATAATTATCATTTATTTTAAGTTTTCATGTTTACGAAGTCTTTAGTTTGAAATATTTTAGCTATTTATCATTGCGACAACATATATTTTTTTAATTAAATGTTTAGTAAAACTTTTATGCAGTAAAATATTTTTAAATAAACTATAACACAACACTAGAGCATTAACAGTAGACATACACATTAAAAAATTACAATTAATTATTATTTATTCATTTTTGGATTTTAGTAAATAATCTTCATTTAATTGTCTTACTATAAAAACAGTTAAAAATATTGAGAATAATGCAAAAACTACCATAAAATGTTTGAAGATAATTTTAGATTTTAGGGAATAATCGCTTTTTAACTAACCCTCTTACAATAATACTAGTCCAAAACATTGATAGTCATCCGAAATTTATCATAAAAGGTTAAAAGATAAGTTTAATTTATCATAAAATGTTAAAAGATAAGTTTAATTTATCATAAAATGTTAAAAGATAAGTTTAATTTATCATAAAATGTTAAAAAATAAGTTTAGACTCCAATAAAAACAATTTAATGACTTCAAAATATATTTCTGACACAATCACTTTATAAATTACTTAACTTTAAAATATTCTATAAAGCTCTCTTTAAAATAATAATATTCTTATTATTACACTTTACAAAATGAAATAAAGTGAAGCGAACGCGCACTTAATCTACAGTTAACGCACCGGATTTTTGAAAAAATCTGGGCAATACCTTTCTCCTCCCATTTTGCTTTAAAATGGCGCTGATGAAACAATCAAAGGAATCATCTCCCCCGTGACGTCACTAGGGGCGAAGGCTGACAGCCAATAATCGATTATAGCCGTTGCTGGTTTTAGATGCAGGAGCGCTATTAAAATGAAGACATTTTCAACGCCTTAAGAGTAAACGGCTTGGTTGATTTCTTGAATACAGATTTTAACAAACACGGAATTTTTTTAGAAATATTTTTTTTTCTTTTCTTACTTGACTGGTAATAGTTCTTTTCATAGTCAGAAGCTTTTTCTTTTGTAACATTTATTGGCATTTCCTGATAAATATTGATAAAAATAACTGAAATGTTTTATTCAGCACAAATAGACACAAATGAATTTCTGTTTTTGCTGAATTTTTTAATTAAATTTTCATGGATATTACTCAAAAATGCCTTCCAATTGTATTTTCTTTCTGCAAAATAAAAGTATTGTAGAGAAATAATCCGCATTAAAATTGTTGGCCTAAATACTATAGCAGAAAAACTAAATTTATTATTTGCATTATTAAAAACGATAATCCTACCTTTTATACGAATGAAAAAAATATATTTTCTGATATAATTAATTATTAAAGAACTGCAATTAAAAAAATCGAATGATATTTAGTAGTAATCAACCTGTTTAAGTTTATGATTGCGTTAGGTTAGAAACCAACTTATTAGTTTTTTTTCTTTAATGGTAATTTATAGTTAATTTTAAACATCTTAACATTCAAAAACATATAAAATATGAAACAAGTATATTTTAATACCACTGAAATCGCTTCAAAAATAGATTCAGAAAACAGTACTTTAGAATAAACTAAATGGTATAGTTGGTGAAAGGAAATTAAAAATTAATTTAAAAGCTTTTAAAATGTTTCATTTTTTCATTAATGTTCCAATTTTTTTAGAGACCATAATTATTGAATGTGCATGAATATATGTACAATTGCTTAATTTTGTTTTTGTTTTTTATAATTATGATTTATAATCAGTTCTGATTAGTCAATTCAGTTTGTTTATATAAGTTAATTCAGAATTGAATTTTATAAAAACACGACACAAGCTTTTTCGAGAAAGAAACCACTTTTGGAAGACAATAACTACTTATTAAATTCGTTTAAATTATTTATATTGAGATTCAAATGGTTTAGAATGCTTGCTCTTATAATTTAAAGTAGTTTTTGGAATATATTTGCTTATATGTCCAACAAAATTCTTTTATTGTTAGTTTTTTAATTCATTAACATTATTTCACAGAATTTCCCAATTTAAAGTCATAAATACAGTAATAGTTTTTAATTTGAGTTCTTCTGAGAATTTTAAACTTTTAATGCAAAAAAATTATAATGGTAGCGCTATTTCTATTAATTAAAAGTTTTTAGTATTTTATGTTAAGGATGTTTTTTTTATTTATATGTTAAGGATTTTATTTAAAGCCTTAAAGTATCTCATTTTATCTTTGCAAAGTTCAGCTGTTAAATTCAAAAATTGCTAATAGGAAACAACAAAAAGAAATCTAACTGCATAAACCAAATGATTTGATAAGTAGAAAATGATTTAGCTACTAATTAGAAAATTATGTAGTAGTTAATTTATTCTCTATACCTTTGTAACAATTTTACTAATCACCTTTAAATAAAAGTTAGAATTCAAGAATTGGAGCAATTTCGTATTTTGAATAATTTTATAGAAAAATATATGATTGGTACTGTTAAAGAAAGTAGCTATAATTATGCAAGGGCTGGTCGTTTGTTTTCATTTTTCAAACACTTAATAATACAGTTTGTTTTGTAATTTTATAAGATGTCGGCTTCCGACAAAGACATCAAAGATATTTTATACATATTTTACCCATAAAAAAGGTTTAAATTTCCTTTAAAAATTCTTAGCATTGCTATAGAGAAAGAAAAAAAAATGTAACTTTTTTGTAAGATATTTTAAACTCGCCCATTTCTTAAGTGTTTACTTCAAAAGTGTCTTACTTCCATTCCTGTTTGATGAACTTTAAATCAGCTATCAGCTGTTTACAGACCAAAAACTGGTTTCCCGAGTGTGAAAAAAACAATAACAACAATAATTTAGCTATGAGCTTAAGGATATGAGCATACTTCATCCCAAACAACTCCTTTTAAGATTGAGAGGTTAAGAGATTCTTTACTTCTGGAAACAAAATTAAGATTTTTTTTAAAAGTTGTTTAGACAACTTATCAAAAATGGGTTGAAATTTTAAACGATTTTATTATAGTTCATCCTATGAACACTTAACTATGTTTATATAAATAAAAACAAAAATAAAACCTCGATTATTTTTTAAAACTCAGAAAATCAGTTTTAAAGTCTCTGTAATGATATAAATGCAGCTGAAGCTTGATGACGTTTAACAAGTTTTTAAAATTGTTATTTGGTTATGATTTTTCGCTGTGTATATCTAAAGCAAATGCAAAATGGGAAGAAAAGGCGTGAAACAGAGTTGAATGACTCAAAAATAGTTGCTTGTTTTTTAAAAAAACTTCTTAATGCGCTCCATGTTTTCAATTTTTACCTTTTTCTGAAGGATATATGCTTTAATTCATATATATCGTATATATATATATGATTTCGTATGATATGAAGTGATTCTTTCTCAATAAAATAGTTTATATCTTAAAATTAAAACGATTTCTCTCTCAAATGTGCTTTGTATTTCGATGAATTTCAAAATACAGACAAATTTACGAAAAACACATTTTAAAATGTAATGTTAGAAAAACAATATTTTTGCCATTTATAATACCATTACAAATTATATATAAATATATATATAGGGAAGAAAATATTTGTTTTCATTAGATTGATGACTTATTTATTAAATTTTTGAAAACAATATTTGATAGCTAAGAAATTAAAAAGAAGGAAATATTTGACACATATTTTTTGATTTAATAGAAATCCTGAAGAAGTATTTATTTCTTATTACACTGTTAGAGATTAGTTTATATATTTAAAATTGTTGACAGAAATAAAGAAATATGATAAGAAACTCCTTATTTTTAAAAAGGATTTTATTAAATCAATTTCTCGACAGTATTTTTTAGCAGAGTTATGATCTAACTATGATATAAAATGTTTATGTTAAATCAATTTGAAATCCAATGCCTTTAATTTAAAGTATTTTTTTGTTCAGTACTTACTTCATTTACCAATTATAATGATACACTCTCTTCAGATAAAAACGTTTTCTATTTTTAATTTGAATAATGCTAAAGCGTAATTATCAAAAGGAGAAGCCAGCTTTAGTTGACATGTAAAATTTTTGATTCCCGTTCATATCAAACTTTGTTAAGAAAATCTAAAAACTAAACTATGGGATAAAAATTAAAAATATTCTATAAATTGTCATATTTATTGCCATGATTGATGACTTATTATTGATTGGATATATTTATATTTAAGTAAAATATTATGTATGAAATTCAGTCCTAAAGAAAAAAAATCTATTCTATTCTGCTCTTTTTAAGCTTTACAAAGATATAACAAATAAAAAAATAAATAAGTGAATTTATTAAGTAATATTAAAGCAAAGAAAATTATATCAACTATAAGGTTAAATTAAATTAATAATTATGCATAATTAAATCTTAAAATAACCAAGAATCGCACTAAGTATTTGTTAATAAAATTTTAGGGGCTATGTATTTATATTTTGTTTAATCTTGATTAGATTTTAAGATTTTTAATCGAATATAACATATTTGGCTTATATTAATAATATTTAGCTGTAGTGAAAATTTATGGTAAATATCATAATGTCTAATAACATTGTTCAGAATTTTTTAAAAGAGGTTAATACAGAGAATTTTATCTATATAAACTATAAAATTCCCAATCTAGAAATTGCGATGAAGAATTAAAGATGATTTTTAGAGTTCTGTTCACAAAATTCTAAAAATTATCCAGTTAAAGTTAGGTAATGAATGTAACTCTCCACAAATTTAACAAATATTTAATTTAAAAAAATTATGCACTATTATCTCACATTTTTCTTATATAAACCATATAATAATTTTTTTCAATACATAGAAAACACGATTTTAGGTTTTATTATTCTGTTTTTTTTAGACAAAAGTGAAAAAAAAAATAACAATGAGAGCACACAGAAAAATGCGGTATTAACTATTTTACTGTGCTTTTTTACATACTTTTTCCTGGTAAAAGTATTATTTTATTATAGACAAAGCGAAAAATTATTTTTGAATTTTACATAATTTTGTGAAAAAGTTCATAAATCTAACTTCTGCAAATTTAATTTTTCTAGAGGGGTTTCTTTGTAAAAGTCTGAAAATTATTAATTTCCTTTTCTTTTTAAAAAAATTTGTATGCCATTTTTTGGCTATACTTTGAATTAAACTCAAATATTGCCATCATAAATAAAACTGCCATCAAAAGAATTCAAATGAAATTTTTATAATCATGCAATTAATTAATTTGGTTTTACTCTATTCAATACAAATATGTTCTTTTACATTCTTAAGAAAATTACTAAATTTTGTATTGTAAACACTAATTTATATTCAGAAAAATTCGTAAATTTAAAATAGTATACCTCTTTCAAAATATTAATTAATGTTTATTGTGGCCCCAATATATATGTATTTTTAATTGCTATTTCCACTTTTTTGCTGTAATAGCCAGATTGCAGGTTTTAATATCTCATGAATCTATTTATATCGTTAAATCTGAACATGATGCTATCTTTTTGCATTTTTATTACTAGTAAAACTTTAACTGAATTTATCTTCAAATAGAATTATTTTAGCTATCTTTTAAAATAATAAGCATTGTGAAATTAAAATTACCTTTTTACGTTACAGAATTTTTTAAAGAATTTTACGTTACAGAAACTGAAATATTAATAATGGCGATTTTTGTATTAACAAATATGAAATATTTTATTGAGTTAGCATAAATTTATTTTGCATTCCAAGTTTAAGATTTTGGATCAACAAAATTTTAATCATTATCAATATTTTAGTAAAAGATATTAATAATATTCTTTATGTGTTATGAATATTTATCTCCCACTAATATGCGTTATTTTGCTTAAGAGAATATATTTTGTGACATTTTATTGTGCAACTTTTTAAACTTTTTTTACTATTTATTTAAAACTATTTTTAATTGCGATTTCCACTTTTTTACCGTAATAGCCAGATTAAGGGTTTTAACATCTCATGAATCTATTTACATCGTTAAACCTAAACATGATGCTATCTTTTTGTATTTATATTGCTAGTAAAACTTTAAAAGAATTTATCTTCAAATGGAATTATTTTAACTCTCTTTTAAAATAATAAGCATTGTAAAATTAAAATTAACTTTTTACGTTACATAATTTTTTTAATAAAAAAATAATCAAAACGATTTATTATTTATATGATTATATATGATATAAATTGAATTTAATTCAAACTTAAATTTTATTATTAATAAAACTATGACGTTTCGTTCAAACCAATATAAATTTAAACACACAGGAATAAATTATTTTCATTAGATATCTCCGGGAATTCTAATGGCGCAAAAAACCTCTAATAGCTACTCTCTCCAATGTAAATAAGACATCGCCGTGATGTGTTAAGCGAAATTTGGCTCTGTCGTAATGGACAGTTCCAGGCAATACACATCGCTCGTGATCTGATGCACGGCTGACTTTCAATAAGATAGCGAAGAACACGTCGTGTTAATTAAGCGGTAATTCTTAACGTATATTTTAGCACGGTCTTTTTGTTTCCATTGCCGCCGGAGGCTCGTTGTTAATGCAGACACATAACCATCGGTGCTTGATTATAAAAGTGTCTCTTATCTGCGCATTGCTATCTATTGCGAGAACAGAATACAATTATTCGAACATGACTTTGTTAAACCCATAGTTGTTTTTTAAGGGCATATGATTTTCTTTCCCTCTATTCATTAGCTGAAATTCTTCTAATGAAATAACATATTCATTAGTGATGCATAATTATTGAAGTAACACGTGAGGATTTAATAATTGTTGAAGTATTGTGAGCCATGTGACCTTAGAAATAATCACTATTTACGATTGGGCAACAAAGGCTGTGGCGTTAAGTCTTGCTAGCTAAGTAATTGAGGTTTTGAGAAAAAAAAATTTCTTTAGTACCGCATATACTTGTTATTAAAAATTACTTTTTGACTTGATTACTTTCATTATTTAACTATTATGCTAATAAACAATGATGTTTTTAGGAAATATTGTAGACAGCTTCGAGTCTTATTTCTTTTAGACAAAACGAAGTTATAAAATTGGAATATTAATAATGAGGATTTTTGTATTAAAAAATGTGAAATATTTTATTGAGTTAGCAGTTTAAAAATTTATTTTGCATTCCAAGTTTAAAATTTTGGATCAACAAAATTTTAATCATTATCAATATTTTAGTAAAATATTACTAATAATATTCTTTATGGCTTATTTATATTTATCTTAACCTAATACGCGTTGTTTTGCTTAAGAGAATATATTTCGCGACATTTTATTTTAAACTGTCATTTATTTAATGATAAGCGAAAATAATTTGTTTTATACTACTTAGTTGGTAAATTTCAATGTAAAGTTTGAAATAACAAATCATGTTAAAATAACGCTTTAATAAATTATAAAAGATGTATATATGTATAATAATTGAAAAAAGAAGTATGCATTAAAAGACATAATCAAAATGTTTATTAACAACTTTGATTAGTACGATTTAAATACATTTAACGTAATTTTTTTAAAATATATGATAACTTCTAATATATTTTTGCACAATGAATACAAGCTTAAAATACAAATTAATCATTAAAGTACGAAAACATACCTTTATTGCATAGTCAAAATTATACATTTCTTATTTAATACAAAAAATATAAATGAATTATTTATTAATTTAGACGTTTAATTTAAATTTTTATCCATACTTTGTTTAATTTACTTGAAATAACTATTTATAAACTATAATTGCGTACTTTGAATCAAATTGCAATTACGTAATAAATTTTTCCACTAGTGTTTTGATTCTCAATGTAAGGTTGAAGGTTTGTTAACGAAGTCCTTAGGTTATTTAAAGGAAGTCAAAATACCTGCTTCAAATTTTTATTCATTGTTACTTAATATTTCACCAGATAGTTTTTATTTTATTAATTAATCACTTATCAGTAATTATGGATAATTTTTAATAGACACAGCAGATTCTAGTTAGAAATCTGAAATCACAAGAATTTTTCCCTTCCTCCCCCCCTCTAAAAAAAGAAAAGAAAGAAATATTATCCCCATAACGTATGATCTAAAAGAAAATGTGAAGGACTTTTTCTCTGAAATATTTCCCCAAATCTTCTTAATTCGCTTTGTAAAGTACAGTTTAAAAATTCTGCAGTCGTTTAAGTGATTCTCTGAATTTAAATTAAAATATTATAATGTGAATTTATATGCTTCTAATTCTCATTCGTTTCTTCATTTTCTTTTGTCTACCTTAAACAATTTAGAATGCGCATATGATGTATACCTTTTTTTCACAGTACTATTGATTTTAATTAACTTATAATAGATTAAAAATATATTAAGCAGGAATAATTTAAGCCTCTTACATGTTTTATCAAATCGTAAAAATAAATTTAAATTGCGCTGCTGTTGCTAAATTTTTTTGAAAATAAATTGGTCAATCGAAAATAAATTGCTTGATGCCGAAAACAATTGATCAGTTTTGAATTTTATCGGTATAAAATTTCATGGAGCAAAAATAACAAATCTAACTTTTATTAATGTTTTCAGAAGCTCTAAAGAGATTTAATATTTACTACAAAATGTAAATTACCTATTTTAGCTTTTTCTAGACACAAAATAGAAATTTCATTGAAAAAATGTTCCGAATTAAGGCACAAAAGATAGTCAATAATAATTGTAGTTTTTATAGATCTGATAAAAAATGTATAAAAAAATTTGATATTCAAGAATTTTTCACAATTTTTAACAACAATTTCAACATTTATTGGCATAGTTGTCTCTGACTTATTTTCCCCATTTTTTTTTAAAAAAATTGAAAATTTTTTCAGCATTTTTATTGTATTAACTTTATAATAGAATCTAAACAAAATACAAAACAGCATTTCCTCCTAATTACCTCTTAAATAAATAACAAATGCATAATGTGCAGTTTAAAAGTTCTCCATGTAAGCTACATACTAATAAAAATCCTACTACTAATAATAAAAATTATACTAATAATACTAATATAATCTAATAAGAATCATACTAATAATACTAATATAATCTAATAAATATCCTACTAATAATACTAATACAATCTAATAAAAATCATACTAATAAAATCTAATAAAAATCATACTAATCATACTAATAAAATCTAATAAAAATCATACTAATAAAATCTAATAAAAATCAGACTAATATTAATAAAATATCTGCTCACCCCCCTTACTTGTAGGGAAAATCTCAGGGTTATATAACCAACCCCTCATACTTTACCCGATCTTTGCTATAAATCTTATCTATTTCCGAAAATCCCCTTTTGAAATTGAAACTGTTCGACATCCTTATTCTATTTGCAGCGAAACAAAATGCAAAGTAAGACTGCAATACCTCGTCTCCTAGCAGCAGCCCCCTACCCCTCTTTGTACGGAAGGTGTCTTAAAAGTTGCTCAGGAGACAGATAACCAGATAACCGCAGTAAAAGACGGCCCGTGTCGCGCTGTCTTTAAAAGCAGAGGAAGCCCATTGCCCCTATCCGTTTATCACGCGATTGCCGGGGCTATTACAGTCATTCTCCAGCCCTTCTCTGAGAAACCGTGACAGAAGTGGCTTTAGCAGCGAAAATGGGGCGGCGAGAGGGAAAATAATTTGATTTGGCCAGCCGACTCAATTTACGGGCCTCTCCAGGCCCTAATAAAAACCGCAACGGGCCCTATGAAGGGGGCCATTAAATACCTGAGTGCTGGGTGGTCTGAGTGAGTGTCACGGCCTAAACTGATTGGGCGAGAAATGTTTTGCGCTGTGACAATCACCGGGGCTTTATCTCCGGGACAAATTTTCCGACACGTGTTGCAGAGAATTTTCGGCTACTTTTTCTAATTCTCTTCTTTCACGAAAGAGAAGTTGATGGAGAAAGAGTTCTTCTTTTATTTTCTTCTGTCAGATATTTAGAAGGCATTGGGAGGTTTTTTGTGAGTTGTTTTCTTTTCGGCGTGATTACGGTTTCATCGTTCTTATTGTCCTCTTGGTAAGTTTCTAGGAAATTGATGATTATTTTCTGCTTTATTTGAGCATATTGTCATTGAAAAGACAAAATAAATTGACTACTATTTAATTTTTTAATTAGTTGCCAAATCATTTTCTACTTCTTACCAAATAATTTGGTTTATGCAGTTAGATTTCTTTTTGTTGTTTCCGATTCGCAATTGGTTTTTGAATTTAACAGCTGAACTTTATAAAAGTAAAATGAGATACTTTAAGGCTTTAAATAAAATCCTTAATAAATCAACAAATTACCGATGAAAACTTAATTTACAGCTTTTTAGTAGATTAAGAAATCTGATTAGCAGGAATGCTAAACTAACAACTCTTAATTAATAGAAATAGCGTTATTATTATAATTTTTCCATTAAAAGTTTAAAATTCACAGAGAAACTCATAGTAAAAACTTTTACTGTATTTATGACTTTAATAATTCAGATTAAAATTCAAACATTGCTACTTTATTTGGAAGTTATTTCAAATTACTACAAAATTATCAAGACGCAAAAAGTTATTTACTTCCATGGATTTGATAAATAAATATAAAACCTGATTATAAGAAATTAAAACATTTCGTTACAAAACGAATTGAAGTTTCTTAGTGAATATCTTTAAATCTGTTTACGAAAAATGCAAAAACTTGGTTATATAAATGATGAAAATCTGCATGATTTATCTGAAAAACAATGTGTGAAGTAGACATTCAGGTTTTTGCCAGGTCATTGTGAAGTACAAATGGGGATGACGTAAAGACTTTTCAATAACTGAAACTGGACTGGAAACTAGACTGGAAGTATGAGTGATGATGATCTTAAATATAAGTAAAATAACTGTTTTAGAAAGTCTATGTACACTTTATGACTCAAACTCATAAAAAGATATTTAATTATATTAAAAGATTCAGTTTTCAAGATAAGGCATACAAAGCTTAAATGTTTTCATAAAATGTGCGTAGTGTTGACTCATGGATATACTTAAATTATTAAAAATTTGTCACCACATAATAATAGCTAGCTATAGAAGTTGAGTGGTTGAAAGAGATAACTTTTAGTAATTATACATTTTTCTGAAAATCGGTTGTCATTGTTCTGGTATTCCCTTTTACAACAGAAGGAAGACTGCAGTAGCTTCTGAAGGTATGGACCCTGAGAAACCGAGGGCAGAAATCTGACTTCTAGCTCACTTACGTCACAAACCCTTTTACGGAGCGGATTTCATTCATTCATCCACAGAACGTAATTTAGATCTGGAACAGAGAACTATCACCTCTGACCCAGTACCCCCAGTGATATTACTCTCGACATGGAACATTTTATGACCATGAACGATTTAACGTGCTCACGCATAAAGTCTTTGGTTGGCGATTTCGAACTCGCAGCCTAAAGGATACGAATTCAACTCCCTACTAATCAGGCTATACCAGCATTGGAAATCGGTAACTTGATTATATGTATACAAACGTTAATAAGACATTTTTAACTATAAATTTATAGATAGGTTAAAATAAATTTTCATTTATTGATTTTAATCAAGAAAAGAGCACATTTTTGAAGGGAATATAAACGAATTTATGGAATTATCTATGAAATAAATCAAATCGGTTTGCTTCTATGGTGAACTTTAAAAAATGAACGCATGAGCTTTGTTAAAAAAATTTCTATAACTACACGTTGAAGGTGAAACGTGTGGTCTTGAGCAAAATATTAAACAGTAAAGTTTCACGAAAAATTTATAAATGCTTTATAATTAAACATTTTTCACTTGATGAAGGATTAATTTCTTCTTGGAAGTGCACATATATACAATTACCAAAATATTTTCATTAAATTATTTATTATGTCGTGTGACGGAACTTAAAACTTTTCCTCAAAATCCAGTCATTTCTCAGGCAGAAGAAGAATCCCCTTTAATTATTAGTCGAGTCTGCCTCCAGGGAGGTCAGAAATTAATTTCTACCCAGCGATTAAAACGTAATCTGAAACCGTCAGGCACAGGTTTCTTGTTTTTCCCCCTCATCCAGAAGGAAACAATGGGACAGGCACAAACAACGGCTCGGAGGTATAGCCGTGATTAGCTAATGATAAACGATAGCTTTGGCTTTTCATCCTTAATTAAGCACACGAAAGGCTCCCTTCTACGAAAAATTTTCTTTGCCACCGGAATTTGATTAATGGGCGAAGACTTTGTCATAAATCCTGCAGGCTTAAAAGAATAACTCTCTTTCTCCCAAAATACTGATGTTCCCATTATGGAGTGTAGTTATTGAAATAAAACCCTTGGACCTTTTCCATTCATTTGCTGTTTCTCTTCTCCTAAACAAACAAAAGGCCCCCCTTCGTCGTCTTTGTTGGTAAAAGATCGATTCATCAAGCTCTGTTATTTCAGAAGGGACGAATCTTAAATTAAGATTGGTGTGCCGAGCATATTACAGCGCTTTGATGCCTGGTGCTCGATACCACCAACCCCGGTGTACTTTCTTAATTACGGTTTGGGTGAGCGGATTAAGGTCCATTCATCGGTGAGAGTTGGCGCGCGTGTTAAGCTGTCTGTTGTTGAAAACTTCCTTGTGCTGCACTTAAAACTGGAGCATAATTCATTCTTCCGGAAAAGAGAGCCTCTGTCATTAAAAATAGGATATTTATCTTTTAAATTCTCCGGTGGATATTTGCTTTGACTCGGCGAGAAAACACTTTATTTTGTATGCGCACATTGTTACCACGTAACCTGAATTAGGGATAGGCGTGGTAGCAAAGGCCTTTTAAATCTACGGATGGCCGTGATTGGGGTCGGTTCAAGGATACATTTTATTTGGAAAGAAATTATTTCAAATTAGAAAGAAAAAAAATGATACTAATAAATAATTCAAAATTTTAAATAATATTTAAATGTATTAAAATAGATTTACAATATCTAAAACAGTAATAAATTTTTTATCGTCTTCTTTTTATATATAATATTTTTATTACTAATTTTTTATTGCTGGCATCTGGCACAGAGGAAGCACGTCTTTCTCCTGATTTGGGCATTCCAGGTTCGATTCCCGGTCAGCGCATATTTGTTCTTTTATGCTCTATCTGTGAAGTGTGAGAATGTGCCTCTCTATAAAAAGGGACAGTGCATGTGAATGTGATAAGTGTATGCCATCTTCATATCAGCTAGAAGTCAGACTTCTGTCCTCGGTTGTTCAGGGGTCCATACCCTCAGAAGCTACTGCACCCCCTTCCGTAGTAAAGTGGACACGATATCATCACCATTATTAGTAATTTTTTATGTATAAGTTTCTTAAATATATAAGCTTTAAAAAATATACGATGTTAGTTTTAAATAACCCGAATACTAAACCTTTACATTTACAAAAATACCAATTAATCACAAATAAATCATTTTGTAAAATTAACAAATTCATTATAATTTTCCCACTGCATTGAGTTTCAATTATATTCACTCACTTTTCATAAAATAAATCCAATTGAAATTCATATAATTTATAAGTAGGGCTATTCTTTATGTTATTAACATGTACTTTAAATTGTATATTTATAAATGGCAATTTATTATCTTTATAATTTTTATTTCTTGTATTAGTTTGACCGGGTTTTTATTTTTGTATCATGTGTAAGCTGTCATGTCGATTTCTTAAAAGATAAATAATTTTCTATAAAGAACGTTATAGAAAATTTTTTGTAGATTAATTTAAAATTCAATTACATAGTCGTTTATAAAAAAATAATTTTAATTGCATTAATTAATTTACGAAATGTTTCTTCTATCCATCTTCAAAATAACATTATCGTATATCTTTATTGAATTTTATAGTTCATTCACGAATAATAGAATGCTTTTGTTCTTGCATGCTTTTCGTATAAGATTCAGATTACATTTGAATTTCACTTCGATGGTTACAGTTATAAATGGCTATAAATACCAAATTCTGTGATGAAATTCGTTAATTTTCAATACACTTTTAGTGAAACAATATAAATATACGAAGAGGAATATTTTATCAAATATTAAGGGCCAACTAAATCTTCTATTCATTTTTTGGGGTACTGGTGATTAACATGAAACATAGATTCAGTCACAATATTATTTGTAACAGGCATACTAAGAATGTTTCGTATGATATGGCTGACTACTATTATAATATTTCAGTCCATTATTATAAATCATAACATGATTTTAAATAAATGTTTGAAAGTGTGTATGTATGTGTGCGTACTTGTATCACTATACATTTAATTACTGAATTGATCAACAACAAGAAGGAAGTGTGTTCGCAGTTGGTTGCACAATATATTTACTGCCCTCAATAAACATTCCGTCAAAACACATAAAAGAATGCCTTGTAACTACCCAGGTGACATATCTGCATTCGAAGCAAATTTTACTTTTCAAAAAAATGGGGCCACTACTTCCTAAGTCCGTTGAGTTTTCTTTATATAAGTGCAAACAACTATTTTCCATTGCGTTTTTTTTCTGAATGTTGAAAAGGGGCTCAACGATAGAACTCCAGCCACATTCTAGTTGAGTTTTTCCACCCTCTAAAATGCATAAATCTGTCACAGCCCGAAATCGCTTGTTGCCAAGATAGCGGTAGTTACATATATGATACCCCCCTTTGGACGGATAAAATAAAATAAAACAACAGCAAGTAAATACGGAAATAACACAGGAACGGGTGCCCCTTGTAATGTTACCACATATGTAATTGCGCGTAAATCAAGCTTCTGATGCCTTATGAGTCGAACAAAGGTTTGTCCTATTTCCACAATAAGGCTCATTTTTTTAAAACAATTCCCGTGGAGAAAATTGTCTGCCCCCCTTCTAAAGAGAAGTCCAGGTTGTTTTGTTGCCATAAAAAGCGACAGTAAAGCCAGTTTATTTCTAGTTCTAAAATGACCGGCTGTGGTCTTCGAGTGCGCGCAGTTAGAATGGGTGGCTGGGAGGCGATAATAAAATAAAATAAGAGACGAACGTCTGTACCAGCGCATAAATAACACGGAAAGGACAATGGACCACGTGTGGGAGACGTACATAGTTTAATTTTTTTCTTTTCTTCTTTTCCCACATCGGACAGTCCAGCCTGTCGCAATCCAGCTACAATCACGGGGGAATGTATAATGTTTAAAAAAACACTTCCCCCTTTGCTTTAACAGGGTTAAAGAAAACAGTATTGAAATTTTTAACCAACGAACACAAAAGGCGATTTTATTTTCGGATATTTATTTATGAAAAAGAAAAGAAAAGGGAGGGGGGGGAGAGAAAAAAGGAATGACTACAAATGGCGGCACGAGACTTAGGCCTCACTCGACAATGGAACGAGGGGAAAATGATGGTTCTGGTAGTGTTCATGGTCCGCTGGTTCTTGGGCTTCTCATGCCGTTTAAACATGTAGTTTTACGTTATTTATTATTATCATCATTTTCTTCCTCTTCTGTATCAAGAGGTGGCCTTTTTTGCGGCAAATGTTCCAAAATAATCCGTTTGGAAATAGAAGCTCGTTTGTAGGATCTTTTAGAGCAAGTATTTTCTTTCTTTCTTTTTTTCTTTTTTTAAGAATGTCCATTGATCGGGAATTTCGATTAAAATTATGAAAAATCTGTTTCTCGTCTTTACATATCTAAGATAAAGAAAGAAAGAAAAAGACTGAAATGAAATTTGCTATGCATATTGCAGTGTATCATGTCAGAACATAATTTTTTGAACAACCAAACACTACGTGTTCGTGCGAGTTAAATTACAGTTTTGCTCATTTTAATTGTTTCATTCAATTAGTCACTTTAGTATTGCAAAGAATCTTTGTCTCACTTTGATTGTTTAAAAATGTACCTCGTGTTTTATTTATTTCCTTTCATATAATCACGTGCTCAAAATGACATCTTTCTAGGTTTTATTTGCTGTAGTCATTAACTTGTTTTTTTCCAATCAGAACTTTTGTAAATGCAATGGCAAAGAGTTATTAAAGGCTTATTTTTTTAGTTGCTCGTGTAGATAATAAAATTTTAATTTTTTGCCTACGGATTTTTGTTGACGTCGCAAACCTCATTCCCAAAATAACATCATGTTCTGACTTGATAAAAAGAACTCTTACATTAAAACTTATATTATAAATTTAACTTTAACCATTGCAGAAGATTTGAAGGCTTTCAAATTATACAAAATTTTAGATCACATTTCATGCTTGAATGGTTTTGCTTTAATTGTTATTTTTTAATTTTTTGAGTAGCTTATTTTAAATTTTAAAAATAATTCGATGAAGTTTAAAACTGACAATTTTAAAGTCTCTTTACAGCAAATAAAAGGAATTTTAATCTTTGGTAGTCATATTTAAGTTACATAACATAAAATGATACAGCAACAGGGTTGGCAAGTGGCAACGTGATAGCATCTATTTTAAGAGGCGAAACAATGTTTAGGTATTAGTCCATTTATACCCCCTTTTTAATACCAAATAAGGCAACAACAACAACAAAAAACTTTGTTAAGCCTATGATGATGATAAACGGAAGAAAAGCATCTAGTTTAAAATCGGGTTTTACCTAAAATAAATTCACTATTGTGTTTGCATTTTATTAAATTATAGTTTGGAAAAAAAACCTTATTGATAGGCTAAAATTTATTTTATCGGTAAAAAGGAAACACACAGCAAATAAGATTTAAACTCAGATAATGTTAAAAACCAACAACATCATTTTGTTTACAGAAATATCTAATGACAAAAATAATTATTCACGATTATGTTTATCTGATTTTAATCTTTATTTGTTATTTCATAAATGAAATGCGATTTTAAGAATTAGTTTGGCAACCATTTTCAACAATAAATTGCTCAAAAATTACATACATTTATCAATCAATGCTTTCAATGGTTTGTATCATCGTAAATATATCTCGTCCATTTCGAATATGTTTTCTAATGCAAAAGAGACTTACCAAACACTAGTTTTTTGTAATCACATTTCAGAATTCATACAAATGAATTGCGTGCATACGATGTCCATGTTCCTGTTTCAAAGCGAATCAAGTTATAAAAAAATCTACAAGCAGAACATATGTTTTTCTCATGCATTTGTTCTATTAATGCTATTGTGTAGTCCCAACTACATTGAAAGACTACTGTTTTCTTTGCATAAAATACTTTTTGATTATCATAGAAAACCTTTGTGCCTAAATTCGATCGGGAATCAGTTCGGTGGAGGCTTTTGTCCTTGTTCAGGGAACACACAGGTGTCCGTGAACAACAATAAATGCCAAATTTCTTTGAAGGGGTTGTTAGGATGCGATTTTATTGTACATGTACACTGAACAAAACATGGATCATCATATTTATTATGCAAAAGCTCAATTCATTCTACTCTGGAACAGAAAGGCAACGAATTGCAGTAAGATATTTTCTTTTACATTCATCTATTTGTGAAGTAATGAGAATTCTCTTTATAAAATATTGCTCCTTTTTATGTCTAAAACATGCAATCCGATTCTGTTCATACATGCAAACTATTCAGGTTTTTGCACAAATACAAATTTTTTGTTTGACAGAATAGATTGAATTATTTTTTTTAGATCGGAAACGAAATATTTTGTAAGGAAAATCGGTGGTTAGTAGAAATTAGGGACGGGACTAAATGATTAGAATGTTATTATCGATTATATTTATAACTGAAATTTTTTAAAACGAAAAAGCACAAAAAACACTTCATTTTGAATTGTATTTGTAGATTTGGAAGAATTATAAACTGTATGTAAAATATCTTTATTGAATGTCAACCGAAAAAGTATTAATAGATAAACATTTATTAACTAGTGTCTTACTTTTTGAATTCAGATTATTGTGTGGAAATCATGTAATAAATAAAATCTCACATTTCAATCTTTTTTTAAATTAATCAATCATATTTACTAGTTATAAAATAATATAATTTATAAATCATTTCTGTTCAATAATGTTTTAATCTTTCTATACTATAAAAAATATTATTAAAATAAAATGTATTACAAAATTTATGCTTTATAAGTTTTATTAATCCTTTGACTACATATTCATTTGAAACGAATTTTTAATTTTTGCGTATTTGATTAACTGAACATATGAAGGCTGTAGCTTTTAAGTAATAATTCGTTTATTTCTTATTATTTAGAATATATACTACTACATTAAATTGAGATAACTTAAGCTAATTAGAATTACAAAAAATAAAAATTAAAACCTAAATTCGAACAAATATGGAACGTTCTGATACGTCAAATGTACCTAAGGGTTTAACAAAAATAGAAAAACTTAACTTTAAAAAAATAATAACTACATTAAGTGGACACATCAAATACCACTTGAGCTTTTTTAAATGCTTTTCATTTTATATTTAAATACTTTAGGTAAGAAAAATGATGAAAGTAAAGTATGAGTTGCATAGTATTTCTATTTAACATTTAAAAAATTCTTTACTTCTTAATATTGTCATCATTTTTGTAAATAAATATAAATATTTAGCTTTTTTAATGCAATTCTATTGCATAAAACCTAATTATTTGTTCAATTAAGGTTAAAACATTTTTATTAATAGAAATCTTTAATAATTGGCTAGCATACATAAATATTAAGAAGGATGGACAGAAAAAGGAATTCTAGTTAGAAGTTCAGAATGATGCATCATAGCAGAATATACCAAAACTACTTTATTAAACAATATAGAAACAAATTACTCAAAATGAAAACA
This sequence comes from Argiope argentata, assembly GCA_026289955.1. Taxonomy (NCBI): domain Eukaryota; kingdom Metazoa; phylum Arthropoda; class Arachnida; order Araneae; family Araneidae; genus Argiope; species Argiope argentata. Next base: position 13,565,471 of record JAOUZG010019159.1, on the reverse strand, counting down.
ATACAAAGCAAAACTTAATCAGAAATGTTAAAAGACTGCTTAGTGATAACACTAAATTACAAGACACATTCTAAGAATCGCTGTACGCTTTGTTAACGCTAAATACATATTTAAGTCATTTTTCTTTAGCAGTTCGATTGGAATATTTTATGCATTTTTTTTCGTTTTTTTTTAAAAATATTTTATTCAAAACTTTTTTTTTCAAGGGAAGAGGGGTTTATGAAAAAGATGAAACCAGAGATCTTGCATCTTTCTACCCCTGTAATACCTCTATTTTACAGCATCCGGGCTCATAGGAAAAGATTAATATATTTTAGGAGAACCACACGGTTGGGACAGAGAAGGAGAGAGTACGGTGATGGGGAGGAAGGGGGGAGGGAGGAACAAAGTAAAATAGAAACCAAACAAATCCAGCAGAATTTAATAAATCGTTTTCCGTATCTCCTCCGTAGCACGCGGACAGGACGGGCCGACTTTTTATCATCACGACTATTTTCATTTCTCTGAGGGGGTAAGCGTAGGGTGTGAGCATTAGTGATACTTTTAAATGAATGGGGGCCTCGAGGGGCGTTCAATAAGAGTTGAAGTGAAGTGCGAGATTAAGGGAAGAGGTGGGGGGACAATAATGGGCTTATATCGCTTTTATTATTTCGTCAGAAAGAGGGTTAGCGAAAGTAGTGACTAAATCCACGGATTGGGGATGGGGTTTGGTTTGGATGAGGGTGGTTGAGTTGACTTTCGAGAGGGGGATGTGATTGATTAAAAGAGGGTGCAGTGGTCACGGCGGCTACTAGAGGGAGGGAGGCAACAGATATTCTCATTCCCAAAATTAGCCGTGACGCTATGTATATCTATTAAGCTTTTACGCCCAAGACGGCTCATTAAGGCTTGTTATATTTAATAAATGAAAAAATGCCTTAAAAATCAATCTAAAAGGCGTAAAGGATTTTGAATGGATTTTTTTTCCCGCTATATATTGGCTTTGTCAGCATTAACTTATAGTAAAATGTTTTTAATTTTATTTTAAATGCTACTGAGAGTTGTGACACTTGAAGTAAATATAATTAATGGAAATAAATTTAATGCCTTTTATGAGGCATCTGAATCGTGCACACACAGAAACGCAGGAGGCACGCATGCGCGCACACACGACTCCGACTCGCTTGTGTATTCCATACCAAGTTTATTTATTTATTATTTTTTTTACGATATATGCATTTAAATTGCAATATAATTTCCAAATAATACTCATCAAAAGGTTGTGGGCTTATGAAAAGAGTAAACATTATACATATATCCGATAAATATTTGCATTTTTCTTTTGTTTTTTGTCGTTTATTTATAATTTTAACTTTTGTTTCTTAATTTCTACCTATCTATAGAAATTGCTTTGTTATAACCGTTTGTCTTCAATAACTACCACGGCTAGCTTTTAACATTA
>JAOUZG010019159.1:13489954-13541161 GCA_026289955.1 Argiope argentata | reverse complement strand
ATGATACATTTCAAAATAAAATAGAAACTTAAATATCGAGACTAAATTTTATTAGTGACTAAGAGTTAAAGATTTTTTTTTCAATTGATAAGTGCATCAAAAACGGAGAAAGTTGAAGAAAAGTTACTTTAAAAAGTATGAAGCAAGATTTAATTACAAGTACGTTTTAAGAAAATTAATATTACAAATTCTTGCTTTAAAAATCCACTTTTAGAATGTTGAATCGAATACACGGACATTTCTTCATTTATGAGATGAAAAAGGAGACAAGTTTTCACAAATTATAAATTTTTAGAAAAAAAAAGTTCAACACGCCTTTTCTAGCTTTCTGTTTTGTCGAATCAAAAACAGACGAAATTAGATTGGCTGTTCAAATATTTATGATAAAATTATGATAAGCAAATTATTAATTAATTTATGCGCGGCAGCCCAAAAATAAACAATTTCTTGGAAGAATAACAAAGCTAAAGTATAATTTCTTTGTAATGAATAGTTATTTGCATTGCTCAACCAATCAAAAGGTAGTGTAAAAAAAGAAAAGGCATCTCCTTCAATTTAATGTTTACCTTTAAACTATGAAATCTTGGGAGGGGGGGGGAGAAAAGGGGAGGGGAGAGACAAAGCAAGTGGAGTAAATAAATATGTAAAGATAGATGTTTCCGTGTAATGATAAAGATAGTGTTTTGTGAGTAATTTTGTGACTCACGTTTGAACAGGTCGTGTTTAGACTACTGAATAAAATAATAATTCCAGCTTGGTACTTCCCTACGGCTTCTTCAATTACTTTTATTATTTCTTTTTCCATAAGGGCACTTTGAAAACAGTAGTTTAGAATTCTAATTGGAATGTATGGAACAATAATTCAAAAAATTCCAACAAAACTGCAGCTTGCTGAAGCCAAATTACCAGTTTCTATCCATAAACAGCACTTAACATTAAAAGAAACCGTCCTTTTTATTTAAATGCACGAACTGTAAACTATGGCGAACTCGAGAGGAAATTATTAAAAGAATATGAAAAGAATGTAGGTTTCACCTCTAGAGCTCTCTCCGCCAATCAAAATCTTCCGATTTGTTTTTAATCGGCGAGAGTCGGCCTTTCTGGACACCGCCAACCATTTATTAACTTCTGAACAGAAATTTCTATAGCCATGTAAAAGATGGTCAACTTTAATGTCCCTCTGCCACTGGCTATGATTACACTGCTTTTATATTTGATAAATATTACTATTTTTTTTTACCCTTTTGCTGTAGTAGATTCGAAAGCTATCATTAAATATCAAGTGAATTTCCACTTCAGCGTAAGCAATGGCCGAGGCTCTTAAGGAATATTTGTTTTGAATTTGAAAAGAAAATTCAAAGATAGGATACATAGATTATTTTTTAATACTTCCTCATTAGATTCGACGTTTAAAAAAGGATCCCATTTATTACAGATGATCATGATATATTTTTTTCCTTATCGACAAAAAGGTATTGAATTTAATTCCAATTAAAACCAATTATCCTCAGGATTTAGATTCATTACGTTAATACTGATTCAAACATTGATATTTTGCATATAAATTTATTCTAAAAGAAATGCAATATACGTTTTAAACGAATATCATCTTTTATATTATTTCTTATGTAAATCAAGGCCACATATCTTACAATAATTTGTGTTGATTATTTTCCTGTGCAAATAATATAAATATGATAAAATTCATTGCCGAGAAGATTAAAAATCTTTCACACAGATTTTTAATTAGTAACATATCAATAAACCACAATCAGTGTTTGCTGTTAAAACCACTCATTATAATTTAGTACATAATTACATTGATTTCGAAGTTGGACTACTATAGTGGCTTTTTTGATAATTTTTCAATTCCTACTATTAGCTCACACTCTCCCTATATATAAAAATCTTGTTCAAATTTTCAATCGTAAATAAAATGCTTTTTGTTCATCCACTCAAGTTCAAGTAAATTTTTTAAAGCGTGCAATCTTGTGCTGCTAGTTCAAATTTGGTCTCGATGTTCTTTATGTCGAGATTTATACCACTGGGGATACTGAGTCAAAGGTGATCGTTATTCGAACGCTCATGGGTCCATACCTTCAGAAGCTATGCACTCCTCTTTTAGTTGTAAAGCGGAACACGAGAAAAACAATCGTAATTATTTAATAAAAAGTTCCCTAACTACCTAAATTTTTCCTAATATCCAAATTAGGAATTGATTTTAAAAAATTGTTTTTTATATTACTTGATAGTTACTTAATTGAAAGTTGTAAATAAGCTGTATACCAAATTTTTTTTTCAAATAAATAATACCACAACTTTGAGAAATCGAATTCATTGCGCTTTTTTATATTTCAGATAATTTGGTTGTAAAATTAGTGCTACAATGGTTTCTTAGGGACTCAGAACTCAGTGCATTAAGGAAAATTCAATGCAATATATTTATTATTATGAAGTTCTTTCAAATATTGTTAATGCCGAATCGTAATTATAATGTTTCTGCAAATCGATTTTCGACTTAAAAGAATTATGTATATTTATTTTTCATAGCAATAAACAAATCTTTGTATTAGGTGAATAATTTTGCATCTAATTATTTTTCGGAGTGCAATGGGTTAAAATTTACGAAGTGAGTTCTAACATAATTTACGCTTTAAAAAGCTGCCAAATCTATTCTGTGAGAATTATTTTCGATTATTTAATGCAATTTGTTCGGTTTTATTTTGACGTTTATAAATAAATAAATAAATAAACGTCAAAATAATGTACAAACTTGTAATAGTGAGTCAGAGGCATCATCGGAGAGCAAAGGGTTAATATACAATATAAAACAGAAGAAAGAATCAACACCTAAAGATTAATTTTCATAAATAAATTAATTTTGCATATTAAATAATTTGAATATCTTATAATCACTTCAAAGAACAATAAATTTAGGCAGAGGTAACTGTAAAATAAAATAGACAAATAATCCAAATAAACTTATCGTTTTACTAAAATTTAATTAAATTATATACCCATAAAAAAAATCCATGTTTGAAATATCTAATACTGAGAAACAAGAAACACGTTAGAAAAATATCAGATTATTTTTTTAAAAAAAACGAACGTGGTTTTAAACAGCTTCCGTAAAGTTAGCATTAAAGAAAAAAGTAATTTGCTTTCGATTGTTTTACAGAGTGTTTTCTCATGCTGTACAAGACAGTCTTAAAAGTATCTTTATTGACTCAAGACCCAATAAAAAGGAGTTTGTCTGAGAAGTTTTTAAAGTCCCCGTGTAAGCACTTTCTTCTTCAAATAACTTGAATTCAATCCTTAGTTAAACTGCAATGTACAAGTGTCAGAAAAAACTTACACTATGTACTCACCTAGGTCTAACTTGTCACCCCCGGTCGGAAACAGAAGGATAAATGTTTAAAGAGAGGCTTCTAAAAGAATTTTTAACATTAAATTCTTTATGTACGGTCAAATATTGTTCGTATTTAAAAGAGCAATATTTGGTACAGGCTCCAGACTTCTCTACAAGTTAATTTTTAAATCTAAAAAGCCATTAATAAAGCATTTGAATATCATTCATACATGAATCATGATGTATTTTAAAATGGGATATAAATACAAGATTGTTTGCGGATATGGATACAAAATTGTGAGTGGATATTAATACAAAATTTTATGTGGATATACATGCAAAATTGTGCATGGATATAAAAACAAAATTGTGTGTGGTTATAAATACAAAATTGTGTTCGGATATAAATACAAAGTTATGTGCGGATATAAATACAAAATTGTATTTGGATATAAATACAAAATTTAACTAACAGTATTGCGCAAAATATTGCCAAGTTTGATTATTAATGTGGTATAAAATATTAATAAAATTAATTCAAATTTATAAAGATGATTATGAATAGGGTCTATGAGAGAAAACTCCTAATGTCACGTATGCCATTTAATCTAATAATTTTGTATGCGAATGTAATTCCTTAGTTTGCGACTACTGAATATTTAATCATCTGATTCAATAGGTACATAACACTAATTAACTGTTTTAAAAATATCAAATAATTTGAAAATATTTCTAAAATATTCCTAATAATAATTATTGAGGATACTTATTATTATAAATAACATTTCTATGTAGATGTTTGAAGGTAAAAATTTTAAGAATTGTATTGCAATACTTTGTACACCGTCATACAAATAACAAAATATAACCATTTTCTATCTCTAAATTAGTGACTATTTTACATTTTTATTTTAGCATTCAGTTAATAAATTTTGATTTTCAAGATTTAATTACTGAAATCTCCACTCCTATTGGAAGTGCACGATTACTTTAAAATTAATTTTACTATTGAGCGGAATTTTGCCCAGTTTTTTATTAGTACGAATTAGTTAATCAAGTTTCAAATTTTTCGAAGTTGTAATTTTTGTTTACCTTTTAAAATAGCCTCTTTAGAAATCTTACAATTTTTTAAAAATTTCCTTTTGCTTAATGCATTATACTCAAATATGACTCTTACATCAATAAACGCCGCAAACCAATCATCTAAAATTTTTTTAATTTATTCGTCGTTAAAATTTCATCCTTCTAATTGAAATTATAAAACAAATAAAACATAACAAACAAACATCATTTTAGCTTAAATAATAAAAGTTAGACGACATAATCTATTTCAGTTATGCACCATTTTAATGAACCAAAATAATTTCTATGCGATATTATTTAAAACCAGGGATTAGTGGATAAGCTTCACCAATTTTATTCTGCATAACAATATTCATTAAGCATTTCTTCCCATTTATTCTGCTATTATGATCTGTTTATCGCCTACTTTATGATCTCTTCCTATCAGCCAAATATTACAGCATTGTTCATTTTGACACATCTTCATCAATATATGCATTGCATTCAAAACATTTATTCTATTGCCCCATGCATTTTATTGCAGAAACTAAATATTCTGTCTGGAAACGAGTACTCAGCCATACATCTTACTAACTGGGCAGTTTTACAGCGCTGTGGTTTCTGATCGATACAAGCAAAAATTTGAGCTTTCTGTATTCATTTTTTTCCTCCTACTTTTTTTTACCTCTTTTCGGCGAAAAAACTCGACGTATAAGACGAATACTGAAGAGTTCTTTCATTTTTTTTTTATTTCTCAGTAAAATTTATTTTCGTTTGTCTCTACTGGAATTATTTACAGCCGTTATAGCAACAAAGGTTTTGTAACCAAAGTGGCCAGAATGCTGCTACAATTAACCTTTACAGAAGAGAAAATGATGTGTAATGGTAAGGGCGGCTTGTGGACCGAGGGCCATATTTACCTGTCGTGGAATAAAATATGCGGTGGATTATGGGTTTTTGTTCCGAACACGTATGCATTAAATGTTTGTCTTTTACGAGGTTATTGTAGAAACACTTTGAATGGCTTGTTTCGGGGCAGCAAAAAGAGACACCAGCGTTACATAATCGACAGTTGCACTCATCTGCCTTTACATCTGCCTATTTGCATAGGACGTCTGTATTGCATGTGCGGTGTGTGGATAATGTGATTTTGAGTTAGATTTACTAATCAAAATTGAAAAAAAAAATGTAGAAACGATAGAGCATCTGGTAAAATAGTCTTAAAATTTGTGATATTCGATATTATGTTTCAAATCTTAAAGGTTTTATCCGTATTGTCTGTTTTTATTTCAAAGATTTATTATTATTATTTTTTATTTTCGGTAACGCGTACTTTGAAAAAAAAAATATTTTCTTGTTAATGTTAATTAACTTTTGAGCATATAGTAAGCACAAAACTGTAGAAAATAATCTTTACAGTCATCATATATTTCTTGCCGGTGTTCTAGCATAGGGGTAACGAGTCTTTCCCGAAAACTGGCCATCCCAGGTTCGAGTCCCGGTTCAGACATGGTTGTTCTTTCATGTTCTATCTGTAAGGTGTAGGAATGTGCGCCCCCCCCCGTCAAAAAAGGCTGTGAGAGCTACTGTGATGACTAAGTAACTAAATCTCACTCTAGTTGGCGTTACTTCAACAAGAGACACTCCTTTCGGCTTAAAACTCGTTGAAGTCTCGGCGAGGCTTGCCCATGGCAAGTGCCACTAATAACAACAACATATATTTCTTTACAGATCTACAGAAAATTAAAAAAAGTCCCTTAATACCATCTAGACTACTAAATACACTATATTATTAGTTACATACTGAATATTCTATATCACTAACTAATTTTTATTAATTTTATGGGTGCAGAAGTGCCAAAATTAAAGAAAACAATCTTTACATTCGTCATGCATTTCTTCTTCTTAGATCTACAGAAGATTAAAAAGAAATTCCTTAATACCTTCTACACTACTAAACATACTATTTTATTAATTACATAATACTTTATGTTAACTAATGTTTATTAATTTTATGGATGTAGAATTGACGAAATTTTACCTCCATCATATATATCTCGTTGTCACAATTTATATTTCAGAAATTCCCTCTGTATTTTCTATATTATAGTATATTTTTAAAAACTTTGCTGTCACTTTATATAGCTAAATTTATAAAAATTTCTTGTCTATATGAACTGTTATAAAATATTTTTGATTAAAGTTGAATTAAAACATGAAAAATTAGTGTTGAAAAAAGCTGTTAGAATAATATTTATGATTGTGCTATTGGATCAAATATTCCGCATTTTCACAGATATTTTACCCTGATATGCTTTTTGAGTCTATAAATGTTTTGCGACTACATTTTTATTCAAAAAATTTTATCGTCTCTCTGAAAATGCTCTTACTTTGACTAAAAGTAGCTTAACGATATAAAAAAAGATATGAAACTTTTACTTCAGATATGAAGAATGATTTTACTTAAAGATATGAAAAAAGAGAGTTATTACATAATCGACAACACACTCACCTACTTTTAAACTCTTGCTTGCACAGAAAAATGTCACGTGTATTATTGAAATGTTGGGGAAAAATATATTTTCAGCCAATAAAAATGTAAAGGTCTACATTTTGTAGAAAAGAGTTCAAAATATTGAAATCGGCAAAGGAAATGATAAAAAAATATTTATCACCTCAAATATTCTAATACTTTGGGGAATGAATGATAAATTATTGACGAAAGTAAGTAAATTGTGCTTTACTGAGAGTATAAGAAGGAAAAAAAGACCAATCATTCCATTTAAATAAAATGACATGAAAAAATACAACTAATAATAGATTTTATTGTTTAAAATTTGTTGTCTGAAAATGTAAAAATTATAAAACTCAAGAAACATTTTATATAGTGATATCCAATACTCTACAACAATTTATTTCTACATTTTTTTTTTCATTTTTCATAATTCATTTGCGGTGAAAAAAAATTCAAATCCCATTTCTACTCTAGATTTTTATCACATTTATTTATATGAATTTATATTTATTTATATGAAGATAAAAAAACATTTGACTTATAAATACGTTTTGTTGCATTCAGTGACTTGATATATCTAAACTAACTTTTAAAATGAAATATAATTTTAAAAATATTTTATAATCTTTCAGAAGTTTATGCTATTGACATTTTTATGGTGTATGAATTTTCTTGTATGCAACTTTTTTTATGCTGGCATTTCCTACTCTTTTTGCAGAATAAACATTTATAAAAGTGATAATACATTTAAAATGACAATTATTTGCTTAGTTTTTTTAAATTAACGCTTCAGTTTGAAGCTCGTAGATAGTTATTTTACGATAGACTTCATTATTCAGAAAAAGGACGATGACTATCACGTTAGTACTAATTCTTGTCTCTATAAATTCATACCAAATAATGTACGATTTATTTAGATTTATTTGTTTGCAAATAAGGTCCAACTGCATGGCTAATACTAAGATGAAGTCATTAATCTTTAATTTTCTCAAAAAATTGGTAACGAAAACGATCATCTTAATTAATTTATAGAGTCCTAACCTAAAAGAGATAATAGTATCTTGGGGAAAATATTCTTTTCACATCACATATTTGATATTAAAACTAAACAAACGCACACATTTTGTTTTCATGACACCATTTCATACTCCTCCCCCACTTTATTGTCCTTTTTTAAATTAAAGAGGAAGGTATGATTCCATTGATCAACTAACTGTATGATAATGGAATTTCTGTTATATTTAACATGCTTTCTTGAAGGTATTTACCTATCGTCTAAGTTTGTGGTAGAAATTACATGCATACACAGTAATTAATAATTACAACAAATTCTGACAGACAACCAAAAAGTTAAGTTTGTTAAACAATTGTGTCTGCCGGCTTAACGCTGCCCATGACGTCATCGGCCAAGGACCCGAATTTTTGAGGCGGCATCTATCAAACAACCCGTTCTGGCTCGTTGAACGCTAAAAACATATGATGGTCTTTTGTTCAAGATTCCGCAAAAAATTATTAAAATGGGAGTGATTTTCTTTTCACTCTTTTGTCATCTTTTGACTGAGACAGGCGGTTAGAAAAAATAAAAATAAAATAAAAACTTACAAAAATAAACCTTTGCGTATGTAAACGACGGTCCGTAAAAGAAGTGGCAGAAATGCTCAGCTAAATATATACGTTCAAAGAAACAACAATCTTTCAACGTTTATTTATTACTCCCGTATCCATAACTTTAATTTTCAAACGCTTTTCGTGTTCTTTATCTCCAATATGGGGAGTTGCATATGGGCATTATTTTTTTGCGATGGGGTTTATTTACAAAAATAGTCGTAGAAATGAAAACAAGTTTTATTTACAATAGAGTATGGTCTACTTTTTGTACGGGCCGTAGAATAGGGAAAGTTGTTTATTTGTTTTTTAGTTTTCGATCTGAAACTCTTATGAAAACTGAGTCCGCATGAATTTTTTTTAATGCTTACTTTCGGAACAGAAAGGGAATATTTCTATATTTGATATATGAAGAGACAAATTTGATCTAAGGCGACTAGAGATTCCAGGGCTACAATTTGAAGGACCCCGAATAAAAACATCAAGTATTGACAGTCTAACATGAAATCCAAAATTAGAATTCTTCAATTGTTTTTAGACTTGCTAAATGCATTTGATAGGTGAAATGAACATAAAAACATGTAATATGTATATATAAAAAATTAAGCCAATTCTTACTTAGGACAACGAAAAAAAATTTAATTTTAGTTACTTTTTATTAATTGAACTTCCAACATCAATTGCTTTTAAATACAATTGAGCTCTACCCCAGTTGGAGTAACGCTATACACATTAGAAATTTTTAATTTTCTTTATTTTGTATTATTTTAATATTAAATAACTTCAAATGAATCTGAAAAGTTGTTTAATTTACAATGTTTGGTTTTAGATGCATCAAACGTTAAGTAAATAAACAGAATCGTTCGAAATAATTGGCCGAAAACATGTTAAGTCTAACCTCATTAGAGTTCGAAAAAACAAACTAATTCGTTCAAACTAATTTGGCGGTGGGAAAATAAGTATTTTTGATGAGAAAGTTTTTAATTAATTAATAAAAAATTAATTAATTAATATTTAAAAAACACCTGTATTTACTTCTCAAATGTCCCCTCTACAAATTAAAAAAATATTGAACTTGAGTCGATGAATAAAAAGTATTTTATTAGCGATTGAAAATTTGAACAAAATAATATTACTATTATACTACTATTAACTATATATATAATATATACAGTTAATAGTAGGAAATGAATAGCCTTTCACTAAATTTTGGCCTCAAACGCTAAGTCTCAAATAAATAACAACATGCTACATATTTTTATCCACTTCTTTAAACAATTTGATAAATAATCAGGAGAAAGAAAATGATCAAGTCATTTATATATTTTTTTTAAAATAGAAAAATTTGAGAATGAAGAATAAAACTTTAATAAAAAGAACCGTATAAAAATATCCTTTTATGTTAATTTTTTTTCGATTTTTATCTTTTTATTAATAAATTTAATTCGAAGAAATTGATTAGTAAAATTTAAGTCTCCTTGAATCATTTAACAGTAAGGTTCATTTGCTGCTTTAACGCAACAAAAATTTTGAAGGCGAATTTTTTGTACGTGGATTTATATTCGTGGATTTTCATTATTTGTTTGTTTATTATAGGCCAATGGATTCGATTTGAAGGACAATTTAGAAGCGTGGAGAAGTCTCCCTTATGCTGCATCCATGTATTATCCTTACGATTCAGCTGCCTTAGCAGGATATCCTTTTCCTAATGGGTGAGTAAATATTTTCAAAAATTTCTAAACAAATTTAGATATGTTTTTCATAAGCAAAATTAACTCAAAAAAGCATGCCTTTTAAAGGTGCGTTAAAACAGTTTAAAAATAAATAGCACCTTTATATTTTATATTTATATGCTTTATATATTTAAAAGTATCTGAATTGTAACATTCACACTAGAAACAACACAAGCAAACAGTTTAATATGGTAAAACAAAATAAAAATAAAAATATTCACCATTTTGTTTTTGATTAATATTTTAAATTTTTAGAACAGTTATTTCATTTATAAAGTACACATAAAGTGTATATAAAATTATTGACACGAAGCGACAAAATGAAAAATTATTTAGCATTGAATAAATCCTTTTTAAACCGTTAATTGTTTCAACCTTTTAAAAAATGCTTATATAAATTTTGTCGCACAAATTGGATGAATATACTTGGCAAAAACTGAACATGTATAGTATGAAATTATGTTGCAATAAAATGACTTCTATTTTTTTATTTCAATAATTATATTTATTTAAACTAACATACATTTTTTTCATATGAACGAAAAGTTTTTGTGAATTAAATAATTTGTTACTTTAATATGTTGTTCGAAAAGGGTATTGAGCAAAGAGTGGTAAAACATAATTATCTGTTACCTGTTTCTTTGCTTTCAAATTGGTCTCAAAATATTTTAAACATCTTAAAATTTACAAATGTGTTTGAGTATTTACTAAAATTGTAATTCAAACTGCAAATTGTCACTACTTATAATTCCTGATGAATAAACTCATCAAAAAACAAAATTCATGAAACTCGTCAAAAACAGTTAACTAGTTAAAAACAAATAATGATAAAAATACATGGTTTCTGAAAGTTGGATCTCATTTGTTTATTATAATGAGAAAAAGAGGGAGCCATGTATATACAATTTTCATTGAAAAAAAAACATCTAAAATTATTACATAGTTAATAAATAATACGCTTATATTCACGTATTTTATACTTGCTTATTTATAAATATACATAGAAAATTTTATTTATAAATATACATAGATTATGTCGGTGTAATGTAATTTTTCAATTATTCTTGGTGTTTGAAAATATATGTTCGTTTAAAGTTATTTGATTGATTTATGTTTTTAAAAAATCTGGTGCAATAATAGTTATTCTAAATGCACAAATTATAAGTTTCATCATTAGTATTGTTTTTCTTTTTCTTTGTGTCGCCAAAAATCCATTAAGAATTTTTATTTTGCTTACGGAAAAAAAGTTTTTGGGTAAATAAATATAAATTTATAAAATATAATATAAATTTATAAAATAAAGCACTTCATTAATTAGGCTTAAATAATTATATGTCTTATTTATTTTTCTCATAACAGTGTAAACATTATACAGATTATTTGATTTCATATCTTAAATAATTTCAAATAACAATATTTATCTTAAATAAAATTTAATTTGCCTATAAGTTAATTTAATGATATCACTTAAAAATCAAATGATACGAAAAAAAGTTTTAAATTAAAATATAAGATAATTTTTTTTATTAATGAAAAATATTAGCATCGTAAAAGTTAAAAATACACCAATCCCAACAGTATTCTTTCTATTTTAATAATTAAAAAAAAAACTTTTTTTTTACAGAATGAAGCCTAAAAAATATTCTCAAAGCTTTGTTTATCGTAACGTTCATTAGCTTTGAAAATTTCTTTCAACGCTGACATGCATTTTTTTTAAGAATAGGATTCTTATTTGGTTAGAGTAAGAAAATATATCTTCATCTGGCAAAACAATACTGAATTGTAAAAAAAATGGACATAAGGGAAAAAATGGCTCGCTTTCCAAGTCATTTCTCTATTTTTACAGAAAAAAAAAAGGAGTGGAAAAAGAGAAAGACAGAAGAGAGCGGAGGAAACTTGTCCTACACAATAAAAATGCATCGGCAACTTTTTCCGATTACATTTACAAAGAGTGCCGGAGTTTTCGCTATGGATGAAAAAAAAATGGTTCTTAACATAATGGATGAAATAAAATAAAAAATAAGTCCGCAGAGAATGTTAAGGCTGCATCAAAATATCTTGGTTTCTGAAAGTGATATTTCCCTTTTCTTCCATTTGCCTCTTTTTTTTATATATATATATAAATATATCTACGTATTTTCTCATCTAGAAGAATTTGGTAGGTGCTTCTTTTTTCTCCCGTTTTTCCTCTCTTTCTCTGTTTTCATCTTGCACGACGCATGCAAAACATTCTCTCGCGAATTTTCACCCTAGGAAAAAAAAGCATACAAAAAACATCTTCTCCCACTTTGTCATTCAAATGCAAAAACACCGAAAATGAAAACAGGGCGTCCGGAAGGGAAGTGAGAGAGATAGGGGAAAAAAAAGAAGGTGCACGCAGAGTTTTATGTATGCGTATATTTATATACACATATACACAAGCGTGTATACATATACATATATGTAGAGAAAAAGAAAGAGTAGGGTTTTTGAAAAACAACAAATGCGAAAACCGGGTAAAAGAGGAAAAAAATCCGTATACAAATGAAAAGTGCAGGGGCTCTGCAGCCCTTGCAATAGTTGTGGCGAAATATAAATAAGCCGCGAATGCGGCATAGTGGCAAAGGTGGGCGAATGTATGCGGCATCCGCAAATTCAGATGTGTGCGTGGAATTTGTGCCTGGAAGGCATTTATATATGTAAAAAGTATATAAGCAGATAACGCCGGGGCGCAGAGGAGGAGCGGTCGGGGCGCGGAAGAGAGTTTTTGTTTTCTTTGTTCTTTCTTGCTTCCACATCAGTCAGCCAGGGTGAATCTGACCAAACCTGACATGAGTAAGGCATTTGAATAAGCCCACGTGGGGGGTGGTCGGAAAAGGAGGGGGCTGATAGATCTCGTGTCGAACAAACATCCCGGGCCTCAAGGAACAAGGCTTCACGGGGCCCTAAGCCAGGGCGCCCGCAAGAAGGGATTCACTTTAATGAGCACAGTCAGATTCGAAAGCCATGAAAAAGGGGCGTGCGAGTCAATACGCCAATTTTTCACTCAGTTACGAGTCCCGATAATGGGATAGAGGGTCTGAAAGGGGGGGGAGGGAAGTAGAAAAAAAATTCGGAGGAATAAAAAATGTTAATAAAAATAAAAAGCGCGGAACGCTTAGAATTTTCTGCGTCGCTCGGTTGAACTTTTTATACCGTCACAGCCCACCGAATATTTTTCTTCCCTCCCTTCTTTCAAGTTTGCCTCTTTTTTTAGCGTCTATTTTTTTCCTATTTATTTTTTTGCATATAAGCAGCCCTTCCTCTCCTTTTTTCCAGTTACTTGAGCCCGTTCACTCCAGTTTGCATATTTCCGTATCTTCCGCCAAGAACGGGAATCTAAGGGATCTGTTGAACTCACTTCATTTCTTCCTTTGATTCCGAAGACCACTGATACTCCCTGTTATGCCGCACCCCCTTCCCCTATTTCCTCGATCCAATTACCACGACGAAATGCTTTCCGACGTTTTTTTTTCACCCGACCACTCTCTTCTTTACCCTTTATCCCGTTCTTGGAGCTTTGTACTGGGTTACTCCGTTCTCATTCGCGGACGCTTATTTGGAGTGATGTTAAAAGCTGTCGAACGTTAAGTCTGGAGAGCGAGGGGGGGAGAGTCGAAGCGAAATCTTTGCTGTTCAGTGTGTATTACTTGCTTTAAAATATCTTTTTTCCCCTCTTCTTTGACATATTTTGAAAGGAGCTGAAAAAGGCACGACAGAAAAGAGGATTCCATTACAGAAAACTGAAAAATATCATCCATGAAAGAGTAATGGTCTGTGACTGTTTTAAAATCAACTAATAGTCCTTGCTCAGTACAATGCAGGAACACAAAAGCAGATGCTCCCTTTTCTTTAAAATAAATACTCGGTTTTAACAACGAATAACAACGGTGAAATAAGTACTTACAAGGATTTTATTTTCACGAAGACTTAGGGAAAAAAAGAATCTTATAATCAACATGAGAACCAAGAAAGCTTTTAAAATAATTCCATTAGTCGGATTTCAATTCAGTCAGAAATAATTGAATCCAGATATTTTTTCAATGTGTTTATATATAAAAATAGAAACTTCCTTTTATTCTTTTTTGCGTTTTTCAGATCACTAACTCAAGAATATTAGCTCATTCACGCACGAATGGATGATATATCGTATTTTTAGAATTTTGATTTTTAGATTGAATTCATCGATTTCATTTATTTATTTTTATTTGAAATCTCCTTTCTGGAGGTTGACATCCCTTGAGAAAAATTTTAGAAAATTTTACCAAATGAACCTTATCTTCTTTCTCATATGCGCACTAATTCTATGTAATGTCTCAGATATGTTTTGGCCATGTGGTGAAGAAAACTGAATATGAATTTTGGAACTGAATATGAATTTGAATATGTATTTACAATTCTTGTATGGAAATGGATATCAAATATTTTTCTAACTCGTTGCTTTTCTTTGAGTAATACACTGACAGAAAGACTTATACTTTCTGACTAGGGTTTTTTCCCTCTTACATTAGACATAGTTCTAAGTTTTTTACTGCGAAGATCCATGATCCAGGAAATATTATTTTAAGACAAATTGTTTGCAGTAAAAATTTCATGAGTGGTTTTTAAAATTCCTAGTGATAAGTAATTAGAAATTACAAATTACAACAACCAAAAATGATCTATTACATTTCATGAATGGACAGTCATCTTTTGAGATTAATTTTTGAAATAAATTTTTGCTGACGTGATATCTTTTGAAGTAAGAGAAGTGAGATTCCAAATTCAGGAAGGGGGAAACCTTATCTCCATTCTTTTTCAATACTATGTTTTTGGAATAACCTGTATTTCAATGAGAATAAAAAGTTTTTTTTATAGTCCATATAAGCATAATTTTGCTTATTGGGCTAATGCCTCTTAAGATTTTTTTTTGGATTTCCAGAAGATTGAGAGGGTTCACTTTAAATGCAGTTTTTTTTTAAAGTAGTGAGATTTTAAAAAAGAATATCGATCGAAATCTTGAATTCGAATTTTTATTTTTGAATATTTCGTATATGAAACAAAGTGGAATTAAATGTGCGATGTAGTTCATGTAAAGTAATTAATTGATAAAAAGTGCATTCAGTTTGAACTACAACTATTGTTGGAACGTCTTTGCCAAATTTAAAAATTAAATAAGAGCGTTTAATGCGGATGTGATTGAATATTGCGTTATCAATACAAACGTAAGCAGTGGATTTCTGCTTATTCAAAATTCATTCAAATTATTTGAATGGAGTGAGAATATTTTGTATATGAAGCAAAAAAAAATGAAATATCAAATGTTAAGTGACAAATAGATGATAAAATGTGTCTATAATTCTGATATCTAAGTATATGTTGCTGAATAGCGTTCGTAAAATTCTAATATAAAATTAGAACAGTTTAATGTGGATTTGATTGAATATTATCTCTTCTTTGTAAATGCAAGCAAATGAGTAAATTCAAATTGCGGATTTCCGATTTATTCAAAATTTATCCAAATTACTGAATTCAAATACTCTTATAAATTATTTTTCATTGATTTTAACATAATGATGTCGGTAGGCTGACGTATTACCTGTAATTTAGTATTCTAATTAGTATAATAAGACATTCATGATTAAAAAAAATCCAAAGTAGAGTACACTGTTAGATCTAAAACTCTCAAATGTTTACAAATATTTTCTTGGCGAATTTATTCTCACTTAAAAACGTTTTTATAAGTTTGATTGGAATTTTAATTAGGAATGCATCAAAATTTTTGGTTTTTTTATTGAATAACTTTAAAGAATCTTAGTAAAGTTTCGAAAACTTTTAGATAAATTTTCGGTGGTGTGTTTTATTTCAATTCAGATTTTCTTAGTTTAATAAATAAAAATAAACGTTTCTTTTTCAATTTCTCTTTAATTTTCAATGTCTTGGTTTTCGGATACTTTGCAAAAACAACACACTGTTTTCATACTTAGTTTCGGGATACTGTAAAAACATACTATAATTAGTTTCTGCATATATTTCACTGGTATTAAATACATTTTATTTCATGCTTGTGAATGTTGTCGTGTTGTAACTAAGAATTATATATATATATATATAAAATTAAATGAATCGATATAAGGCATTACTCAGTCAAAATACTTCGCAATAAATATTTGAATTTTTAAAACTTGGTTGTTTTATTTAAAGAAATTTAACAGCTTTAACAGCTCCCTTTATCAAACAGAAAATAGATAAATGAATAGTCGAAACGAATACACAGCTGTCATAAAAATTACGACTTATTAAATCGTTTGGGTTCTCGATACTCGGTTATTCTTTTTAGCCACAAGTTGCACATTTGTATTTTTTCTTCATGTCACACCATAGACAGACACGCTTTTATTAAAAAATACAAATGGGGTAATTTTTGTCCCTCCTGGCAGTACTTCGACACGTTTATAAAGAGAAGTATTTTTTTTTCACGAGATCCAGGTGTCACGACCTTTAGACAGCGAATCAAATGGCAGGAGCCACACGCGCGTTTTGCGCACGAACTGATTTCATAATTCATGTTGCAATTGTTCCCGAGCATCGTGCAAATCCGGGCAACTCCCGATCAATTCAAAAATGGGCGTTATTGGACGAATATATGCAAATAATTATTGGAATTGAACGGTGGGAGTCATGGGAAATATCCTGCCAATAAGATTAAAATTGACAGACCTAGCGCGTGGCGGGAAGCACGCACCGTAAATAGATATCAGCGTATTGTTCGAAAGTAGAATTTTCGAATCCAAGATGCTGGAATTTATTTAAAGTATTTTAAATTTATTTTAACCGATTTTATATACGTTGTTATTAAATAAAATTAAAATTCTTTGAAAGTATTCGTTTAATTGATGAAAATATATTTAAAAGTTAAGGAATAGTAGTTCAGCATTAATTTAATTTTATGAAATTAAGAATGAATCTTGCATATCTCAATCATAGATTTTTCAGATTTTTATCATGTTAGAACATATTGTTTTAGGAATGAGGATTTGTGGCGTCAACAAAAACCCGTAGGCGAAAAATTAAAAAAAAAAATCCGTTGGCAAAAAATGAAAGTTTTATTACCTGCACGAGCATCTCAAAAAAATCAGCTTTTAATCAGCAGCTAACGTGATGCCATTCCATTTACAAAAGCTCTGATTAAAAAAAAAATAAGTTAATGATTACAGACAATAAAACCTAGAAAAAATGTCATTTTGAGCACGCGATTATATGAAATGAAACAAATAGGAAATGCGATATTTTTTAAACAATCAATGCGAGACAAAGTTTTTTAGATCGTTTTCCATACTAAAGTGACTCATTCAGTGAAACAATTAAAATGAATAAAAATATTATTTAACTTGGTGCTTGGTCGTTCAAGAAATTCTATTCTGACATGATACATTGAAATATGCATAGCAGATTTTATTTTAACTTTGCATATTTATATAAATTCTGAATTTAATTCTAAATGTTAAGTGAAATCTCCCTTCTAAAAAAGAATGATAACTTCAAGAAAAGGGAATTTCTTTTTAAATTCGCCTCGTTGTGGTCATTTTTAATTTTGAAAACGAACGTAAGAATACATGTTTGTCAAATTCATAAATATTTTGAGATATATCTCATAAATTCGTCTATCTTTTTACAAGTTATGTTTATAAATTTGAAATTGTATTTTAAAGGCGATATAAATAAACCCACAAAATATGACAAAGCCTGAAAAAATTATTCTTATTATTTAAATCCTCAGGATCTTATCAGCATTTGCGAATTTAATCCTTAGATTAAATTTATCGAATGCTTTACCTATAAGTTGTAAATTTAAGAATAAATAAATTAAAATTTCTATTTACAATTATTTTTTCAAAATTACTTAATCATTTCTGAAAGGATGTTAAACAATGTTGTTTCCGTCATCATTAAATTTTTAAGTGATGATTTATATTTCAAAAAACTGCATTGTAACAAAGATATTGATAGGTATCTTTAGTTGAAACATAAGCAATTTCATTCATCGATTGAAGCTCAGTTCAACATAAATGAAGAAATTATTCATTTTATTTAAGTGCCGATTTTCTAAATCCTCATCATTATTTTGAAACCATGCATTATTTTTCAATTTCGGCATCACTATTGGATGAGCCTAATTCTTCCCCGTGAACCCTATCATCACTAAAGCTACCCATTACCTTTGCTATGCTTGGAAGGGTTTCCCGTTTCCTGAATCTAAATGACATTGTTTCATGTTCCCACGTTCCAATGCAGCTACATTTTTTTCTGGCATGCGGTTATCATTTCAGATTCTTCGGCAATCAACATATTTTCTTTGAGCTATTTTAAATAAGTTCTTTAAATTCATAATTGGTTTAAGAATTGAAAATGAACAATTGGAATCAGTACCTTTCCTGGCATTCAATGCAAGTTCTGTTTTGGTATTCTCGTTACAATATTGCTAATTGTTACAATTTGTAAAATTAGTAATTTTTCATCGCACTATTTCAAAGAAAATTCATAAAGTTTAATCATGGGGATAAAAGTCATGAAAGTATCCTTTTTTTTGGAATATTGAATCTTTGAAAAAAAAAATAGCTTTATGAATTTTATTTTCTGTCTTAATATTTCCTTACATTTACCAATTATAAACCGTTAAGTAATATCCTTACTCACAATGAATGATATTATTTCGAAAACGAAGTAGTTTTAAGATAAACATCTGCGTTTTGAAATTAGAAATAATAATTGATTAATTCCACTGAATACGTAATCGTTGTTATGCAAAACCGAATTTATTAACTTATCCATTAAAAAGAGAAAAAAAAATCTGATGAGAAATATTTGAATAAATCTATGATATCATATTTAATATTTAAACTGGGAAATTTTTCTTTTAAGCAAATTTTATAACTGCTTATTACAGCAATTAAAATGTTAGACCTCGTAAGTAAGTTATTTCATCGTTAATTTTCTTAAAATCAAACAGTTAGAAAAAACTATTTCAAATGAAATAAGATCAAAAAAGTTTTTTTTAGATTTATTAATGCTTATATAATACTATATAAGTATAAAATAAGTTTTTATACTTTTTTTATACACGTAAATATCAAACATAAAATGATTTACTGGAAAAGTTGTTACCATAAGCGATTTTGGTTTCAAAAAAGTCAAATTTCATCTACAACTTACTTTTTTCCTTTTTTAAAATTATAATATTCATATGTATATACGCAGTCTGACATCCCCTAGAACGAATTTAGTCTAAAATTTAACAGTACTGCACAATTTTAATGCATACTTCTAATAAAACTGCAAAATGGATCTGATCTATAAGATCTTTTTTGTTATTGTTTTAGAGGAATCAGGCTTTGATAGATCTAAATCCGAAAAGGAATTTTTCGAACTCGGAAAAATTTATAACGTTGATATATCTCTAAATCACAAATTTGCACATTTTCATTATTACAATACTTTTTTTTTGTTTATATGCAAGAAAGCATAAAATCAAGTTTGTAATTGCAGATTTAATCTATAAAGATAAATCCGTGTAAATTTTCAGCATATTTTGCTTACATTGAAAACAAAAACCCTTCTCAGTTTGTTATGAATTCCTACATGCGAAGCCTATCGATTCTAATTCGTCGTGAATCACGTAAAATAAACCGAGTTGTTGGTAAATGGATGGACAGGTGTGCTGAGGGAGTGGAGAAAATAAATGGGGGGTGGGGAACTCGGCTCGTGAGTTAAGCGTGCTCTCCGTGGCAGTATCGTGCAGATTGAAAGCCCAGTCCCCAACACGGAGGCATTTATTACTGTGGAGCGCAATTTTGTCCATAATTGCCCTCGACGACTGACCACTACTTTCGGTATGTAAATATTAATAGCCAGCCGGACAATCATTTAAACATTAGCCTTTCAGCAACTGGAACACAGGTCGCTTTTGCGTCGGATGTGGGTATTATCGTCCGTTATTGATTGGAAACGATAGCCATTTGTTTTTAACGCCATTTTCCGCAGAATTTTAATGAAGTAAATAATTTATATTAATGCTTTTAGTTTCTTTGTGTCTCTTACAGCGTCTTATATAGATAATTTCAAAATAAATTAATGATGCTTTAATTTAATTTAATTTTTTAGTAATTGAATTTAATTTAATTGAATTAATTTTAATTTTAATTTTTTAGTAATTGAATCGTTAAGATAATTAGTAAATAGAATCTTAAAAAAAATGAAACTAATATTTTTTCTTGCAAAAAATTCAACTAATATTTTAGTACTAATATATGCTATTATTTCCGTTGGATGAATAATCGAATAATTCATCATTCTTGTTACCTTGTTGCACTGACATACTTCAACAGAAATGGGAGTAAAATGTGTTTATAGTGCACAACAAGCAATACCTGAAATATATAAATAACTTGATAGAGTGAAACATAACATTTTATTTTAAAAAATTAAAAGCAGTTTTTTAAATTTTTAGGTTATGTCATGTTCATTAGTTATCATAATCAATTTTGTGCAGTTTTTCACTAATCAGAATCCTAAACACAAAATTTGAAAAACAGTTATAACAAGTGAATATAACCATAGAATTGTTTCTAAGATATCGAAATTATGAATAAATAAAAATAAGCTCAAATTTCGATGTGCGCAAAATAAAATATTCATTGATAATTTAAATAAGTTTGTATATTCAAATTTTTGACAGTTTATACAGGATGAGTTAATTCAATCTTTTATGATATTTAAAACTTTTGAAATCCTTCCATGTGCTTTATTTTATAAAAAGTTATGTTTATAAAGTTATTTATACAAAATGTCTTACAATTTCTCTACAGTTGTTTAGATTAATGATTATTATTATTATTTTCTTCTCAAGACTAATTATTAATTAGTCTAATTAATTGAGATGGTGTTAATTCTAAATTGTGTATGAAATTATTTTTCAATAATCAACTATTCAGTTTTCAAAATGATGAATTTACGTAGAAAAATGAATATATATATTTTATTTTAGTTGCTTTTTATTAAATGATTATTAATATAAATTCATCAAAAAATGATTAAGTTTTGCTAGAATTGAACTCGCATTCTCCACTTTCACGTGAGAAATTCTGAAATTGCGTTTATTGATTGGGCTACTGTCTATTGATTTCCATTCTCGTTACAAACTGCTGAAACTCTATTTAAAGTATCAAAAATTAAATTCCATAATTTTTAATATTTGAAGAAATATTTGAGGAAACTGTGGTAACACTCAGTGTCATCCACTACAAGTTTTAAAAAATGTATTTAAACTTGAGTGGATGAATAAAGGGTATTTTACTACCGATTGAACAAGATATATAGAGGAAGAGAGTGAACTAATAGTAGGAATAGAAAAAAAAAGAGAGATTTTAAAGTCAATATGAATCCTAGCGAAATGTTGCTAAGAGAAATCTTGTTTCAAACGATTACAACTACTTAATCAAATTGAATCAATTGAATAATCAAAATTTTTGTTTACAAAAAGCATTCTTAAATTCGTATATTTCTTAAATTTTAATCATTACCCTATGTGCCTTAACCATAATTTTTTTTCTTCTTGCACAGATACGGGGTGGACTTGAATGGCGCACGCAGAAAAAACGCGACGAGGGAGACTACGAGCACCCTGAAGGCGTGGCTAAACGAACATCGCAAAAATCCCTACCCGACTAAAGGAGAGAAGATCATGCTGGCCATCATCACCAAAATGACCCTAACCCAAGTGTCCACTTGGTTCGCCAATGCCCGAAGAAGGCTCAAGAAAGAGAACAAAATGACTTGGTCTCCAAGAAACAGATGTGAAGATGACGACCTAGATGATAGAGATGATACAGACCAGAGGATCAAAGAATCCGATGCCAAAAGGATGGACAAGGACCACGACGTAGATAGGAGGAGGAGTGATCCTCACCATCCAAGGCAAAACTCAGGTAAGCTGACATAATCATTGCTAGTTATACTCTGTCACACTGGTAGTTGTTGAGATTATTAATCTCTTTACTTTAGTATTAGTCTTATTAAGTGGTAAATATAATTAACCCTTAGTAGCCTGATTTACGAAAGTAATTTATTTTTAATATTACTGTGTTTGCTTGAGGACCTAGATGAAGGGAAAAATGGCTAAAAAAATCACAATATTTATTTTACATATTTATTTAGAAAAAAAAAAACAGGTATCAATTTTGATACTTCAGGCATTAACGCCATAAAGAAATCAGATATACCTATGCATGAAATAATGCGAAACATTAATTGTTTTTACTATCGCATAACGACACTTTACACTTTTTACAGAACCAAAAGTGTTTTTTACAGAACCAAAAGTATTTATATTCTTCAGAAAAAGAAAATATATCAAATTTGTATTCAACAAAACTTTTAGTAAAATGTGTTTACTTGTTCACTTTGCCGCGAAAGTAATATGTCATAGATAAAATAAAACAATAATGACATTTGATTTTTTTAAATTTCGTTGGAAAGAATATTATACAACAGTAAAATACGTACAGCCAACCTATAAAAAAGCTAATAGTAATGTGAACATTCGGTTTAAAAGATTGGTATCAAAATTGAAACGCTAGGTTATTAAGGGTTAAATTTTAGTTACGAATAAGCCTATATATCATTATAATCGAACTAATTTAATAACCAAAATTATAAGCTTTTTTTCTTCCATTAACATTGACAGGAAATTGTAATATGAGATTTATTGAAAAGGCACAGTAAAATAATTTAACATGTTCCCACATTGGCACTTTCCATTATTATTATTGTTATTGTTTACTTCATAAATGCTAATATTCGTCTTCTTGCATTATAATTCTGGAAATAGCAAAGTATTCCTTCATTTCGTTTTCGAAGTAAGCTCCAAAGTTCCATTGAGATCAGATATACATAAGAAAATTTTGTACTTAAAATTTTTTGGAGTGAAATCTAAACAAGTAGAATGCAGTTTTGGAGTTATTTAACAATACGATTAATAATAAAATGAGCGGAATGAAATAGTTTGTTATAAACTATAAAACCTTTGACTATCAATCATTGGCATGCGATTCGAATGAAAAATCTTTATATTATTTAGATAATGTAAATGCACAGTGTATAAGCATAATATAATGCAATTAAATTTGCAAAATACTTTTATTACGTTAAATTGACATTAACAGGTCCGAAATTTATTTGATGGCGATATAATATTGCATTAAAATTACATCAAGGTTTAGAAATGAGTAAAAATGCTGAGAATGTCAAACAGCTAAAAAAAGGGAAGTAGCACCACAGAAATAAATACATAATCTAATATATAAAATTCTCGTGTCACAGTTTTCGTTGCCATACTCCTCCGAAACGGCTTGACCGATTTTGATGAAATTTTTTGTGCTTATCCGGTATCTATGAGAATCGGCCAACATCTATTTTTCATCCCGAAATATCAATTAGTTCAGGAGAAATTAATTAAAACCCCTTAATTTCTGTGAAATTAAAACCTGTAAAGTTACTTTCCGAGTGAAACCCGATCTTCCGGAGAAGCGATCGCTCATGAGTACCTTTTCGTCCAGTAAAACCGCGTTTTTAAAATTGCCATCGTTACGCGTCCGTTCAACTTATACTCAATATCGCTGTGGAATCGGATGGACTTTTTATCGTAGACCACGGAGATATAATTTATTTTACGAAATGTCGACGCAAAAATTAAATATCGATTTTTTTTAAAAAAGGCCCATTTTGGGGGGTCTATTTCTTGAACGGCCCTGTAAAATAGACGCTTAGCTGGAAAAATACAGAAAATATGTTTCCTGAAAGGCAATACGATATAGTATTCTGCAATATAATTTAAAAAATCGAATTTTTAAAACTGAATTTTTGACGAATTTTTTAACGAAGAGGCAAAATTTCGCTTTAATATTGAATTACGCCGAAACTTTTCAAGATAACTCAATCAATTTTTTTTACATAAAATTCGATAAATTTTTCAAAATCGTGTGAAAGATTGAAAAATTCTGATAGAAAATTGTGCATTTAAAAATTATTTTGTCGTTTATTGGGTTTCCCTCTTTAACATTACAAATCTAATCCATTGATAAATAAAAATGAGACTAAATTTTTTTTGTATAATTTGGCATTGCTTTGGCACACTCTGATCAATTTTGAAAACAATCCTGCAAAAATTACGCGTCTTATGAATTCATTCCAATTTTTCCACCTCGCATACTTCACCTGAAAGTTGGGACACCAGTAATGCAACTACGAAACCTTCCTCCACCTAAATTATGCTATGACACCAGACTACGAATGACTAGACTTAATAAGTATGTAATCGAAGCTACGATTATTACTGGATGTGCTCGAGGAGTGTTGGTTTTAATACCCCGCAGTCCACTAATTCCGTCGGGCTATCCTTTTGAATTTAGAAGAGTGCAGTTTCCCGTAAAAGTTTGCTTTGCAATAACCGTTAATAAGTCACAAGGACAGAAATTAAAGGTAGCAGGGATCAATTTAAGAGGAGAATGTTTTTCGAACGGCCAATTTTATGTAGCTTTCTCCCGAGTCAGTTAATCTAGCAGCTTAATGAATTTATCAACAGAAAAAAAAACTCAAAAAAATGTTGTATACAAAGAAGTTCTTGCTTAAACACAGGTATAACAATAAAATGTAGATGGCCTGCGTTTGAAAAGAAAATAACTACTTTAAAAGCATCCTTAAGGATCGGTAAGGACAAGGGCATATATATAAGGAATCCAGGGGCGCCGGGACCCTCCCAAAATTAGGAAAAAATTATAGACAATAAGTAATTATTATAGAGGAATTTCGTAACTAAGTGCACGTAGCACTGTTATCCCCCACTAATTCCATTACCCGAGCAATGCCGGGTACGGGAATGCTAGGAAATTATTTATTACTGGGAAATTATTTATATGGCAAAACAACGTTTGCCGGGTCAGCTAGTATAAAAATATATTCGAGTATATATCATTCAGTTACATAATATAAATATATATTTGAGTTTATATCATTCAGACACAATATAAAAATAATTCTGAGTATATAACATACAGTCATCATCTCATTTTATGAAACGATCAATTTTGTTTCTTGGTTTCATCATCTGTAAACTACCATTAGATAAAATATACATAAGTAACCCATAATATTTATAATATATCGAAAATGCTAAGATATCCAGTAATTAAGAAAGGATGACACTATGAATTATCCACGATATTAAAATTTAATCTGAATAATTCTTTTAGAATTTAATTTACCATCAGCTTGTTTTTATATGCAGATAGTCTTAAGTAAAAGCAATGTGTGAACAGTTTTTCAAACTTTTAACCACATGACATACGAATTTAACTTTCTAATTAGATAACTCATCCTATTTTGGTAACTTACTGTTAATTTGATTTTTTTAAGTAATATATGGAGCATTTGGGATACCAAATCGCTTTATATTGATTTTTACGTATTTAAATACTTAATTCTGTGCCTTAATTGGAATAAAATAAAAATTCAGTTATTCGATGCGCGTGTCAGACACGTCATTGTATGCGAAGTGGTTAAACATAGAATTAGTTTAAACAGGTCGCTGATTGAAGCATATATGATTCTGTTTTTGAAAGGAACCATAATTTCATCTGTATTCTAATTTCTTAATACTTTGGTGACCGGCAATTTTACACAGAAACTATGTCATGTCACCGGCTACTTTTTTTGTAATTGAATATGAAAGTAAAACGTTCTAAAAAAACTCCAATGACTTTTATTTATACTGAATGAAATTAAATTAAAATTAGGACATATTTTTTTACATCAAAAAGTTCTTCACCGATACGTTCCGTCATGGTTGAAAATTTTGGAATTTTACTAAAATTCTAATAAAAATGTAAATACCAGGAAAAGTAATTTTTTTTGTTATAGAGCGGACAAGACTAAACACGATACGCCACGTTTTTGTAATGTTCTATATCGCCCTCGGTGTTATAAATTGAAACAGATAAAGCAAGTGCAATGGCGAGTTAACTCGTCACCGGTCAACAACGTTTGAACATGAGAAGACGAGTTAACTCGTCACCGGTCAACAACGTTTGGACATGAGAAGACGAGTTAACTCGTCACCGATCAACAACGTTTGGACATGAAAAGACGAGTTAACTCTTCACCGGTCAGCAAAGTGTTAATAGAGAAAAATCCATCCCAAACCCTGGCATTTTTCCGACCAAAGCGATCCTTTTCGTATTTTTAAAACGACAAATATTACTATTTTTCAAACATTTTTTTAAAAATCGTGGTTTGAAATTAAACAATTCAGACGGATTGTTCGATATTCGATTTCTACCCTTCGTGGCGTGTTGACCTGGGGAGTGAATAAAAAAAAAAGATGCCGATAATGGACAGAACGGACAAAGATGGCGACTCACGTATTCGAATGAGAGGATGGGGAGGCGAAGATGGTAGAGGAGGCACAAACTGAAGGAGGCAGCAGCATCACGTGACCCTTTTCCACATTGTGGCACGATCTTTCTGCTTCCCTCCCAGAAACCGGGGGGAGGGTCATCCCTCCAGAGCACCGATTGGTTGCGGTGGAAGACTGTCGCTTGGGTGAAATG
This sequence comes from Argiope argentata, assembly GCA_026289955.1. Classification (NCBI taxonomy): domain Eukaryota; kingdom Metazoa; phylum Arthropoda; class Arachnida; order Araneae; family Araneidae; genus Argiope; species Argiope argentata. The sequence continues at coordinate 13,514,239 of JAOUZG010019159.1, read as the reverse complement.
GATTCCCCAAAGGCAGCACATGCATAGGATTATAGCAAGGGCTGTTTGAAAGCGCTGCCGAAAGGATTATAACCAGTATTCCCACCCCCTTTCCTCCTGGAAGACTATTGACTTCACTGAATAGTCGCGATTCAATGTCTCTGAGCCGACAGCGCAGAGGGGGAAAGATTTTCCATTTAGGCCCGAACGTCATTTTTAAATAGAAATTAGAAAGTTTGTGTGATCGGGAATATTTTCCAGGAAAAGCCTCCTGGATGGAAGAAGGGATATTTGCTTTCAAATCGTTAAGTACGGGGGACAAAGCCTAAATGGGGGAGTGAATAGGTATTGAAAAGTTCATTCTTTTCAGAGAGAGGTCACAATGTTCCGAAACCGGAATTCGGATTATTTTGAGACAAAGAGTCATGAATGGAACTTTAGATGCCAGTAAAATTTTGAGAGTTGCCAACTAAAATGAAAATTTAAGGACTTCATTAAAAGGCACTGAAGGCTATTTGTTTAGTTTATATTCATTGAAACGCTTAATAGCGTCTCAATAATGACCAATCACTTTATTTCATAGTATCTGGAGCACACATTTTAGTAAAATGGAATTCTCGTTTTAAATTTAATGTCAGAGCAATTTTGTATGCTTTCTGAAAAGTACAATTTTTTAATGAAAGAAAACACTCGTTTAAGACTAAGATTTTTTATCAAGTATCTGATTGTTTCCTTCGTTCTTTACTTCTATTTTTCATTTTTTGAAAAATTTGAGAATTCGGCATTTTGTCTACCGTAATTGCCTGATCTAAGCAAAACATCTTTTATTCAATAAATATTTAGCCAATATTTCTTTACATATACTGTAACTGAGCACTATATAAAGTAGTTACGTAATTGTGTATTAAAATTCAGGTCAAACTTAAAACATAGTAATCCATTCTGTTTTAACGCAAAACAATTACAATTATATTTCTATTATAACGTTATTTATAATGATCTCAAATATATTGGTTTCCTTTCTAATTAAATTTATGGTCATTGAAAGCCATAAATTTGATAATTAATACTTAATTGATATCAAAATAGATCAAGTCACCTGAGTTCAGATAAACAATGATGAATAACAAAAAGATTTTTATAGCACATAAAATGCAAATTTGGGAAGCAAGTTTATAGAGAAGAAGTTAATCTTGAAGTTGAACATTAAAAATCACTGATTATTTTAAAATCTTAAAAAAAATGATAATACCCAAATTTATGTCCATTAAAATCTATTACTGAAAGCAATAGTTGTAAATTTGAATTATTACGGAATAGATATAGGCAATTTTTAATTCAATTTAATCAAAATCCAACTATAGTTTGCCATAAATAAAGTTAGCACTTTATGTTAAAAAATTCAATGAAATCGAATCGAAAGATAATTTAAGTTATGATCACTCAAACCATCAATGCACATTTAAAAATTCAACAAAATATAAACCTAAAAGTAGCTTTGTCACGAGCAGTGAACAAACAACTAAGATATATCTGCTTGGACACCATGAAGTTCTTATTTTCTACAAAGACAAATCAGCTTTACTGTCGGTGTAAAAAAAGGAATCGTCTATAATAAGTATCCATAAAAGATCTTTCAATTGAAGGGCTATATTGATAAAAAAAGGAAAATGAATTTCCCATAAAGAGCACCTCATGTCACAGCGTCTCGATTTTAGCCTTATGACAAAGCAATCAAAATCCTTCGAACAAGACATTTGACTAGATTTAGTAGTGTTTCAGTATTAGATTCTTTGACGGGAATGTTGTTTACAACAGTCTATTTTTCCACAGATACATTATTAAGGGTGAAAAAAAAGTCGCGTTTCACATAGGTTCGCTGAGTTTTATATTTCCTGTTAAGGTAGTTTCACATACTTTAACTGCGAATTTTACAACGAATTCAGTTCTGAAATCCGCAGTGTCGTAAATGTAGGATTACTGCGGATTCGTTGTACTTTGAAGTGAAAAGAATGGGGATAAAGTTAACACATCCAGACTTAATGCACCAGTGAGTTTTTATTAATAAAGCCTCATGCGAAACGCATTTAAAAAGTTTATGGCAGACCAAGTTCTTGACAATTTCGCATACTATTTTGGATTTTCAGAAATATGCTATTTATTTTTAACAGGGAAATCTACCTATAACCTTAAGCTCTTGTTGTTTTGTTGTGAGTATGATTTACTGACATGAAAGATTTAATAAAATAGCACGTATGGAAAAGTTAGCAAATTGATTTGACATGATACAATTTTTTTTTCATTTTAAAATTCAATAGCTAACTTGACTTGAGTGAATGTGGATACAAATTGCTAAGTTATTAACCAGCCAAAAAGCTAAGTGGATTTAAAACAGTTAAATTATTAGTAACGTAGTTTTCTTTAACGACAGATTTACATCCCCAAAATTTTAATATTCCACTGAAAGCATATAAGAATTATTAAAAATCATTAGCCGAACATATCAAATGGCATTTTAATATTCTCTTTATTATAAGAATATTAGTCGCTAAATTTTATTTTTTTAATATGGAATTCAGAATTTGAATTTAAGCAATTTTGATTCAAATTTAAGAAGCCAGCGGGAAGTTATATCAATTAATACAAGAAAATAAATTTACTAAATTAGAGTATTAGAAAGGCATTTAATTTTATTTAAATTACAATTATAATAGAATGATATAATGAATATCTTCTAAATGTTGTTTTTTTACGTAAGAATCTTTGAAATATATTATCATGAAAAGCACTTATTATCCTAACTTAATTAAAAAGGTAAATAAAATTATGTAATCTTTATATGCATCTGAAAGCAGAAATTTTCAAGTAACAAATATTTTTTACTAAGCTAATTACAATCAACGAAATGATAGTGTAAATATCTAATCTAAAATTTGACGTTCTTAAAAACAATCTGAATATCTTTCTTACAAATCTTCTATTATTCAAAAACAGAAAATTGGACTCCATTACGTTTAATAACCGTTTAACTGTCTGTAATATTGTTATAATATTGTTCTACAATATTATGACAATATAATTAAATATTGTACAATATGTTTGAACTTTAAAAGAAATAATACAGTTTTAAGAATTAAAAGCAGGCTATTTTAAAATTCTTCCTCTCTTTGTTTTCACCTTACGAATCGGCAGGGCTAGCTGCCACTGTCATTAACCAGCCAGTATAAACATTGACCATATAGTATTAATATCTAATTTATAATTTGACGTTCTTAAAAACAATCTGGATATCTTTCTTACAAATCTTCCATCATTCAAGAACAGAAAATTGGACTAACCGTTTAACAGTCTGGAATATTGTTATAATATTGTTCTACACTATTATGACAATATAATTAAATATTGTACGATATTTTTGAGCTTTGAAGGGAAAATACAGTGTTAAGAATAAAACGCAAGATATTTTAAAATTCCTCCTGTCTTTGGTTTCACCTTTCGAATCGGCTGGGCTAGTTGCCACTGTTATTGACATCCAGTATAAACATTGACCAGATAGTATAAATATCTAATTTATAATTTGACGTTCGCAAAAACAATCTGGATACCTTTCTTACAAATCTTCCATCATTCAAGAACAGAAAAGTGGACTTCATTGCATTTAATGACCATTTAACTGTTTGTAATATTGTCATAATATTGTTCTACAATATTATGACAATATAATTAAATATTGAACAATATTTTTGAGCTTTGAAAGAAATAATACAGTTTTAAGAATAGAACGTAGGATATTTTTAAATTCCTCCTCTCTTTGGTTTCGCCTTTCGAACCGGCCGGGCTAGCTGCCACTGTCAATGACCAGACGCATTTGTAACAGCTTCCAAAGATGGTAATTCGCCACCCCTCACATATCAATGTTTTATTTCGATGAGTATTGCGCGGCGAAGTTGTGCCTAACCACAAATGACTATTATACGGCTGGCTAAGCACTTTAACTCTCCCGTTTCACCCCCTCGGGTAGGATCAAAACTCACGTCCAGCAGATGGGTGGTCACGAAACCGTGACCGCACGGATTCGAACGGCCGACGGGGGTGGTACTCCCCTTCTTCCTCATAGAGACACTAAGTGTCTGCCTCAGTTTTCTGTCGGCGTTAATGCAAGCGCCTCATAATTCTTTGCACTGTCGGAGCGAGTTAACGCGATGGAGTGGGTCTCGGAACCGTAACGAAATGTAATGTCATCTCGTAACGGTCCGACATTATCGTTAAAACTAGAAAGCCTCGCCAGGGTAAAGAATAGAAAGCGAGAGAGAATTCTGTATGGCTGTAAAATAAATCATAAGGCAAAAGCGGAAGCCAAATAATGATCTACGATTAATTATGGAAATGTTTTGGATGTTAATATACATCATATTGCTATCTAACATCTTAGGATTTTCTTCTTTCCATATTTAAATACAAACAAAATAATAATAGAAATATTTGACATATATATGCTTAGATAATCGGTTGAATATACATATTCACAAAGAGATAATGCACATATATTTATACATTTACTTACTCTGTGTTAATATTATGTAGGGAGCAAATTATTATTTCAAATCAAAAAAAGCTTTATGAATTTTATTTTCAGTCTTAATATTTCCGTACATTTACCAATTATTAACCATTACGAAATATCTTTACTCACAATGAATTATTATTTCAAAATCAAATTTCACATATATTATTCAAATATAACATTAATTTAAGTTTTAATATAAATTCCTATCGATAATGGAATTTTGTTTCCATACTCCTGATTAATATTAAATTTTTTGTTCGTATTTTTAAAATTTATATTATATTTATGAAATTAAAAAATCACGAACAATTATTAGCTGTTTAATAACAACTTTTCTTTATTGTGGTTACAAGAAAAAAGCTTTTAATGTTGCATTTGACATTTTATGAAATATTAATTTATAGATAACTTTATATTATTGCATAGTTTCAAATTTTCTTCTTTTTATTCAGCATGGGCATATACATTTTTTCTTGTTAAATCTTACTTTATTAAAGATTTACAAGTTTACTTAAATGAAAATTAATACAGATTTTCCATATATTTTAATGTATTATTATGAAGATAGAAGAAAAGAAAAGAAAAATTACAACCACATTTTTTCAATACACTCGAAAAATGTCATATTCAATTTTGGGAAAAAAAGGATACATAATTATGTGTATTAAACATTTCAATTACATATTCAAGCAAATTTTTTAAAGTACATAAATATTCTCTTTATTGTTATTAAGTTCTATGCAAAATTTGTTATTTGATCTAAAAGCTGCAAACATTTTTTATTTTATGTATGAATTCAGTCTAAATGCTGTGGTTTTATTTTAGGTTCTGACGATGGCAAAATGGACTTCGTGGATGTCGACGATGATTGCAAATCGTGTGCTTCCACAAGTACTGACGGGCACGTCATAACCAACAGCTCGGACAAAGAAAACTGTTCCCTTCTCAAACCACACAGAGTGCCCAGTCCGATTTCGGACGCTTCTCTAGGTTCCGAGGACTCAGAATCCTCTCAGAACTCTTCTGTCCCCCACCCTTCCTCGACAGAGCTGCCACAGCAAAGCCAACAGCAGAAACCTAGAATATGGTCAATTGTCGACACAGCGACATCGACACAAGGTCCCAGTTCCTCAAACCTCCCTCCCGGTGCTTCCTCTAGACTGAGCCCTCTGCAAAGGGCAGCCTACCTCAACCCTTATCCGAAACCAGCCTCGTGGTACGCAGGAACTCTCGGGAATCTTAGTGTAGTAACAAGTGTTGGTGGCACATTCCCCTTATCAGCTGTGTACTCTTGCCCGCCAATTGGCGGTGGCCCGTCGGGGTCAACGCCATCCCTTGCTGAATCCTCTGCAGTCTCGTCCCTCAACAGGCTAAGGACAGCAGCTGCAGCTTTTCCTACGGCGGCTACTGCTGGAGAGCTCTCCCTTCATAAAGCGGCAATTGCAGCTGCGGCTGCTGCTGGTTCATCTTCACCTCCTACGTCAGTTTTCAGCCTGGCCTCCAAAATGGGCAATGGCTCGCTGGGGTCCGCAAGTGACCAGCCTCAGCAGGACTCTCCCGGTGTGTCTCGAACTCCGACGTCCAATAGTAGCTCTGCGGCGGCGATAGCAGCGATGTCTAGCAGTGCTGCCAGTAGTGTCATCAACAACGGACCGAGTCCAGGACGTGTAATTTCTTAATAATTCGAAAATGAACACTGTATTGAAATTTCGCTGAATCGCCAAGCACGGCACAATGTACAGATTAAGAGACTGGTTGGGAGGGCTTTCTGAAAGAGGCCTACCAAAAAGAATCAAACGTTATGGAAGAGAAAAATATCACTTAAATGTTTTTGCCGAGGGCATGAATTCGTGATAAACGAAAGATATACTTCACACATCAAAAGTACGACTTTCTATTTCGAACTTTTCGAATACATCAACTTTTTTCGATCGTTAGTAGCCAAAGTACTTAATTAAGACATGGAAGGAAAAAAAATGTGGGTTTGACCTGAAAACTAAATTTTTAATCTAATAATAAATATTTTTAACATATAGCATGAAAATTTATTCATTTGAAATGCCATGTATAGTATGCCATAACTTTTAAAATTAATGGAACTTGTTAATTAATCTGAAATTGTTGATTACTGAAACAAATTTTTATTTAGAGAGTTGTTTTCATTCATATATGCTTATGCTAACATTAAATTTTGAATAATACTAAAAATATATCATATTTTCGCTATTATTGTATTAGAAAACTAATGCAAGTCTCTTAAAAAGCCTTTAAATTTACATTGAAAGCATTTACAGAAGCATAAATTCTTGCCATAAAATTATTTAATACAATTTTTGAAGTTCACTTGTCTTGTTGTGTTTTAGATGACATTGCTGTCTTTTGGCTTAGTAATCTAAAAATTTTCTCTTCATTCTCTGAAAACTTAAAGTTGAAGTCTTTCTTATATCACTGTGAAAAGGAAATCGAAAGCTCAAAGTCTTATGAAAGCGTAATTGTTTTTGCGAAAATGGTCTCGGAAAATTTTAGTTTTTCCCCACTATTCTCAGAAATCTATGAAGTGAAGTGGAAGAAAATGAAAAAGAATCAATATGGACATCATTATGAAATCCAAATTGTCATACGAAGAGATAAATGAAAATGTAAATAAAAGTGTATTACAGTATTAAACTCTCAAAAAATATTCAAGCTGTTGCAAATGAACTGATAACAAATAATGCTTGATTGCAATATTTCCTAATCCATTTTTGGACGTCTTTTCAAGCGCTTTGATAAAACAAAGTTATGGCGAATGGCAACACTAAGTTGCCGAAACACATGCGCTTCAAAGCCGATTGATGAATCGATAAGATGGGCGACAAGCTGCTGTTAATAATTTATTTGAAAGTGACCATCAGAGTTTAAAACTTATTGAGAAATATAAAAACTCTTCAAGAAAGCCAAATGTTTTCCTACTAAGACTTATTGAATGTGACGACGCTTTTATAAACCAAAGCTTGTATATAGTTACCATGACATAGATAAATATAAGTGTACAAAAGTTGTTCAAGCCTGCTTTAAAAAAAAATGGAAAATAATGAGACACCAGCAGGAATTGGAATCTAATTTATTTCTTGGCTTTGAAAATAACATATTGACTAGTGATAAAGGGGATTTGAAGAATTTATTATTGAGTCCATGATTTGCGCAAAAGGCCCCCCCCCTTGTACTTTCTGTATTCCCCTTTGGCGTTACCATTTTCCTTGTTGTCGATGAATAATTCAGTTTATGTATCAATAAATGCAAAAAGTGTTTCCTTTAATGTGTGTGTTGTCTTCTTCTGATTGTTTTAAATTATAGTTATTAAAATTTCGAAGTTGTATTCAATTTCTGATAAATAAAAATAGTAATGTTTTTCAGAAGTGTTATAGTAAAATTTTAGAACATTCTGCTTTAGAGAAATACAAAATACAAAAATATTAAAAAGAGTGTTCAACATAAAATATAAATGAGCTTAAAGTTTTTGAAAGGCAGTCAATTTCATAAATCTCAACTTTTTAAAACAACAACCGATTCTAAATTAAAACCTCTTTAACATTTTTTTTTCATATTCATTGTACTGATGATTAGCCAAAATGCAATAATAAATATCTTACATTTTCATTTTATATCTGATTATATAATAAAAATTTAATATAAATTAATATAGATTGTACTCAAATCTCAAGAAAATATAAACAGTAAAATTGTACTTGATCGGGATTGTTGTAACTGCACCATCATGACTATTGATTAAAAAAAAACTATCCTTAGAATATTCTATTACATTTTTAAAAGTTATAAAAAATGAATAAGCATTGGCTAGCAAAATATTAATTAACATACAGTAATGTTTTTGAAACATTATATATATATATATATATATATATATATATGGTAATAAAATAATTATTTAAACTTATTGGATATTTGCGTCAAATTAATATTTCATTTTAAGTGAAGAACTATTTGTAATATTATTAATATTTCATGAGAAATTTACTAGAGAAGCTGTCTAAAATTAAATTTAAATTTCGTTATTTTTCTGAAGGTCAATTATTTTATAATTACTAAACAATAATAATAAGCTTTTTTAGTTTAAAATTTATACTAAGTGAATTTAAAAGCCTTAATTATTTTATATTTCAGTGAGTAAGTAATTATCCATGAGTATTGCATAAATTAAATGTAATTCATTCAATGAGTAAGTAACAGTTATTTAAGCTTAATACAAATTTGCATTAAATTAATATTTCATTTTGAGGGAAGAACTGTTTTTAAAATTTTTACTATTTTTATGAGAAGTTTATTACGAGAAATTGTCTAAAATGAAATTTGAACTACGTTATCTTTATGAAGGTCAATTATTGTATCATTACTAAACAGGAAATAGCTTTTTTATTTTACAATTTATATAAAGCTAATTTAAACGCATTAATTACTTCATATTTCAGTGAGTAAATTACTAATAATCAGTAATGCATAAATTAAATGTAAATCATACAATGAGTAAGAAAAAATTATTTAATCTTATTAGAGATTTGTATCAAATTAATATTTCCTTTAAAGCGAATAATTATTTTTATGAGGAATTTATTACGAAAAAGTTGTCTATAATAAAATTTAAGCTTAGTTATGTTCCTGAAGGTAAATTTTTTTATCATTACAAAACAGGAATGGATTTTTCATTTTAAAATTTATATTAAGCTAATTTAAATGCATTAACTACTTCATATTTCAGTGAGTAAGAAATTAATCATGAGTAATGTATGAATTGAATGTAATTCATTCAATGAGTAAATAATTATTAAATTTATTAGAGATTTGAAGCAAATTAATATTTTATTGTAGGCGAAGAACTATTTTTATGAGAAATTTATTATGAAACACTTTCTACAATTAAATGTAAGCTAAATTATTTTTCTGAAGGTCATTTATTTTATGATTAATAAACATGAAAGGGCTCTTTTTATTTTTGAATTTATACTAAGTTCATTTAAACGCATTATTTATTTTAAATTTGAATAAGTAAGTAATTAATCATGTTTTCTTGATGGAAGGTCCCGATATATGAATTCAGAAAAGTTGAAACTAAATTCTCTAAATTCAAAATATATGAAACAATTTGATTTGATTTACTATTAAGATACCATAAGATATATTCTTGATTCTAATAAAACAATTTGATTTGATTTACTATTAAGATACCATAAGATATATTCTTGATTCTAATAAAACTCTAGTAAATCAAAATCGAGAGGATTGAAGAGAATTCGGGACTAATTAATATAAAACAAATTCATTTATTTGCGAAACTTTAAGGAGGTTGTACAATAATATAGCAGCATATAATGCATATATATGATGGACATTTTAAACTATTTGTAAGTTACCCATTTTGATAAAATGGTAAAAAAAAATATTAAAAGAAATTCAATTTTAGTTAATAGTCAAAATGATGAGTGAAGTAAAAATTAAGACGACTACAGAAAACTTACACTTTTAGAATGTGTATTTTTCTGCAACTAAAACTTTAAGATATAAAACTGTCAATTTTAAAAATGCCGATGCTAAGAGTTAAAAACTGAGCATTCAATTAAAATAAAAATTATCAAATAAACATATGGTATAAAAAGTACATGAATGGATTTCATAAAAAAGTGTTTGTAATCAGAACTTGCGTCCCATATAGAGACGAATCTATACGGCTTTTTAACATCGAACCATAAGATTAGGCCACTTTCTAGGAGTATTATTTATGGTAAAAGTAACGCGTTATTTGAAATAAATATTGCAAATAACGCAAACGCATAACACATTTCAAAATTCCAAATGAAGTATTTAACACCAAAGGGACTGTATTATTATGAGTTGTTATGAGAAAAAATTTAGTTAATTTGTCAATTTCACTGACTTTAATATTTATGCAATTTTGGATTCAAATCGGAATCTCAAATTTAACAATTCTTAATGACGAAACGTCATATTTACTATAAGGAATGAAAATATTTATTAGGAGAGCATTCAGTATCGCATATATTCAATTATATTTCTTAACAGGTATTTTATTTATCCAACAAAATATTTAAACACCAAGCAAACTGATATGGATTTCTTTCACTGAATGAACTTCTAGCTTTTCCTGGGTATTAGATAAGAATAAATTGATTTTATATTCCCAAGTTTAGGAACTAAAATCAAATGATGATCAAATTACAACTGTTTTAGGCTATACTGTTAAGATTTGCTATGACAAAAAAATGTTAATTTTGTTAAGTTTAAATATGAATAGTCTAAGATAAATAATAATTTTCTTTTTTTTCCTCTAAATCAGTAAATACAATTCGTTAAGCAGAATGGCATGCTAAAAGTTATTTTAAAAAAATCTTTTTATCTTGATCCAAATAAAAAATGAATGCAATCCATTTTCTTCTTGTATATTTTTAGAAAATAAAAAAAATATTTTTTATAATCTAAAGTACAAGGTATCCCAGAAAAAAAAATTCATATCTTAAAATAGAGAATTAATTTTTAATACACTGTATTTTATTTTAAAATATCATAAAAGTTGTTCATACTCTTCGAAGAATGGATATTAAGAATAAAGTGATTTATATCAATTGATAATTTTAGAAAAAAAAATAGTTTAGTGAGAGGTTTTAACAATCGCATTAAATATATTAATCTAATGCTATGCCTGAAATATATTTTCTTTGAAAATATTTTCAACTGATGATTTATTTGTTTGAATAACGACAATAACTTTTAAATAATAATAAAGTGTGTAGGCTAAAAGTAAAATGAAGTGAAGAATGTCAAGATATTTTTGAAATCACAATACAGATTTGAAGCAATATTGGGTCAATATGACTTTTTTACTTAGATTATTTATCTTTACAGGTTGTGGAAAAATCTTAAAATCTATACATGAGAAAAAAAAATAAAAATTTTTAAAAGACTCTCACCATTTTCTTGATCAATATATGTCAACAACAAAAGAAAAGTTGCATATTGCAGCATACATAAATCATTATATCATTATCTAGCATTCTCTGTGGTACATCAAAAATAATCAGTGTATTCAGTGAATTTAATCACATATATTATTCCCATTTCTTTTTGTCATTGATATAGTTAATGTTTTCTCTAATCCAAGCAGAAAAAAAAGGCAGAAATCCAAAAGAAAAAGATATTTATTTTTTACTCATAATTAGACAAACAATTATTTTGTTTGTAAATGAATAACTAAAAGTGAAATGTTTTTTATTAATTCGCTGCATTTATTTTATTTATTATTTCAATTTAGTGTATTAAAATATATTTAGCGTATGATTTATAAATTAACAGGAGGTTGGAATATTGAATCTGTCTGTCTTTATAACGCATAAATTAATTAATTCTTTAAGACCTTTTCTTATTACCTGTTTTTATATAGGAAACTAAAATCTCATAGAATAATGTTTTATCCACGTAACTGATAATTTTTTCTTCGGATACATTATGATCCACAAGAACAAAAGTTAATCAGATAATAATCTTTTTTATACTAAATCTATAAAAAATGATATTAATACACATCTTGTTGTTCTAGAATTAGGAGTTGTTTTTATGCTATTTCTTTGGGGATTTATTTAGCCCCATACAATGACATATTTGATTCTGTATAGACTGATAACGTATTTGGAATCTAATCTATATCTATAATAAAATTATATACTTATAATAAAATAAATGTATCAATTAGTTTAAAGGGGAAAAAAAACTCGAACTAGTATAAGATTCTCAGGTATTCGTTACTTTCATATATAGATTAATGTAACAATGGAAAACCAAAATGGAATATAACATCTAATTACCATATTAATTAAATAAACTCATGAATTTAATAATAATAATTTTTAAGGGGATATTGGTGATTTTTTAAAACATTTTCTAAAGCCATGGGAAGTATGCTTCCAATGAAATTCATCAATCTTGGTATGAAGTTATACAGGTCGGCATAAGGTTTATAAAACTCTACAAAACGATAGAAACTTAGATGTTTCAGTTCCTTATTTGACACAAAATGATGCGTCTTGACTTTTTCTTAATAATTAATTAACCATATTAATTAATTATTCTAAATAAGTTTATATAATAAGCTTCATGAATAATTTTTCTTAAGTCAATCTTAATCCGAAAATATTTTTATATAAAATGATAAAAAATGCCTTTTAATGAAATAAATATCAAATATTAAATAAATATTAAAATTTTCTGAAATTTTGAAAAATTTAAAGTATGTTATGGTATGTTTTCTTCACTGAGAACTATCCAAATACTCAATTTTTTAACATTATTGAAATCAAATAAATGCATATTATAATTATGCAAATATATATAAATAGTGAATACTTAAAATTCCAAAATTCATCAAACGAAGCATAAAGTAAATAAATAAAATTTGAAATACGAGAAAAGGCTGATGATTGAAACCATGGAAATGAATAAAAATTTATGAGTAGTCTTATGGGATTAGAAACTAAGAAAGTGGTTACTAAAATTGTGAAAGGCATCGGCAAATAAAAAGGAACCATCAATTTTGTATTTGTTTTTTAGCTTAAAAATCGGAAAGATTACCAAAAAGAGTAATTTATGCAGTTACTGAAACAAAAGAAACCTCTAAAGAATATAAGATTTTTTTTTTTTCATTTAGGACTAACTATTCTCAAATATCAGAATTGGAGAAGTTTAATTTGTATAATTCGTTCAGAGAACATCGCTCTTTTTATTTTTTCAACGCATTCGACTGCTTTAGTATAAAACAGACTTTTTTTTTAACATCATATAATAAACGTAATCAGAAAATTTAGATAACGTATACTGGTAAAAAAAATAAGTGATGTAATATGGATTCTGCATCTCTAATAATAGTAGAGATGAATGTGTGTATGCCCATATGATGAATATACCTATTTTCTGTATATGCATCAAAGTTATAGGATAGAAGTTTTATAGTTACTAAATTCAATACATTAATATTTCTGTTGGTGAAAGTGGGCAGATTGGAAATATTTTCTTGAAATTTCAATTAAGTGAATATTAAACAAAATTGCAAAGTTTTTTCACAATAACTTCCCAAAGTAATACAAATACGAAAAAATAATTTTCATTATTTTAAAATTCAAAAAAGAATTTTTTTCATTTATTCTAATTTTATTGCTGCAGAATTATTTTTAGTGAATTTTGAAGGGTGAAGTACATTGTACCTCAGTATATATTGTTAATGAAACCATTTTCGTTGCGATATACATTTCATCTGGAATTTTCTTCTCTGATTTTTAATAAATATATGAAAATATTTTTTTTTCATTTGCATTTCCCCAATTTAAGAGCATTATTTAAGAAACGCTCTTAATGAATTTTTGAAATTATTTTTATAATTTCAGATACAATTTAACTTCAGAACTAGTTGAATCTTCAGCGCTAAATTAAATACCACCATTTCAAAAAAAATGACAGAAAATTAGAGGTAATAAATTATTCCTTATAATGAATAGAACAGTTTAAAGCTAATTAAATAGTACGAATTCATGCTTGCCAAAATATGAAATTTTCAAAACACATAAAATATCCATTAAAGTTTTTAATAAGTAATAATTGTTAGAAAATTTTGGCATCAAGGTTCTAAATTCCAAATTCTTCAATCTTTCGTTCTTCATTCTAACATGATGCCAGTCATTTTTGAATCTACTATTGTGAATAATTAGTTTCGGTAAATCACTTCACTTGACATTAAACATATAGATGTTTAATCGGTATCGTATTTGGCATTTAAGACGATAACAGTAGCTATTATGTGAACATTGGAAATAAGAAATGATATGAATACGTAACATTATGTTTGTAATGTTAGAGTGTGGTGGTTCTCTGGTCCTATAATGACCGTCTATACATTCTTACCTGTAAATAGTCCATGTTTTATTTCCTCTTAATAAATTATTTGTTTTAATCCTTTATTTTGTTGGAGCCAATTTTTGAAGACTATTATTTGTCACCATTACTCTTCAGTCATTCTAATGGCATGCGAGTGAATTCCAAGCCATTATATAAGATATCTCTTCAACAATGACTTTAACTGACCAGTTGTTTATTAAATGCCTCTAGCACAAAAAAAGTAAATAATATTGATGTCATAGTTCTTGATTCTGAAAGAGAAGTATATAAAAATTTTTCTTTCATGTTATTTTGATCTCAAACGTTTGATTCAATTACACTTCTTTAGAGAACAGGCCCACAAGATATCCTAGTTTTAATCATACAGTCCATGAAGTCCTAACTGATAGGCGCTCCTTTTGTGCTGTTTCATAAGGATTAGCATGCATCTACCCATGGGTCAAAAAGGTTGGACATCGGTTTGTAAGCAGAGTTCGTGACTTGTATGCATGAGCCGGATGACATGTGATTATGCGACCGGAAGTTCCAGATGTGAGTCTGTGTAGTGTCGACCCGCGCTGACGTGTAGAGAAAGAGCACGCGACCCTCATTACATGTCGTGTAATTAGGAAATGTCTCACACAGAGCCAGCCACCGGAACGATGTTTCTTGCACATTGAGACAATATGAAAAATCTTGATCACAATCACTTCGCAGATCGTTCATCATTTGTGAAGTTTGCAATGCCACACACAAAAAACAAACTGTTCATGGCGCACTCCGAATCAAAGAAATTCTAGGCCCATGGCCCATAGATGTTGTAGTTGTTACTACAGGCACTTGACATGGGCAAGCACGCTGACGGTCGTCAGTGATTTTAAGCTGACTTAGCATCTCTTATTTTTGAAGTAGCGCCAACTAGGGCCAAGAGTACGATTCTGGTTACTCACTTATTACATTCGCTTGCACAGCACGTTTTTATAGGGGAGGGTCATTCATACACCTTACAGATAGAACACAGAAGAACGACCATGCCCAACCAGGACTCGAACTTGGGCCGTCCAGCTTTCATTGAAGACGAGCCATGCCAGGACGTCGAAAGGTCTATAGATGTAAATATTTAAATGTAGAGGCTATATCAGTATAAGAATCAAGAATAAACTATATAAAGTAATACATGTTTATTATTATTGGTTGGTTAAATTGCCATCTGTCTGAGCTACAATTCATATGTGAGCGTAATGATGTCGTGAAAAGAATCTACAAAAGTTACCTATCTTTCATTGGATTAGCCGTTTTAGCTAAGGAACATTGATATAATTTTAAAATAAGCAAAATCTGTACAATGGCTATTTTTGAATGAAAGTGGTTGATATATCGATACAGTCAACCACTTTCGATACAGTCTTATACAGTCTTATAATCGATACAGTCTTATAAAGTAAAATATCGTTCTAGTCTTATAAAGTGAAATATCGATACAGTCTTATAAGGTAAAATATCGATATAGTCTTATAAAGTGAAATATCGATACAGTCTTATAAAGTGAAATATCGATACAGTCATAGAGTGAAATATCCTTTTAGTGTTATAAAGTGAAATATCATTTCAGTGTTATAAAGCGAAATATCAATTCAGTTTTATAAAGTGAAATATCGTTACAGTCTTAACAAATAAAATTCCCTAATTACCTAATACCCCAAAACCATACATAACCTAAATACAAAACTTCCTTTTTTGATTGTTGTACAGTCACAGTGCAATTTCCAATCATAATCGCTGTACTTGGAAGAGACTACACAAAAGAAAATTATCGAGTTTCTTCTCATGATTCTGTCTTTCCACCTCCCCCTCCTGATTATGACGCCGGCTAAAACTCCACCAATCTCTACCCCTCGCTCTCCACCGAGCTCCCTTCAGTCTTCCCAGCCTGGAAACAGAACCCCGCCAAAAGTCTCGGGCAACATTAAAAACCCATCGCGTCCGAGGCTCTGTTGCTCTCGAGTGAAAACAGCAGCAAAAAGAGACAGGAATAAAACGAGGTAGAGCACAGTTTCGGATCGCCATCCATATTCAATGAAGCGCGAGCAACAAGATAGAGTGGAGATGAGGTCTGAATGAGCGGTGGAAGAGGAAGGAAGAGTGGGAAAAAAAATCTCTCTTAACGTCGACAGATTGGTGCAAAAGCCGTCCTGGGTCTTCCTTAATGTCCCTCCAGAATGACACTCTGGAACCCAATCCCGTAATAGAAGCAGGAGTGCTCACTTGCTTCTTTCGGGATAAAATATCCCCCACCGTTTAATGGCCGCCGCGCGCCTAAGAGATGATGTAAGTGCCTTCCATGTTGTGATAGGGACTAAGTTTTTGCTTGCTGCCGGCATTTCCTTCCTGGCTGCAGCAGCAATATCCAGACCAAGGCTGTAAGATAAGCTGATTATTTTGATGCTCTGGATTTTGGTGTGGACGAATATTCTATTGAAGAATGTGAGTACAAACTAATCTGGTGTTAGTCGGTGGACACGAAGAAAATATACTGGGCTAAAATTGAAAAGAATGTTTCATAACTTTGAGAGTGGTTATTTTTGGGGTATAAGTTTCTGTAAGATTTATCTTGTAATTGGATTTTGCTGCTTTTTCTAAGCTCCTGTCGATATTTTTTGTTAATGTTTATCTCTTTTCTTCTATTTTGTTACTTTTTCATGCTTTGAAAAATTACGTAATTTGATTAGAAAATGATGCCAAATGTGTAAAGTTAAATGATTTTATTGAAGAAGGATTTGTAATCGAAGGTATTAAAAATTATTATCTGAATTTATATATAATAATCTATATCTCTTTGTCTTCAATAATCTCTATTTTCAAATTTTTAATGGGGGTAATAAGATTTTTTCATCACAAAACCCTTGAGAAAGGTTATTTATAAATAACATTGAGTTTATTTAATATTTTATAAATTTTCAGAAATTTGATATTTTATGAATGATTATAAAGTTTTCTTAGTGAATGAAACTTTTGCTCTTACTTTACAATGTGCCTTTAGTTACTTTAAATGGCGGATTTATAATAATCTATCGATATTGTCAAAGTAAAAGAGTAGATATGAATTGTAGTTACTGAACAGTTTTTAATATTTAATTCAAATTAAATTCCGTTTAATACATCTGGCAACTCTAACAAATACTGTTAGATTTGCCAAATACTGTTTTGCCTTATAAAAAATGTTTTTTTTACTAATTTATAATCTAACTAGCAGTACCCGCACAGCGTTGCCATGCTAGTTAGGAGATATATATTGGAGATATTTCATACCATTTTGTTGGGCAACCAAGAAGAAAAATAAATTCTTTAAACTTAAGTCTAGCCTCCAATCGATATGATATGAGCATGTTACGCAATATCAAACAAACATCAAAATATATTTAGAGATGATAAAAAAATAGCCACAAAACAATTTTTTATAGCACACATTCAGAAATTTTTAGACTGTCACAAAGGTAAAAATATTACTTGTCCGTAAACAAAACACGGGCGATCATTTCGAGGCTGGATTTCCTTCTTTAAGGCGTTATGAGATTTGAATCGCAGTTTAAAATCAGACATGAACAAAGAAATGTATGGCATATGCATATCACAGATCTTGCAATTTGCACATGGGCAGTTTGAGGTTTCCATTCATGCGCGGATAAGTTAAAATCTCAATTATAAAACCCTCCTTTTTAATTCGATATGATTTTAATGTACTAAAAGTTTCTCCAATGAATGCTCTACAAAATGGCACTTATATCTCCAATATCCGTTAATTATTTCTCGAGTTTTTGTGGTTCCGGCAAACAGACGCTTTCTAGAGACTTCGTTTTATACTATGTATGGATAAACTTTTCAAATCATATTGAAGAAAATGCTTCTCATTTTAATTAATTAATTAATTTTACTTAGCCAAAATCTTCTGCAACTTTCTCTTATGCAAATCACAGTTTAAAAAATTGCTGCAATTTATCAAAAAAGGTATAAATGAATGGTTAAAAATTTGATTTATTCTTCAAAGATGATTAATAAGATGATCATAAGTAAATGTTTTATTGAGTATATTAGAAGACAAAATTTCTTAAAAAAGGCACATTAAATTGTTCATTGGTGGTCAAAATTTAATTTTATGTTTCTTGTAATGCAGAGAAAAAAAATTGTTACGAAAAAACAAAACAGAAAATGAAATTGTAAATAAAACTATTTACTAACGCCTAATATTACAAATACATTTTGAAATGCCTCAAAAATTAATTCTGATCTGAATGACTAAACTTCACAGTCACGTGCATTAAACTATGCGAAAAATATTCAAAATTTTTAAAATTTATTTCCAGAGTTCACGTAATTTGGTTGTGTAAAACTGTCACAGATGACCAGACAAAAGGCATAATTATCCAAACTTTCCTGATTGTTAGGAAAACAAAACCAACAACCAAATAACCGAAAACGTGATTTGAAGAACTCCGAAACTGGAGTACGCAGAACTCAACGACCATGAATTTCATAAGTGGAGTAAATACAATTTGTCTTTAGATTGGTTGAAATGACCTTGAACAGTCACTGCAGTTACAAACAAGGTGACACGACGGAAAATCATTTTTGCAATCTGAAAAACACTCGTAATTCGACCTTACTATTTAATAACCGAATTTTGTTCTTTAACAAGTCCAGCTATTGTTGATTGTAGAGATAGTAGCGTCAGTGTAGCGCAGCAAGGCGTCAATCACAACAACTAAGGCACTGGAATTAGCATGCAACAAACAATCGGTGGAGAAAAAATAAGGTTTCGTTTTTCGAAAGGTCTCGTAGTTGCGGAACAACATGTTTCAAGTTGTCTACGAACTAATTGTAATACGAGTGACACGCAAAATATAGCAGCTCAGCTCTAGCATGCGGAATTGCGTTACAGTTTGCCTCTTGGCGCTAAAACGCTTTCGATGTAACAACTGTCATGAAATACAGTGGAAAGCGCAGTTGTAGTTTTCAGGATACTGCTAACACATTTGAAGCACGCGTCAGGCAATGGCAGAAAAACACGATTGAATTTGGCCAATTGATATGTTTTACGAAATCTACGGATTTGGGGAAATTGTTTGAGTCGAGATAAAATGCTAAATATAGTAATTTTATGAAAGAGTCGAAGAAAGCTATTTATATCTCATACGTTTCTGCAGTTGTGCGTATCGGAAATATATTTAATTCAACATTTTTTTTTCTTTTTATAAATTCGTTACATAGTTGCTAAGCTTGATGATAGATCTGGAACATGAAAAATTTGAATTACAGATTTCATTTCTGAAGATACTGTTTGTTATTTGAAATGTGTCGATCAATTTTGGGATACTTATTTTTAAAAAATTTTATCAGAAAAAATAAAAATTAAAGTGAACTTTTATTATTTGGTTATTTACTAATCTTTTTTTCTATGCTTATTATACAATTACAATTCAAATAAGTTTTCAAAATAATTTGGGTAGTGCATTTAATCTCGATATAATTAACTCAGTTAATAAAAACAATAAAGTCTGCCTGTTCAATGTACATAACTAAAATTATTTTTTTAATTAAATCTGTATTCGCCATTACATATTTTAAAGAATAGTCTATTGTTTCATTTTGCACCTTTAGACATACTTTCAATTTTGATGTATTAATGGTTTCTATTGGGTATCAACTGTATAAAAATATTCCTCGGTTAAAAAAATCAACCTTTACATTTTAAGACATATTTGGTAGTAAAAATTTGATACTTACGCATTATACCGTCCAATTTTATCACCAAATTTGAAGTCATCGCCAATGAGTTGCTAAACCGCCAATTATGGCAATGGTGTAATCCGTTGATCTTTATCGCCAAATTTAAATCAATCGCCTAAAAGTTATTAAACCGTTGGTGATCGTTGGCAGAGATGGTATAATATGTAATTACCAAAAATTTATTTTTTTTAATGTCTTAGAGGACAAATTTCATCTTTATTAAATTAATAATTTAATTAATATTGTTTGTAATTATGCAAATTATAAACATCGTAGCCTTCCTCAAATTATATTTAAAATTAGAACGGTAGAAAAAGGAGAATTATTTATAATTAGTTTTATAGAAACGGGGAACATTCTTCGCAAATTGCATGATTACTTTTTTTTCCTTCTGTATTTCTAATTATCTGCAATGCTTAAGTCTCATAAAACCACGAGTCTTCAATTGTTAAATGAACACATCTCTCAGGTTACATCTTTCCTGCCACCCCTATTTTAATGAATTAAACCCATCTCGAACGCATGCACAAAAGCAAGGGAGGTTTTGCAATCCGTTGATAAACAGTAATCATGTTTATATATGAACAGACAGACTGAATTTCACACATGTGTTTTTCTGACTCAAGAGAGTCTAAAGCATGGAGATTAAATAAAATCTGAGGTAGGTTTTTATCATGTCAGAACATGATATTGTTTTGGGAATGAGGTTCCCTGACGTCAACAAAAATCCGTTGGCGAAAAATAAGCCTTTCAATCTTAGTCGAAAAATAAATATTTTATTATCTGCACGAGCACCTCATAAAAAAATCAACTTTTAATAACGTGATGCCATCCCGTTTACAAAATCTCTGATTAAAAATAATTAAGTTAATGACTACAGCAAATAAAACCTAGAAAATGTCGTTTTGAGCACGTGATTATATGAAATAAAATAAATAGGAAATGTGATATTTTTTTAAACAATAAATGCGAGACAAGGTTTTTTTTGGATCGTTCGCAATACTAAAGTGACTCATCAATGAAACAATCAAAATGAATAAAAATATAATTTAACTTGCACGAGCACGTGGTGCTTGGCCGTTCAAGAAATGATGTTCTGACATGATACATTGAAATATGCATAACAGATTTCATTTCAATCTTTATTTTTTTTCACAGAGCTTTACAGAGTTCCCTATTAAACTTTCAATATGAGAAAGTAAGGACATCATTTTTTATAACCAATTATCTATCAATATATATGCTAATTAATTAAATTTGCTTTTTATTGTTTGTCTAATAATCTAATATTAGCAGCATGCAGAGTGATTACAAATTGTTATATAAAATACAAAAGAAGAAAGAAGGAAAGGAATAATAATAATAATAAATAAAAATGGCCAATGCTCTGTGCTCTTGGAGTAAAAATCTTCGGAGCGCGACCAAGCGACACCACTGACTAGGGTGTGGAAGTCACCCAACGAGATGCGCATCCCTTTAGGAAATGTTTACAAGGTAATTTCCCTCCCCCAGCCCAGATCCAGAGATAGGGTCAGTCGGCCTGAATCAGGCTCCATTGTTCGAAATTAATCCGCTTCTTCTCTTAACATGGTGATTTCCGGATTTCGTTCGCTAGCTCGTTCTTTTTGATAAACGGATTTGCGAAAGGAAATGGTGGAAAAAGAAAGTTTTTCCAGAAATTTGTATAACAAAATGTGATTCGGCGTGGAAACGAGCGACGTGATCCGATAGGGCACATTTCGTCTTTTGTTGCACCTAATCACCGAATAGGTTTGGTTTCTTCTGCTTTCGCAATAAGTTCACTCAACTTTTTGGATGTGTGAACATTTATTGTGCACCAGCTGCAGGATGAATCAGAGACCACATACTCACTCTGTGTGTTTGATGCTAATCCTTTCCCTCTTTTTTTTTTTTTTTGATTTTTGGCTTTCTGTTTACCAGAAATTATGAATTCTGGACAGCAAACTACTGACAAGCTCAGATTTTAAATGGTTATGACATGATTCACGTGTTATTTGAATTCACTAATCCTGTACATCCCGGAATTACAAAATAAGCTTAAACGTCTGTGAAAAGAGGCATACGACTAAAGCAACTATTATGCAGAACAACGAAATATTAAGAACAGCCAATTTTGGTTAAAAGATTTTAGAATCTTTTTTAACTGTCATTTGTAAACTTGAAGAGGAATTACTTATAGAAAAGATTAAAACTAATAAATAACTGTAAGAAAGCAAAAAAAAAATATTAAAATGAAATTAGCTCTGTATATTTCGATGTGTCAAGTCAGAACATAATTTCTTGGACGGTCAAACACCACGTGCAAGTTAAATTATATTTTTATTAATTTTAATTGTTACATTGAATGAGTCACTTTAATATTGCAAACGGTCAAAAAAAAACTTTGTCCCGCATTGATTGTTTAAAAAAATATCACATTTCCTATTTGTTTCATTTCATATAATCACCAGCTCAAAATGACATTTTTCTAGGCTTTATTTGCTATGGTCATTAATTTATTTTTTTAAATCAGAGCTTTTGTAAATGGCATGACATTACGTTATTTAAAGCTCATTTTTTTGAGACACTCGTGCAGATAAAAAAAATTTTTATGTTTCACATACGGATTTTTGGTGACGCCAAAAACCTCATCTCAAAAAGAACATCATGTATTGACAAGATAAGAAGATTATTATTATTAGTCAGAATGAACTAACTTGATGAGATTTATGATCAAATAGAACCCCCTCAGTGTAAGTGTGTATCCTCGAAAAAGATACGTATTGCATATAGATCACGTGAATGCTATTGAATTTAATAAATACACCAATTGTTTTGATATCTACGATGATGCTCATCCTTTTCTAATTACAAATTTACAATTTTTTAATTATCGACCCAAATTATTTTTAACTTTGCATGATATTTCGCAGTAGGACAATACATTTAAACTATTTTTCTTGGGTTTACGAAAAACATTGTCTTAGATCATCAAGTATGCTAAGACAATTTGATGTTTTTTATTTATTTCCAGTGCTAAATTCCAATGCATAATCAAACCTATAGATGTAATGTATAAAAAAGCCTTCCTTGTTATTACATATTGATTTTCTTGAAAAATGAAGCTAAACTTTGTTTAACAAAATGTGACTCTTTTATCATTCTCATACCATCTATAACAAGATCTGCTTCTGATTAATCCTCATAACTTATTTTCCTTTATCTCAGAAATAGTTCTAACGATTTAGATGAAATTTTATTTTTAATTAATGTTGCGGTTTTGAAGTTTATCTGTTCAAGCGTCTTTCCTGAAAAATGTGAGCCGCGGTGGCCGAATTGTAGGGTATCTAGTTCAATCATCAGAATCACCGCGTAAAGGATTCTCTTGCCCATTAAATTCGTTAGGATCAAACGTCCTCCTACTTTATTGGTGTATTACTGTATGGAGAGGGGGGGGAGGTGCCAGCTCAATGTTGTTTTCGTCATCTGACCGTGGTTCAAATTTGCTAGGTCCGTCTCAAAATTTTAATAGTATTACAACGAGACGTTAATATAGCGAAACTAAACCTGAAAAAGTGTGATTAAGCCCCATTTTTTATAACTAAATAGTGACATGTGACTATATATGACCTGCATAAGCATATTAGTGATGCAGTAAGGGTTATGGCATCGTATTACTACGCATTTTTCTGACGTTCGATTCTGCGTCAGCGATTCAATTTGAATTCGATTATAGCTTTGAACGATCCAAGGGAAAGGATTTTATTTATCATCTTACTAAAGTAAAACAAATTGCCGAGCTTAGTTTGTATTATACCTTGAATTAACAGGTAACATTGGGTTGTAGACAAGTTTCTGCAATTTATTCCCAAGTCAATGAGCCACTCAGTAATTCATATAAATTGTCTACAATGCTCAACTTCCGAATATCTATTCTATGGATGCTTACCATGAGAAGAAATAGAAATAGAGCGCGCGCACACACACACACAC
Organism: Argiope argentata; assembly: GCA_026289955.1. Lineage (NCBI taxonomy): Eukaryota > Metazoa > Arthropoda > Arachnida > Araneae > Araneidae > Argiope > Argiope argentata. The sequence goes on along the minus strand of JAOUZG010019159.1, from coordinate 13,489,986 downwards.
ACACACACACACACACACACACACACACACAC
>JAOUZG010019159.1:13474858-13489944 GCA_026289955.1 Argiope argentata | reverse complement strand
CACACACACACACACACACACACACACACACACACACACACACACACTTGAGATACTTCTTACCTACACTTTTAAACTCTGGTGATACACAAATTTAACAATAAGTACTGAAGATTTATGATTCAATTATTAACTGTTTAAAAAAATTCTCTTCAAAAAAAGACTCTGCACACACGCATTGAAAATCCTATATTATATAAAGTTATTTACAAAAATATGACCTCTTTTCGTATCAATCTTGAAGCATTTTATCCATAATGGCTTTTAATTCAATCTGACTTCTTACTTATCTCCATCAACATAATAGCTTATTCCTACAAATAGGATCTAAAAGCAATTCTACGTCAGAATTAAGAATGGCTTTGTCTCCCCAAATCATTTTTATCTCCGAAGAATTCCAGAAATTACCTCTCTATAAATTCATTTCGTAAACTCTATTAATTCAGTTCAGGTGCCGGAAAGAAATGGGGGGGGGGAAACACTTGCATAATTTTCATCAGCTCCTCAGCAATCGAGAAATCTGTCATCTGCAACTTAAAACTAAGCTGACAAATGGATATGGTGCCATATTTCTTTATCTTTTTCCCCCCTACAGTCAAAATCTCATTACAGAACCTCGGGAGTCAATGCGAATTTAAAAGCAGAAATTGAAACTCATATTTAATGAAGTCTAATCCCTCGGGAAAGACAGCAGGGAAATGGGTGCTCTGTTTATGAGTGGAGGATTTTCTTTTGGTGGGGAGTAATTTTTTGGAAGTTCACTCGTAATGAGAAACGACAACTTTTTAAAGAAACCAATTTAGGGAAAACAATTTAACCCTGGACGAATTCAAAGTCATTAAATTTTCATCGTCCATTAAAAAGTTTTTAGGAGAGAGATAATTTTTGTACTTTTAAGAGGAAATACTAAGAAATTATCATAAGGGATGATGATTCGGAGTAAAATGATGAGTTATTGAATGAATTAAGGAAAACTTTAAGCTGCTTTTTAAACGCCTAAATAGTGGAATTCTATGAATAATAATTCATCCCGTTTATTCATTATGACTTATTGGCGACGCTTTCTCGGTTCATTTATTGCTATAAAAAGGAAATTGGATTGTGAAGGCTTTTGTTTTGGATTGGATAAATCAATTAGGAAAAATATTTGAATTCATGCCAACTTCCAATGAAATTTAATGTTTGCTTCTGATGTTTTAAAAATTCAATTATTCATAAAGATTACTATTTAATAGAAACTTTATGACAATTTCCATTAAATACTCTGGTTTCAATTTTTTTCTATTAATCATTTAATTTGTCCATTTAATTCCTTTTTAACATATTATTCTACATCACTGTATTATTTTATCCTTATTATTTGGTTCAGTGATAAGATTAAGCGTTTCGATATTGAACTTCCATTTTTGTATACAGAGAATTAATTACTGTTCGTGCCGGCGTTCTGGCATAGGGGTAACGCGTCTTCTCTGTGATCTAGGTCCGAGTCCCGGTTCGTGCATGGTTGTTCTTCTGTTTTCCATCTGTAAGGTTTGTGAATGTGTCCGTTGTAAAAGGGGACTGTGCCAGCTAATGTGATGAGTGAGTAGCAAAAGTTATACTCTTGATCCTAGTTGAACTACAAAACAAGAGACGCTGAATAAGCTTAAATCGTTGACTACTTCAGCGATCTTGTCCAGGGGAAAGTGGCATAAGAAATAACAAACAACAGCAACATTACTGCTCAGTTTAAGGTAAAAAAGTTCTTTATTCAATTATATAACTTGAAATGCTTTGAATTTTTCTTCTAAGATGATTTAAGTTTAAATGCCATCATTTTATGCCTTTTTACTTTATCATGTATAATTTTACGAAGATGAAGTTTTATAATTATCAGACACTTTGATCTTGTGATTTTAATAAATATTCATATTTTGGACTTTTTTGTGTCTGAAAAGCATTTCAAATATATACATAAAAACTCAAAACAGAATGAATTAAAATCAAGAAATTCTAGAAATTCTAAAATCAAGAAATTCTATTACATCATATACCTCTACGAGTTTTTGAATTCAAAGTTTGAACGGGAAGTTGAACTATATACTTTCCCATCAATATGCATGTAAACAAGTCAACTCGAAATTGTAACGAAATAAATCCTGAAATATAGGCTTTAGGAATCGAAGCATATAGGAACCACAAAGGAATTATAGGAATCGAAAAGGAAGTATTATATAATCAGAAGCTACAATCTTGTGATTTTAATGAATATTCATATTTTAGATATCTTTGTTGCCGAAAAATCATTTCAAAAGTATACACAATAACTCAAAACAAAATGAATTAAAATCAGGAAACTCGATTTGTTTTCTATACACTCGCATTACATATCTCTACGATTTTTTGAATATAAACTTTCAATTGAAAGTCGAATCATATCTATGTCAATCAGTGTGCATGTGAATAAATCAACTCGAAATGTCAACAAAATAAACAAAATGAATCTTATGATATAGGCTTTAACACGAAGGTTTAGATTTGAAACAAAATTTAAACAAAATGGCTGAAGAGATGGTTATCTGTCGACTTGTTTACTCGTATGTTTTTTAACGCAACAAACTTTCATAAACGCAACAAACAAGATGGACGAATTTTAATATGTTATTTTAATATCAAAATTATAATCTGATACATTTTATATACAATTTGAAGAAGAAAAAAACGTCCTGAAAATATACTCCTATCTAGAAATTTAAAAACATTCTTGGGGAGGGGTGTTTTTACTCACTAAATTTATTTTAGATACTTTAAAAAATATTTAAAATTTCGTTAAAAAATTTGGTTTCGTCACCATTTGCCCCATTTCTAGTAGGACTCATAAATAATTGCTATATTTTATCCAAATCAATATTGTTTGATTTTCTTTAATTATTTAAGATATATTCAAAATAATATAAAGAAACTCACGAAACTTAGTTAGAATTTTATATAGAAATTTTTATTTCATATGGATTTTGAAATATAGTAGTTATCTATATCTTAGATGTTAAATCTATGTACCAAATTTTATCCATGTAGATCTATTCCTTTTGTAGAGATCGTGTTAAGTAATATATTAGGATAACCGAACAGACTTCCTCTGATTGCATTTCCTTCATTCAGACTTCCTCTGAATGCATTCATTTGATAGAAATCAACAAATTTGGTGCTAAGTATGTATATTAATTTTCCCCCCTCTGGTTAAAGTGTTTTTGAGTTAGTGTTCACAGACAGAAGTAGCAATAAAAATATGTTTATTGGACCTAGGGGGCATGGAGATTCATTGAAATCACGTGTTCGTATTTTCGACGGCAAGAATTATCTTTCGTATTAGAGAAAGTAAAATCTATCACCGTATTTGTAACACTTGTTTGGATTCACTGATCTGATAATGATATATCACCTTCAAAGCTTTATGATTCCAGTAATAAAATTCGATTCCCTTTAAGGTTTGCTTCGTATGTGGGGATGACGCTATTTAAATTTGATATAAAATTGGAAAATATACAGGAGGAAAAATCATTCCACTGGAGTTGAGTGTAAACTTGGAGTGTTCCTCTTTGACATCTGATTACATCTTAAAATTCCCTAGAATAGTCACATACTTAATATATAAAAACCGATCATAAATTACAGAAATTACAAAATCGCAATAGTTTTATCAGATCATAATCTGTCATCAATTTGGTTCAGGAATTTAGTTCAATATAAATAAAATTAACTAAGAAGAAATTTTTTTAATAAAATTAGAGTTCATTGGCTGTAAAATATGGTACATTTAATTTAATGTTCATTTTGAGTTAGGAGTAAGGAAAAGGATATTTTATTCATAACGAAGAGCTTAATAAAATCTTTCAGTGTTTTCCTCCTAAGCCTCATTTTTTTGTCCCCCCATCACCTTACTTTTAACGCCATCATTATTATTTTTTTACCACCCGACTCAAGGGGAAAAATCGAGTTACCCTTAATGGTGGCTTTTGCTCACAGCAGGACCGTCCTGCGCCAGACTCTGCTGGGTGATAGATGCAAATTCTCACAAAAAGAGGGGCTATTTGTGGAAGGCGAGCACGAGGAGAAAAAAAGAACCCTCTGATATCAGCAAAGAAAGCGAGGAAAAGAGTCGTCTGAGTATGCAAATGCTGCCACCGCAGGCTTCTTAAACATCAGGGCCCTTTGAAGATCATTTGCACGGGTCCTCTATCCATCAACTGTGACCATGAATCTCCCATGAAAAGAACGTCAGCACCAAACGACAAGCGCCCATCAGCGGGCTTTCCTCCCCTACAAAATAGCCTTTCTTCTATACGCTACTAAATTTAGTCTATTTTGCTTAGATGCACCCTTCTATACCACCAAATACAATTTTTTTCCCTTACCCCCTTCCATATTTACTCATTTTGTGCGCATGCACTGCTGACAGTTGACCAATGGCAGCATCCTACGACAATGGAAAAACCCTTTCCGGTGCGGTAAACAAGAAAACCGATTTTTTTTTCGAATCCGGTTGGATGAATCCGGATTTTCCGGTTTCCTCTGCCATCCTTCTCACTCCTGACATTTCTTTTTTTTTCTTTTAATACAATTGTGAATATCGATTACCGAGGATATCGATAGGGGTTTTACTCTGATTTCGGCTGTAATACGACAGTTTATTAGTCATTTAAATATTTTTTAAATGTGAATGGCAACCAATAGTGAAGGCGGAAAAGTAACCATGGTATATCATTTTTTTGAATTTGCGAGCGAAATTATTTCAAATAACCATTAGCTTGAAGACTCTATAATTTATTTTTAGAAGTATTTTAAGTTTAATTTTTTTAATTAATGATATTTATTTTTTATTTAATTAATTATGTGAAACAATATCACATTTTCTACGATACGGGAAATAATCAGAATTTTTTATGGAGTGAATAACTTTTATAAACTTTTGAAATTTTTTTGTTGCTTTTTTAAATTACATGCAAATGCAAAATTGTATATAAAACGCTTTATAAATTATTTAACAGCGATTATATGGGTTATTAATTCGAAATGTTGATCTATCTTGTTGTTAGTTTCATTTGTAAAAAGTAATTAAATTGCCATTATAAAATGCTATTTAAAATAAGGCTCATATTTATTATAATCTTGAAGTTTATCTTCAAAAAAATCTAAACTCGAAATCAAATAGAGAAAAAAATATTCAAATTTCTGTTTGTGATCCAAAGAAAAAAATTGCTATACAGATTAATTTAGAGAATTTCAATGAATGAGAAAAAGTTTACTTGTTAAAGTAAAAAATGCTTAAATGCACAAGGTGAAAACAATTTTCTTCTAATAAAGAAGATTGTGCCGTTGAATTTTTAAGATGAAATAATATCTTTAGCAATTCAGCGTTTAGCAAAGTTTAACCACTTAACTGGTTTATTTCCCTTACTATCTAATAAGATGACACCTTCTATTTCGGGAATATTTTCTTATTTTGATTCAAATGGAAATCTATGGAATACTTTACTTATCTACGTATTCGAAGTCATTTTACTATTGAATTATAATTGTTATGAATGGTTTATTTTTTGTTTACAACTATCAAAATTCGATAAATAGTTCGATAATAGTTTCATTAACCACTTCACTGAATTCGATAATAGTTTCGTTAACCACTTCACTGTTTTGCCCGTACGGTGTACGGGCAAAACAGTGAAGTGGTTAAACGAAAGTAATTATTAGTCATATATGGCTAATTCCATAACTAAATCATTGTAACAAACTTTAAAATTTCTTTTACCCAGATTATTGTAGAGAAAAATAATCTTTGATGAATGTTTGATAAAGAAAAGGAAACTGTTCAAAGGAAAGATGTTGATAAAGTAAATGAAAAGGTTTTTTGAGGCTTAAAGTTTGCAGAACAAAAGGTCTATAATTAGATGCACTACAATTTTTTTTTATCTAAAGTTTGAAATTATTTTTAAAATTTTATTTATTTGCATTTTAAAACACCCCCAACTGAATTTTTTCAAAGAAATGCTTGAAAAATTATGCATGTGTAATACTTTTCCAAAATTAAAAGTATATGATATAATAAGATATTTCTATGAAATATTTTATTTACTGCAAATGATTTAGGTAATAACATGTCCAAATCTAGTCTTACTTTTGCAAATTTCACCCTAGAATTGAGATTTATTTTGAAAATTACATTCCAGTATAGAATTATTTAAATGTTTACTTCCCTTTTTGTAACTAAATTTAAGAATCGATATCCAGTGTCTTAATCTTGCTTTCCTTCTGAGAATGCAAATCTGGATATAGCATAAAAGAATAAAAGATTCAAAGAATTGGTTGGTAAGGTTATATTAATTCTGTCTTATAATGTAAAATTTGTGCAAATTTTGATGTAATAGAAAAATTTCTTGGTTAAAGTTGTCATTAGTGTGTTTCCGAGTTTGCCGCCAATATGGCAACCCAACACAACGCTCTTATAGTAACCCTAATGATGTTCTGTTTACTTCTTCCTGCAATGGTAGAGTTGTACATGAGCTTCAACTTTTTTTAATAAATTTCCTATAAATAAAATTTCCTATTAAATCAATTCTTTTTGCGCCTTTGTTTTTCCCAATTGTCTATTATTTACTGTTCATGCTATCCACACAGTCCCTCTGTTCAATGTGCTAGCGAAGCTACTAGTTTCCCGCTCCCGTGGCTAGCGAAGAGGTAGGATGTTTTTTTTTAAGTTAAAAAAATTCCACCCGGTGGCTTCAACCGGGTCATATGAAGGAAAAAAGGAATGGTTATCGGTTAAAAAAATCTTAATTATATTGCGAAAAGGGGTAACCGTAACTATCCCACAGAAGTGTTTGTTTACTTTGTCCGCCATCTTAATTAGCGACTTGGCATCCTTGGCGCGGCAAGGGGCAAAATAAACGTAACTTTTACCAATTTCTTCTCTTACGGAATCTATACATCCCGTAAGGAAGAATTAAAAGTAATAGAACTAATTTAAATTAAATGATTTCTGTTATTTTACTGATTATAAACAGATATTAACAATTTTTTCCAATTAAATAAAACAACATCACTCCAGTAGTAATCCGAAACCGTACCTACAAATAACCCAATCCTTTTTCATACATATTTTGAGCGGACATCTTCCTCTCCCTCGAGCGGAACGACAATTGGACGGTTGGCAAAAGGAGCGCCCTTTTCGGTAACGAAAACCACATTTCACGCCCCATTACCGATCATATTTTCCAAAACCGCCCCACGCTCCCTTCTTTACAATAAATTACCCCAGATTTCCTGAGTTCCAATAAGTGCTATCACTCCATGTCCGGCCCCGGCTGAAAATCTCTTTTCAAAAAACAAAGTGCGTTATTTGTTTTTATATCCGCGACTTCGTTCTTGATTCATCGATGGCTTAAAGAGATGGCAATAACGAAGCATCTCCAGAACATCGGGTTTATGTCGGGGAAGCAGCAGGGAGCGCTTTATTTTGTTTCGAATGATGTTATTTGATTTTGGCTTAAGGGTCAGAATGATGACTCTGAGATGGCTTGTAATTTTTGAAAGCCATGATCCCGATCGTGGATATTATGAATGAGTTATATGCTGGAAAGAGATTACTTTCAGGAAAAGAATGGGCGAATAGTTAGAAGAGCAAAATTCGAGACAGTATATATCACCAGTGTTTTTGCCCTTCTGTATTTCTTTTAAATTCTACCTCTTTGAATAATAGCTCATGATTTTAAACATTAGTATCCTGATGTGAACCATTTTTACATAATTTGATTACTTTTTAAAAAATATATGGATATTATGAATGAGTTATTTGCTGGAAAGAGATTACTTTCAGAAAAAGAATGGGCGAATAGTTAGAAGAGCGAAATTCAAGACACTATATATCACCAGTATTTTTGCCTTTCTGTATTTCTTTTAAATTCTATTTCTTTGAATAATAGCTCAAGATTTTAAACATTAAAATCCTGATGTGAACCATTTTTACATAATTTGATTACTTTTTAAAAAATATATGGATTTTATGAAAGAGTTATTTGCTGGAAAGAGATTACTTTCAGGAAAAGAATGGGCGAATAGTTAGAAGAGCGAAATTCAAGACAATATATATCACCAGTATTTTTGCCTTTCTGTATTTCTTTTAAATTCTACTTCTTCGAATAATAGCTCTTGTTTTTAAACATGAAAATGCTGATGTGAACCATCTTTATATAAATAAATAAAATGTGTAACAAATTAGAACATCAAAAGAGGGTATAGTATCTATACTTAAAAGTCATTTCTCAAAGAAATGTTTAAATATTCGGTTCCCAGACACGCATAGCTTTGCATATTCAGAATTTCGGCTTCAAAATTATAATTTGATTTCATCAAAAATCCATTATGAATGCAGAGTTGATTCATTCTACCAAATACAAATTATCTCAACAAAATTAATGGGGATAATGTAGCTCTTCATCAGATTACTTAAAAAAATATATGAATTCCAAAATAACATCTCAAGTAGCTACAAAATGGTAACTAAAAGAAGTATAGAAACTTTAATTATGAAAATCAGTCAAAAACTCTATTGGGTGAAATCTTTAATATACTTAAGTATTAAAGGATTTTTCCCATCTTATTTACATAGAAACATTTACATAATTTTTTTAAAAAAAATATGAACTTAAAAGTAATAATGATATGCATTGCAAATATGTAAATAAAATCTATTTTTGTATAAGTAATTGAATATTGATTTCACTTGCATAAAATTTTAGAAAGAGCATTCAGCTCATGGAAGAATTATTCAGGTTGCATTTAGAAAGTACTATAAACCAATGTTATGAGAAATCATAACTTTCGTATATGTGAGGGAAGTAAAATAAATAAATAAATCATTCCAAAATAGCACAACTTGATAATTATGCTACATTCTAAAACATATTTGGTATTTTTTAAGTAGTTAAAATACGATTATACTTTTTCTTCTAAAAATTACCACACAAACATCAAACATTAAAAACAAGTCCTATCCTTAAATTAGTTTTAATTCCTTTATAGTATTTGTTTAAATACTCAAAAAATATTTCATAAGATGTGGTGAGCCCTATTTTTAAAATTCTACTGACAAACTCTGAAAATTTAATTAAAAAATAAAACAGAAATAAAACTTTGAAAATCACTTACCCAGACATTTATGGGCACAAAGATACCAGACTGAAGGAGCTTTAAAAGTCATCAGTTAAAAATTTTACATCTTCTGTTTCAATACTAATTTTGATATCAATAGTTTACAACATTGTTTTTGTTCTAGGCACTTAGTTGATTTTTCATAACATTTGCTAGTCGACTCCATACAATAAAGAAAAAGCATATTGCGCTGTTCATCTTTATCCGATTTCAATACTTTCAGCATATACTAATAGTTATTATCTTTGAACTCATAATAATAATAAGAATAAAACAGCAAAGCAAAGAAAAAAAATTATCACAGTTTTAAGATTTGAAAGGTTCTGAAAACAGGTAACAAATTTCCACGCTCTTCAAAAAGACAGGTTTTTACAATAAACAACTAATAAAGACCTGCTGAGTTGTAAGAATACTTCTTAAAAATTAACTAAATAAAAGCAAACTAGAGCAAAGTTTACTCACAGTTAGCCTACGATATTTGAAACTATCCCGAATCTATATGAAATTATTGAATATCATGGTCTATATAAAGTGATAATATATGTAAAACCATAAAATGTTCAGAATGTTCAATGTAGAAAAAAATATATAAGAACAAACTAGAGCAAAGTTTACTCAATGTTAGTATACGATATTTGAAACTATCATGAATCTATATGAAACTATTGAATATATTGGTCTATATAAAATGATAATGTATGCAAAACCATAAAATGTTCAGAATGTTCAATGTAAAAAAAAATCTTTTTTTTTTCAAAAAAAAAAGAGATGCTTTTAGGCCTTTCATCCAAATAGAACTTAGTTTAACGTTGAATAGATATTATTATAAAATGCTTTACAGAAAGAAATATTAATGGAAAAGGAATAGCCGGAAACGTAATAAAAAATTTCCATCAAAATGAAATTTTGAGCATTTTTACATTTCGGAATAAGGAAACAATTTCAGAAAAAAAAATCATTTATAAAATGAGAACCACTGGATTTTGTTTCGGATTATGTTTCATTTCTTTTACACAACCCAAAATGATAATTTCCGGATGATCCGAAAATTTGTAGACCTTTTTTTTCTTATTGAGGAGAACAAAATAAATTAATTTTTTGGAAAAATTTGGAAAAATCAAATTGTTGCTTAAATTAAATAATTAAAAAAATCAAAACTAAGAATTAAAAAAACAAGCAATGTTACTTAATACTTCCTAACTTGTGCATCTTTTTAAGTCCTATTTCTGTAAACTAAACACAATTTTTTTAAATAGTGGCTTTTAAAAGTTTAAAAGATTATTTGGATTATAGCTACAAAATTAATAAATAGTATAGAATTATTATTAAATGAATAGAAATTATTATATGATATAGAATTGCCGTTTGTTTTCTCAAGATCTTGCATTTGATTACATCCTTCAAGATAATTAGGGGCCTTCAAAACAATTGCTTCAATTTATTAACTTCAAAGTTTTCAGGCATGCAGGAATGCAATGAAATATAATGCACAGAATTTCATTTCATACTATTTATTTATTTCAGAAATATGTATATAAATATAATATTTAATAATAATCACTAATCCTTCTAATAAATATTTTATTCGATCTAAAATTACTCAAAAGAAACATTAAGAGCATTAAGAATTTTTTAAAAATAGTTAGGATAAAATTTTGATTTAAAAGGTACCTTTAAAATGAGCTCATATAATAGTGTGAAACTTTCGATTTGGACAAAAATAGGACCAATATTTGATATGGAAGAAAATATTTGTATCTTAATATTAAAATAACTTGTATACATTTATTTTGTAATCTGTACTTTACAAATTTTTATTCAAGGATATAAAATTTTAAGGAATTTTAATAAATGTTAAAGCATATAAAATTTATTGAATTAAAAAAATCATTTTTTTTATTTTTTCAGAAAAAAACAACATTTTAAATCAATAAATGCCTATAACGTTTAATTTAATCAATAAAATGCTTGAAATATAAATTCCTGTATGTACTTCCAGATGCATTTAAATTAAAATTTTCCTTTTTATGCGGTTTAACTGAATGAATTTATAATTTTAATTATATTTAAAATTTTGAATTTGCATCTTTTTTTATGCTGCACACCACAAAAATATTTGTATATTATTGAAACCAATATTGAATAATACACGTTAATTTCAAATTTTCATTATGATAGTTGATCAAAATTACGAGGTCCGCCCTAAAATAGTCCTAGTGTTGCTTTACAACGGGACGTTAATAATATAACTAAATTAAAACTAAACGTAACAGCTGATTATACTGATTTGAATATATAGCTAATCAATCAAACGAATCTATTTTATTCAATAATTACAATTTGATAAGAATTTTTTTAATGATGCGTTAATATGCTATTGAACGAAGTTGGTTCAAATAATTAAATTAATGAATTAATGCAACGGATGAACACTTGAACGTCAATGGTGTCTATTAAACAATGAAATTACATCGTATAATTAGATCTTTAGTCAAAAATTAGTCAAAAAGTGGACATGGCTTGTGGTTTACAAATGTTATTGACTCCTAATTTTTACAAATACTATCAAAATGAAAGCAATACTTTTTAATGATTAACTGCAGACTTTTCTTATATTTTAAACCAAAAGAGGGGCCAGCTCAGGTGTTGACCTTGATATCTGACTGCTGCTCAAAATTGCGAGGTCCACCCTAAAATAGTCCTAGTGTTGCTTTACAACGGGACGTTAATATAACTAAATTAAAACTAAACGTAACAGCTGATTATACTGATTTGAATATATAGCTAATCAATCAAATGAATCTATTTTATTGAATAATTACAATTTGATAAGAATTTTTTTTATAATGCGTTAATATGCTATTAAACGAAGTTGGTTCAAATAATTAAATTAATGAATTAATGCAATGGATAAACACTTGAACGTCAGATTAAACAATTAAATCACATCGTATAATTAGATCTTTCTTTGTTTTTTCATTAGAAATAGTGATTAATTTTTTTATTTATCCTATATTTATTATTTATCATATAATAAAATTCATATTCATGAAAATGCTTATAGCTAACTTTCACATTTAACTGTATTGCCTAATCTAGCCATTCTTTGCCTTCTAGAAACATATGAATCGAACTAAACAGATCTTTTTGTTACATTTATGAGTTTTATATGGTAATATATCTGGCTTTTAAAAGCGGACCATTTAGATTGAATGCATTATCAAAGTTTTATTCATTCCGATTTAAAGAACGGTCGTTTTTATTAAGCTTTATCAGTCAAATGGTGCTTAATTTAGCATAAACAGAAAGAGCTCTGTTGTTTTGGAAGATCATTACACTGCAAAATATAACATATATGTATATAAAACGTTCCATTCGAATAAACATAAATAGTATTCGCAAAGTTTTAGTCATTGCATCATACACACGCAATGTCTTGTTTGCTAAATGCTTCGTAGCATAGCAGAACCATCCGTTCCTTGCGCTGTCCATTATAACAGAAAACGTTTTACATTACAAACCTTACAAGCTTTTCTTTCGGTTCCAACTGTGACACGCAAATGTTTGAGATTCGGATCCTCTGTTTGTTCGTGAATGCATTCCCAATGCACATCGGTTCAGCCTCCTGTAATGAGCTGGAAATGTTTACAGAAGTATAATTTTGTTACCAGACGACTATGTCCTGTCACTCTATTGGAGCGTGTTATCGCCCTGATTTTTCCGATTTTTACCATCGGTGTGATATCCCAATCGTCGTGTTGAGGACAATAAAATCGTTTAAAAATTCGTTTCCTAATGAAACCAAATGCTCTGTTTGTCTTCGGCATGTGTAGGCATTATCATTAAAAAAAGACTCCGTCGCGTGCGTGCTCTGATTTTGCACAATGCCGTTTCGAATGTTAAAGGGGAGCAATGAGAAATTTCGTTTGGGTGTGCTACCGGATTTTATTCTAATCTTCTCGGTTTTTAAAACTTTGCGGTTCAATAATTACTAGACTTTACGTACTTTTGTTATATTTTAAGGTATATGATTATGTTAGGAGTAATTTTCTAAAAAAATGTTATGAAATAATTATATTTTTGCATATTCGGATAAAAGTGATTAAAATAACATCTACGAAATGAAAACAATAATAAAAAAAAACACAAAAAAACTATTTTAACACTTTGGTGACCGGCAATTTTACACAGAAACTATGTCATGTCACCGGCTACTTTTTTGTAATTGAATATGAAAGTAAAACGTTCTAAAAAAACTCCAATGAATTTTATTTATACTGAATGAAATGAAATTAAACTTTGGACATATTTTTTACATCAAAAAGTTCTTCGCCAATACGTTCCGTCATAATTGAAATTTTTGGAATTTTACTAAAATTCTAATAAAAATGTAAATATTAGGGAAAGTAATTTTTCTGCTATAGAGCGGACAATACTAAACACGATACGCCAAGTTTTTGCAATGTTCTATATCGCCCTCGGTGTTATAAATTGAAACAGATAAGGCAAGTGCAATGACGAGTTAACTCGTCACCGGTCAACAACGTCTGGATATGAAAAGACGAGTTAACTCGTCACCGGTCAGCAAAGTGTTAGTAAGATAATTTTTAAAAAATCCTTAAACTGCTAAAAACTGAAAGTTTTGAAGCGTAGAAATTTATAAAATTATTGCTTCATAATGTTTCAGATAATTTAAGAAATCTGCTGGTTAATTCTTGAAATAAAAAATAAGCTATATTTCCATCCTAACTTTAAAGACTGAAATTAGATTGATAAACAGCATAACCAACATAATTATACCAATGAATTTTTTCACCCTTGGCAATCAATAAATCTTCTAAAAAGGACAGATTCATTTACTTTTCAGGAACTACAAGATATATTGAAAAATTATTATACACTTTTGAGCAGTGAATATAAGATTTTATTCCACGAAGATTATTTTAAGGATTTGGCAAACATTTAGAATTGAGCAGCCGGTGTCCTGGTACAAAGGTCATCGTAATTTGGGCATCCCAGATTCGAGTCCCGGTTAGGGCATGGTTCTTCTGTGCTCCATTTGTGAGATGTATGAATGTGCCCCGATGTGAAAAAGGATTGTGAAAGCGAAGGGGATTAGTGTGTAGCTAAGTCGTACTCATCTCTTCAGATGGCCCTATTTCAAAAACAAGAGGCACTCACACGGCTTAAAATCGTTGACCACAGTTAGCGCACTTGTTCATGTCAAGATGCCATTAGGAACAACAATAACAACAACAGAAATGTACAAAAGTATTTAAGGTTATAAAATAGAATGAAACATCTTGAAAAATAAATGTCGAAGTAGAATTTAAATGGGTTTTTTTATAAAGAAAACAATTCAGAAATTAAGACTATTAGGTAAAAAAAATATTTCATTTACTTTTTTATAATTATGTTAATTATAAAATTATTAATATTATATTATAATTATGTTGAAAGCATTTTTCAGGCGATATCAAGGGCCTAATATATCTTTTGTAGAAATTTCAAAGATTAAAATTAAATTATTCGCTAATACCTTTATACTTCCTTTTTATCATTATTTTAAGTGTCTTGGTGAATGTTGTTAGCTATCTGTTTAACCTGTCTAAAATCTAAGCAGATGTAAGGAACATGATTTGCATTTATATATCTTGTATCTTTTTTTGTTTTTTTAAATAACGTAGTCTATCATAAAATGACAACGCACAAAGAAATTTCTTTTTTGTGTGTGAGCGTGACAATAAAATAACACCAGATTTAGAGATTTATTGTTTCTGGCATTTTTTTAATTCCAATTTATTTAGTTTTAAAACTTTCAAATTATAATTTAAGAAGAAATAAGTTTTAGAAAACCCCGAAATTAAAATTCATTTTGGAACTTTGAAAAAAAAAAAAAA
>JAOUZG010019159.1:13434417-13449858 GCA_026289955.1 Argiope argentata | reverse complement strand
AAGCTAAACCATTCATATATGAAGTACAAGGAAAATAAAAAACACAAAAATAAATGAGACATTTCAATTTATGTGGAAAAAGCACACAAAGAATTTGTCTTTTTAAAAGATAATTTTTTAATATCATTTGTTGTTGTTGTTACTTATGGCACTTATCTATGGACAAGCCCCCCGCTGATACAGCAGTAGATTTAAGCCGAAAGCAGCTCCTCTTGTTTTTTTTGGAGTAGCCTCGACTAAGGCCAAGAGTACGACTTAGCTACACACTCACCACATTTCATTGCACAGCCCCTTTTTACAGGGGGGGGCACATTTACACATCTCACAGTAGCACACAGAAGATCAACCACGCCCGAACCGGGATTTGAACCAGGGACCCCCAAAACACGAGGAAGACGCGCTACCTCTGTACCAGAGGGCCGGCTAATATCATTTACATTTATTAAGGGAATTTCGTAGTTAAAATATAATTTTAAAAACATTTAAGACATTTACATCATGGTTGATTCTGATGTGAAAAGTATACAATTATCTAGTGTGTTGCAAGCTTTGATGGCTTCAAACGCTCTAATTATTTTCCCTATACAATGCAGTACTTACCTATCCCATGGAAACTAAGGCCCCTATCACTTTCATCTGCACGCATCTACATTATAAATATACATTATAAAATATAAACAAATTTTTATAAAAGTGTTTTATTCTCATTAAATAAGGATAAGCATATTAAAATTAAAAAAAAACTTCTTAATAATTACTTAACATACTTAGTAGTACATTCAAAATTAAATTCAAATATATAATGCAATTAAAAATATATTTTGAAAATAATATTTTGTTACAGCCAAATATTTAATTGTTGTGACATTGTATATAGATGATGGTTGTATATGGATAAAAATAGCTCAGTATAGTGCTACAAACAAGAGTAAATAATTTAGGATGAATTGATATCAGTATTTAATTTCGTGAAACGTAAATTTATGCCAAAGAATTTTTAATAATAATAACATTTCTATCTTTTTTTTCTTTTTTTTGTCATTCTGATTGTTGATATTTCAGGGAAAATAAAATTGTCATTTTACATCAAATGTCATAAATTGGCAGATTATATTTGAAAGTTTTAAAAAACAAAAATAATTGGAACAGATTAAAACATTAAAAAAACTTTGTGTACCTAATATAAAATGTCATAAATTGGCAGGCTAAAATTGAAAGTTAAAAAAATCAAAAATTATAAAAACAGATTAAAAGTTTAAACAATTTTGTGTGCCTAGTATTAAAAAAACTCAAATGAAACCTAAAGTATTAAAGAGAAATGGGAGTTTTAAATTGGATCAAATTCAGCTACTTGCGTTCACACAGTGGCTGAAACATAGGTTTAACATAGCACACAAAAAATAGGTGTAACATAGCACATAAAAACATAGGTATAACATAGCACACAAAAACATAGGTGTAACATAGTGCAAAAAACATACATTCAACAAACATTAAAATACTTCGCGTACCTAATACCAAATCTTATAAATTGGCAGACTAAAATTGAAAGTTAAAAAAACAAAAAGCAATTTAAACAGTTTGAAAGATTAAAAAACTTTGTGTACCTAGTATTAAAAAATTCAAATGAAACCTAAGGTATTAAAGGGAAATGTAAGTTTTAAACTGGATCAAGTTCAGCTACTTGTGTTCACACAGTGGCTGAAACATAGGTGTAACATAGCACACGAAAACATAGGTGTAACAGTGTAATGCATAAACAAAAGAAAAGATATCAGTAAATTTATTTTGTTTTCGGGTATGAAAAAACAAATATGATGTTGGGAGGGGGAAGACCACCGCACTTAGAATTTACTCTCAGCATTATTTGCAGTGGCTCTATTCGCTTAACACAGAAACGAACTTTTGAAGTCCATGCTAAAAAGAATTCACACAGTTTCAGAAAAAGATCGATTACGTCATATGTCAATCCTGGTTCGGGAATGGTTGTTCTGTGCTATATCTTTAAGGTATGTGAATGTGCCACCCTGTAAAAAGGGGCTATGCAAGCGAATGTGATGAGTGAGTTGCAAAAGTCGTTCTCTTGGCCCGTGTTGGCGCTTCTACGAACAAAAGACGATGGTTAGGCTTAAATCGCCGACTACCTTTGCCAGCTTGTCCATGGCAAGTGCCATAAGAAACAACAAACAGCAACAACAAACTTGAAACTTTTAAAATAAATGAATACATCGCATTTTGTATCGAATCATTTCAATCGGATGTAAATGAATTCCTTTAGCATTCAAACGCAATAAAAATCGAGAAAAAAATGATGACACATTCAGGTGTGTTTACAATTTACATTTTCATTCTGGAATGTATTTGGACTCATGTTCTTTTGGCACACGCATGAGTGAACTTTATCGAGAAAAAAAAAGACCCTCATGCAAAAAAACACCACACCCAATTAGGTATCTCTTACCAGCAGACAGTCTTATCTAAAGCAAAGTCAAAACAGAAGCTACCACAGGAGGAAAAGCTAATGGCTGGCTTTGAATAGTAATTTACTTTTTTTCCGATTCCAGCACGCCTTTTCTATGAGTGTGGGCGTTCTTCTACAACAGGATACGTGCAATTGAACTCGTCTGTCCATCTGTCTTCCAGTATATCGAGCATTAAACGCCGCTTTGGAACTGAAGGTGGAAAATTTGTCGCTTCGCAGATTCCGCCGAGGCTTTGTTACCGGTTTGCTTGTCGATTTCTTCCGAGGCAGTTGTGTCTGCAGATGTTAACTTCCTGCGAAAAGGTGACAAGAGGCAGAGTCTAATTGCAGCTGTTTTTCTTCCTTCCTTTTTGCTTCTTCTGGATACGCCCATATCGTTACATGCAATGATCAGCTCATTTGTTTCCGTTCAGGTAATTTCTTGAAATATGAACGATTTTCGCCGTTCTTTTCCTTCAGATAGAAGTTGATTCATAAGCAGGCCAAACAGTTGATTCCCCCTATGAAACAAACTATATTAACCACACAGTAGAAAATTCTACACAGTAGAAAACCAATATAACCTACCATGTTTGTGTTAAAATAATATAATATTAAAAACTAAAAGAGATATAATAGATCGCATTAATTTTTCAACGCAAATGGATTTTAAATGAAACTTGATTGCACTTTTAATTTAGAATATAGCCACAAAGAAAATAAACCTAATCAGTTCTCTGTATATGAAACAAAATACTGAGTACATTTGAAAGAAAAATAAATTAAAAATCGAGGTAAATTATTACCTAGAAATTCTTAATGGTGAAATAAGATTTACAAATATCGCTACATCATGTGATTAAATCGTTCCGAATGTTATATACTTATACATCGCTTCATAATGATATTCAAATAAAACTACCAGTTCTGCAATAATAAAATAAGTAAAATACATAAATTGAAATCTGAAAAGCACCATAAAGTTGCCTTAATGAACATAATACCTGAATCCTTGCATAGTGGTAGCAGGTCTTCCCCATGATCTGGGTGTCCCGGTTTCGAGTCCCGATTCGGGTCTGGTTGTTTTTGTATGTTCCATCTGTAAAGAGTGTGAATGTGCACCTCCTCCCCAGCAAAAAGGGGCTGTGCAAGAGAATGTGGTGAGTGAGTATCAAAAGTCATACTCTTGGCCCTAATTGTTGATACTACAAAATGCAAAATACATCGATTACGCTTAAATCGCTGACTACCTCAGAGAATTTGTTCATGGCAAGTGCCATAAGAAACAACAGGAACACAATAAAAAATCTTACCAAATATATCAGAAACAAACCTAGATATTTAACTATTCAACAGTATTTCTTGTAAAATCTACCTTTATCATGCTTGTCGCATTCCACATTTAAATTGTAGCTTTCATTTTTAAATACATAAAATTTCTCACATTCTTTTTGGCTATAAAATGTGAAGTATTCTATTATCAGGGTTAGCATTATTTCTTTTATTCAATCATTTCATTTAAAATCTAAATTAATCACAATTATTTAATCGGAATCCTATATCTATGCGATCTGGGGGTGATCAGTATATCTTCTGCATCAGTATATTAAGAGCAAAGTATGTATACTTATCTTTAGTACGTCTTTATGATCTCGATGATGCTGTGTGTGTGGACATTGCCAATACTATAGTCATGGCACTTATAACAGTATTTAACATTTGCGAAAACTAAACTTTAAAAAATTCTAAGCAGGTCACAATATCAGATATCATATAAAATATGTTGTATCGTCGCTTAATGCAATGCGACATGGATTGAAGAGGAAAACACCCGTCGCTTAATATGCTTAATACAGCTCTCTGAGAAGTATTATTGTGGAACACATATGCATGACGTGACACTCAGTGTTAAGATGTGCATCATGGGCGTATATTTACAAACCCTGCCAAGGTATCTACTCTTAGCATAGGGCTTACATATCCATGACATATTAAGGAAATACCATTAAAAATTGATTACATATTCTCCTATACAACAAGCATTTTATCTTAGTAAATTTCTTGATGTCGTTTACATATGATCGACATAGCACTGACTTAACTGGTTATTTAACATCTGGTAGAAGCTTTAAAAAAATTTCTGAGCAGGTCACAATAACAGATATTATAAAAATATATTATAGCTCCACTTAATACAATGCGATATGGCTTGAAGATGAAAATGCCCATCGCACTCGTGTGCTTCATGCAGCTCTCTGAGAAATGTTAAACACATATTCACGACGTGACACGAAATATTAAGATGTGCATCAGACTATTCCATGCTATATACCCTCAGTATAGGGCTACACATAACGACATATGAAGCAAATACCATGAAAAGGTAATAACATATCCTCCGAAAAACATTCTGCTCTATACAGCAAGCATTTTTCAGCTATTTTGATAACATGCGTAGAAGGGTGTTATTATCCCTTTCGCGTGTTGCTATCATTTTTTCCCACCATCCGTACGAGCATGTCCACTTTCCGGACAGGACAAGCTCATTAATTTCCTGTTACCATTTGCACACAAACCCCGTTATTTTCCGCGCATGCTTCCGAGATGTTAATTATCACAAACACTTTTTTTTTCGATTTCAAAATCTGTGGTGCGGGTGTAATTGCAAGCACATCCGCTTCTTTCTTTCGCAGGGCTATCAACCACACACACTCTCTTTCTTGTCTGTTATACTCTCATTATCCACCAACGAGTCGTTTTTCCTGTGCTTGGTTTGGGAAATTCCTCCTTGCCCATTCGGGTTGTTGAAGTAATGTATAAAGAAAAAAAACCATGCTTTGTTATTCACGACATTTCTTTGAAGCGGAATGCTCCATAATTTCTGCAGTTTGCATAATCACAGATATTTTGTATTTCCGGAAAATATTTATTTCTCATGATTGAATTTTATGAGTTTTCATGCAGGGCCCGATTTAGCCGAGTTGAGGCCCGGGGTAAAAACTACTTTGGGTAGTTTTACCCCTGCTACACTACTTTAGTGATGAAGAACAGGGATGCACAACCTTTTCAAGATGAAGGACCAAAAAAAGGATCATATCGAGGGACAAAGTAGAAAGTGAATGTTAAAACATGTCATAAATGGGAAAACACTATTTTTTTGGCAATATGCATGAATTACACTTATTACTTAACTTATTTTACTCATGCATATATTATTCAATAAATAAATGAATAAAACATACACATTATAGCTATGATTAAAATACTTTACCTAAAAAAAGATTCCTGCTAAAAAGGGTCCAAACTTGAAATAGAATAACAGAGGAAAACTTTTTGGAAATTATACTCAATTAATTTTGAGAAAAAAATTAATAATCAAAATTAGTAAAAATTAATGAGATGGCTGGGACTGAATATTTGAAGTTATTGATTTTATGTTGGGCTTAATATTAGTTGTGGCAATGCGTAGAACAGCAGAAAGGTTCTCATCTGCTATTCTATTTCTTATTTTTGATTTGTTTAAATGCATTAGTGAGAAGGTTTGATTACAAATGTAAGTGCTGCCAAAGAAACTTGCATTTTGGTTTAAGCACAAAAATTCCCCTGGTAAATTTATATAAAATTCTAATATCGGTTTTTCTTTTAATTGATTTTTGAAAAAATCAGAATTTTGTAAATCGATTAAGGCTATATGCATACTCTCACCCACTAGATTTACATCAAAATCTGCAAACATAATCAAATGCTTTAAGCAAGATTTGAATTTGAGTCTCAAACTGCATTTTTATGTGTGGAAATTTTTCACGACCGCGGGCTTCTCCTATACGAAACCTCGTACTCGCAGGTAGCCATGAAGGGATCAAACTGAAAAGACGCTTAATAAAAAGTAAATAAACTTAATGAACAACGGTAAATTATTTATTCTGATGTAGAATCGTTTTCGTATCAGATTTTGTCTCCTGTTCATTTGAAAAAGTCTCATTTAATTTTTAAATTAGTCTTATTTTATTAACAGAATTCGCAGGCCATAGGTTATGCAGCCCTGATGAAGAACATTCATTAAGGAAGAAAACGTAAAATAACATTTCTATTCGATTTGGGGGCACCCTCTTCTGTGGTGCAAGGGACAACTGCCTCAAATACTCCTGCCTTTGTCAAGTCCTGCTTTCATGAAACAATTCAACTAGCGGAATGTATAATTTGTTAACATTTGTTTCTTTAAATAGATTTGAATTGAAAGTTGATGGTGAATTTTGAAGTCATTATGAGAACATATAAATACATCTCAATAATTCTAAATTATTGTCAGATGACATTCATAGGCCAACAACCTATCTTCAAATTCCTCAACATTTCAATCTGTGAATCTTTGAACACAGATTGGAATGAAACTTGATATATTCTTAAAAATTTACAGAAGAGCCACCTTCAAAGAATTCTTTGGAGTAGATTTTTATGGTAAATGAAAATATAGTTCATATTTAAAATAGCTAGTTATTTTCTTAAAAATTTTTGAAACCATTGAATATAATCTAACATATTTTTTATCAGGAGTCGGGGTAGGTTTTTAATTTTTGATTTATTATTATTTATTCGTTGTAAATAACACTTGCAGCATTTTTTCTCTATAATAGAAACTCTTTGTACTATTTCACCCTCGTAGTTGCATGAATAACTGCAGAAAATAAGAATTTTTATTTTATCAAAGATTCAAACAGCTCTCTCTAATTCAATATTATAATATGACAATAATTATAGTAGGATAATAATTTTTCGAAAATTATTATCATGTCAGAACATGATGTTTTGAGGATGGAGTTTTTGGTGCCAACAAAAATCCGTAGGAGAAAAATTGAAATTTTATTATTTGCTCGAGCATCTCAAAAAATCAGCGTTTAATAATGCATTGCTATTTCAATTATAAAAGCTCTGATTTAAAAAATTAAGTTAATAACTACAGCCAATAAAACATAGAAAAATGTCACTTTGAGCACGTACGTGATTATATGAAATGAAATAAATAGGAAATGTGTTATTTTTTTAAACAGCAAATGCGAGACAAAGTTTTTTTTGGATAGTTTGCAATACTAAAGTGACTCATTCAATGAAAGAATTAAAACGAATAAAACTATAATTTATCTTGCACGAGCACGTGGTGCTTGGCCGTTCAAGAAATCATGTTCTGACATGATACATTATGAATGAGCATAGCACATTTCCTTTTAATCTTTATATACCTCATGAACATTCTTTATTGAGCTGCTTAAATACAAATTATTTCCCACGTATTCTAAAATTTCTTTAGAATTAAAAAATAGTTTTGTTCGAAATGTCTAATCAGTTAATTAGTCACGAAACTGAAGATAATCATATTTTTCATTAATTATAGCTTAAAAACTACTTAAGTCGCCTTATTTTGGACTTATTCTTGGTTTATGCTGTGATGCTTCCACGAGACTAAGCCGGTGGTTGTTCCTTAAAGCTAATTGCTTCATATTCGTGACATAATTATTCCTGTCACTAAGTGCACTGAAGGGCATGGAATTAAAATCTGAGTTTCAGTGAGCATGTCAGCATTTAACTCAGCATTAGAAAACTTTTATGCTATTCTAAATTACAAAATGCATGAAAAATGGCTGACATCGCGCCGTGTTAATGTACTCTATAATCACGAAAATGTTCCCATTTTGAAACTTTCCCTGAAATGACTGTAACGACGTTGTAAACTAGTAGGAACAAAAGTAGCGACCGCGTAAATCTAATGATATCGGAATTTAATCCTTCGAAAAAGGCATAAAAAAGTAGGAAAAAAAAACGGTTCTGAAGAAATAAGTTATTTGTTCATATCACGAATAGAGTAGGAAAACTTGTTCTTTATTTATTTAAATCTTGCTGCCAGTTATATATCCACCCTACAATTCTGTTTTCAAAGTCAATCATATGTTAATTTAGGACGACCAGGGACCATTAAAATAATTTTTTATAATTTTCACCTTCGCAATTTGAACTTTTACAGGCAATAAGATTAACACTATAGGAGATGACACACTCAATTTTAAAGCCTAATGTTAATTTATTTATGAGTTAATGAGGTTAATATAATATAATATTAGCGATAAATAACGTTAATGAAAATGTTCGAAGCTCTCAAAATATGTTCGAAAGCACTCCAATTTTTATCATTACTTACTCTAACCCTTTTGAAACAAAAGTTTGGGATTAATCTTGAAGTTTGAATACGAAATATCAAACTTAACCAATGTAATAACTCAAAGCTACTTAAACTTTTTTTTAAAAATCAGTAGTTTTAAGTTATTATATTGGATAATTTTGATATTTAGAACTCAAACTTCAATATTAATCCCAACTTTTGTTTCAAAAGGGTTAGAGTAAGTAATGATAAAAATTGGAGTGCTTTCAAACACATTTTGAGAGCTTCGAACATTTTTTATTAACTTTATTTATCGCTAATATATTTTATTATATTAACCTCATTAACTCATACATAAATTAAGATTATGCTTTAAAATTGTGTGTGTCATCTCCTATAGTGTTATTCTTAATGCCTGTAAAATTTCAAATTACTAGGTTGAAAATTGCAAAAGGTCATTTTAAAGGTCCCTAGTCGCCTCAATGCCCACAATTTAATAATTCTCTCTTTTCAATCTTTAGGAGGAGCCCAATCAAACTTAGTTGGAAGTAAATTTTAATGGGAATGCTTTTTTCAATGTTTATTGGCTTTCATGGATACATCAAGTTTTTAATATCATTTTTATTTAATATACTTGCATTTTTTGTAGTGTGAAATTCAGTTTTTCAATCTAATTTTTTAAAAATATAGTGTGGTACAGTTAGTTTTAGCGTAGTTTCTTATCTATAATGTCGGACAATTTAACCAAACCTCTGGCACAAATCAGCTGAAATTGCTCTTGTGTCATTAAAAGTTACAACCAACTAACCATCCAGTCATATGCTCAGTATAAATACTATTCCATTGATTGAGCTTAAATTATGACCACCTTTTATTAGTGAGTGATAACGTAGTCCATTATTATTCGTCATAGACATAGCACTGTCTATGACGAATGTGGAAAGCCACAGGGTTTCAGATTCGAGTCCCAATTCCACCGAAGAGCCTCGTGAAAGATGGCTTGAAAATCCGTCAGGGGCTAACCTCCTCCCACTGGTGTGGAGCGGTGAGGAGAGAGAGAGGGGGGGCAGCTCAAGTGTCGTCCTCGTCACCTAACCGAATTTCAAAATTACGAGGTCCATCCCGAAATAACTATTGTTCCTTTACAACGGGACATTAATATAACTAAACTAAACGAATGTGGAAAAATGTTGATTCAAAATGCTTCACTTACAAGAAACTTATTTTAACAGATTATTTACCTGAAAAAAAATGTCATGCATATATCAAATGTACATAAAAATTTTCATGCCAAACATTATATTGAAAAATCTATGTTGAATGTACTAAAACTTATGTTTGATAGTGGATATTTATTTACGAAATATTTATTCGAAATCATTTAACTATGAGACTTTATGATCATTTCAGCAGCAATGCAACTGTTTCATAAAAAATATTCATTTAATTAATATTATTGTCAACGGCTTCCTTGAGATTTCAAGAAAATGCAATCACTTCGAATCCCAAGCATTAAATTTTTAAATCCTCATTGTTAAATGAAATATAACAGAACAGCTTTGCCTATACATTGTGCAAAATAGGATTCAAACAATGCAACTAACAACTAAAAAAGCTATCTTTCGACTAAATATGGAATATATTGCATGACTAAAACAGATAATTTGATTTAAATGATTGAATGATAGAGAATGGATCAAATATTTTACTAAATATTTTTTTTAATTTATAATTTTTTTATAGAATGTTTCAAGTGTATTTTACAAGCACTGCATTTTTGATGCTAATATTTTATCTTGCTTTTTTTTTCAAAGTTGGATCAAGATAGGAAGCTTTGCTTTACTTTCCACGTCGAGTAGATTTCGGTATAAGGCATGCTTTTAACTAATTTTTAATACATTTTTGTGTTAAGAATAAAGTTTTAAATTCAAAATTAGGCACTGGTGGAAAATTTTTAAAGTCTCCCCCCCCAAAAAACAACAACAACAACTTTGGATCTCTCTGTGATATAATTAGATACATAGAGATGAAGACAGAAAATTAAGGAAATGCAAAGTTTAATGAATGAAAGTGTTTACGGCTTTTGAAATAATGTGTTTTATTGTCTAAATTTGAAGTTAACTTTTTTTTCTAAGGAAATAATTGAAGTTTAAAACAGCAATTAATGTCAGCGAATCAACTGGTTTGATAAAGAAAGCTAGTAATAGAATAAATTCGTATTGCAAGCGTTTACGTCTTTGAACAGGGTTAGAGAGTCTTCCCTGGCGCGTCTGGACATCTTGGGTTTGAGTCCCGTTTCAGGCATGGTTGCTCTTCATCAGTACTATCAGTGAGATGTACGATTGTGTCCCCCTGTTAAAAGGGGGTGTCAAACGAATGTGATGTGTGAGTAGATAAGATATATTCTTGGTCCTACTTGTTGCTACCACAAAACAAGATATGTACCTTTTGCTTAAAATCGCTGACGGCATCAGATAGTTTGGCCATGGCAAGAACAAGTAGAAACAACAACAACAATAACTTACTGTATGCCAAATATATTCCAGAGTGCATATAAGTTCTTCTAGGAGATAATAAAAGATCAAACATTCTGTTACGGTGAAAAACAGCTTGCAGTTTTATGATACCATTGATAATAATGTGAATCATGCGTATCACACGAATTGATTCAGTTACATAATTGATAATAACAAAAAAAATCCTTCATATGTAGATGTATTCTATTAATACCTCTACTTATTAATTCTAAGCAATTACATTGTGAATCATTAACAAAGTACAAGTAAATAATCTTTTAAATCCTAAACAGGACGAACTAAAATAGCAATGGCTTAGCTGAGAGAAATAAGAATTTAATCCTTTGGGATGGAATAATAATAATAAAAAGGCCCACAGGAAATGAGTTATTTGTCCCAATCACGACAAAGTCAGGAAAACTAGTCCTTTATTTTATTATTTTTTCCCTCTGGTCTTGTCGGCGAAGAAGTACACGCAAACGCATTGTTACGCCAAAGAGATAACATCGCAGGACTTGTTCAGAACGTTCAATTAAAAACGTAAGCATCCTTATTATTTCATCATCATCGTGGACCGGGTATTGTGAGCGTGGATTGCCACAGCCTAGATTTTCATGTTCATTGTCACACTTGCTGCTTGTTTAGTCGCCTATTAATGGCGAAAATCTCTCAAGGTCGCAGTTTTGTTTGTTTGTTTCGACTACTTCTACAACACCCTACTCCCTTCTTCTCCAAGTAGGAGGAAGTCGTAACAGGAAAAATACTTCCTAAATTGCATTTCCGCTTTTTACCATGTGAATTCTAGATTTAATAATGGAGAATTTCCAAATTAATTTTATCTCACACAATCTTGCAACTTTGTTATGAAGTTTAGAATAAAATATAAATCAACAAATATGGTTTTAGTGATTCTGTCAGTCTCAATAACAGTTGGTGCATTTTTTTTTATCATGTCAGAACATGATATTATTTTGGGAAATGAGGTTTTCTGGCGTCAATAAAAGTCCGTAGGCGAAAAAAAAAACCCATTTTAATCCATAGGCGAAATATAAAAATATTATTACCTGCACGAGCATCTATAAAAAATCAGCTTTTAATAACGCGTTGTCATTGCATTTTTTGAAATTTACTAAGAAATATACTCTTCGGTTATTTTTATGATGAAAGATAAAATATATTTGGCATTACCTTTCCCTCTGTCAACTTCAAGCACTGGGATACGGACGGTAAAGCCCACAGAGGCTTCAGAATGAGATTTAGGGGTGAGATTCAGAATGAGTAGGGGTGGAAGGTTTATGTATTTGCCGTGCGAGATATATGATATAGATTATTTTTCACTTTAACGGGCTGCAGATCGTTTTTCTATGAAATAACTAGTTAAACCATGAAATACAGGAGAGTTTTAAACTTTAACGGACTCGATCAGTTATTTCATGGAATAACTAGGTATTTATAAAATAACAAATTTTATACTTTAACGGTAACACACACACACACACAATAAAAAAATTAAAAATGCTTAAAATACTACTTATTTAGTATTTAATACTATAGTCAACCTTTCGATAACGGTTCCCTTTATCCTATTAAATTCGAATATTAAAAGAATAATGCAAATACAAACGATTGATTTCTAAGAAAAGCAAAAAGACATAGAATGCATTGCTTTGAAATGATTGTGTTTATTAGCATAAATCAAATTTTGGAATTACCCCCAGACTAAGCAAAATGCTAAGTCATATTACACCAAATGTTATGAAAGTATTAAAATAATCGAAGCAAAATTATTTTTAAAAGCATTTCCATAATATATAGAGAGAACATTTGATTTTCCATATAAAATATTGATAAAAATAACAATACTCAAAAAAAAGTAATTCCAAATCTTTTCGAACTTGTCCGTAAAAAGTCAATATTTTCAAATTCTTGCTTAGTTGCCCAATATTCTAAATATTTTTTTCTAGCCATAATATATCCAATATTTTTCCCCCAAATAAATACACATTCCATGATATAAACAACCAAAGAAAAGCATTTAAAGGCAGTTCCATTGCATCGGCAAAAAAACAAAACTAAAAATATTTCTTTCATTTCAGTAAAAATCACCTTCGGTATCATTTTCCATGCTTTTTGCCTCTAAACCTTATATCATCCTGAGTGACTATGATTACCAGTGAGCAAACCTCAGCTCGCTGCTATTGGAACTTTCTTTTAAATGTTATAAACACATTTAATTTTGAAAACGCCTTTTAGAGCCAAAATTTTACGCTTCATTGAACATACCACTTGAAATTTCGGTTTCTCTACCCATTAATTACACGCGCATAAAAAGCTGATCTTCAAAAACGTCCGCTTGTGGATATTTTATTGTTCTGCCGCGAAGCTTGTGTAAACACGACATTGAACGACCTTCTTCCGAATTGTAAACGACCCGCTTTCGGTTTAGAATTTCCGCCAAATTGTTTTTGCACGAGACACCATCATGTGTAAGAGATGCCGGTCAATTTCGGATCCCATTGTCTCGCGACAGCCCTATCTGGAAGTCGAATCTTGAAATGATATGACGACCACGCGCTGAAAAGATCACACGAATCGCCCTCAGAGAAATTTGTTCGTCGAGGGCTTTCGAGTGTTACGGGAATCTTACTATTACAATCCGTTTCGGGTTTATCGGTTTGTCAATCGTAAAACATAAGCAATTTATTTGTCGAGTTTTCTTTTTGCATGGTTCTTTCTGGTTTTGTTGTCTGCTCGCTGATGTTTTCCAATGCCGTTGACTCAGCAATTAATCAAGCTGCCAATTGTTTTCGCTTTACTTGATACACATCGTATTCAAAATCAGTCCTTTGTTAGTTCAATGCAAAATACCTTTCATCGCAAAAATAAGAATTTTATTTGGTGAAGAGGAAACAGTTATTAAACTCCTACGCTTTTGAACTGTATTATTTTAAACAACAAGCTAACTAAACGGGGTTTCACATCAAATGATATGTTCTTAGAATTTTTTTTGCTAAAAACCCAAGTTTAATTACATTGGCAACGTTCTGCGAGCTAAAATTCCCTTATATTGAGGTAAATAATATTTTATTTTGATTCTTAGTAGCTCTATCCTTGGAAATTTGAAAATATCTAAATGAAGTTTTGGAATAAAACTAGGTCAAAACTCAATTATTAATATTTTTTTCAATCGTATTCAAAAGGAATGGTGAATAAGTGTAAAAGGTAATTCATTACTGAAATTCTGTTGGATTTAAAAGAATTTTAAAGAAACTAAAACTTTAGTGAATAAAAGTGAGAGCAAATCATAATAAAAATCTAAAGCTTCTGTTAAAAACTCACTGAACCATAGTAGATAATAAAGCTTTGTCCATCTAAAGAATATTATTGCAATCAAAATACGTTTTAAAAACAAACATTAAATCAAAATTGCATTTACCTTTGTAAGGATGTTTTAGCTAAAAAGACATATTATATTTATCAGTAGTCACCTCTGTCATTATCAAATCCCCAGAGGATATAAGACATATTTTATTCCAGTTAAATCCTTTAAATATATGTTTATGTCCAAGATTCTGCTAGGCTTTAGTGTTGTAAGACACGAAAATCATGTTTTATAATAGTTTTACAAATGTTTTGTTTATTGTGTAGACCAATTTTTCTAATGAAGATCAGCATCATAAAATCATAGGACTATTAAAAGTATAAATATCCGATTCAACTGTTTTCTATCTTTCACGTTATTGTGACTTGACATTTATAAAAATTTGTCTTGTAAACTAAGCAGATATTTGATAGAATTATTTACCTTTACTTTTCAAGAATGGAAGAAGTTCCGGTGATTAAGTATTTGATAAAACAATGGAGTCTGTTTGAATTCCAAAGTAACAATGGATTCTTCTGCTGAAAATTTTCAATAATAATAATAATTTTTAAAAATTGCCAAAATTTAGGAACTTTTTTTAATGATTATTAAAATATTATCATTAAAAACATTTTGAAACGATCTAGAATAAATTTTTGTTCGATGATACTTTAGGAAATTACTTCATGATGATTCCGATACTTAGTAAATTCTGATTATATTTAAAATATCACTCCAACGTGTAAAATCCAAACCTTTCAAGAAATATATGTGCCTAATTAAGTAACTGTAGATTAAATGGTCTTGTCTGTAGAATGCTGACATTCCCAGACAGGAGCATGCATACGCTCACATCTTTATTATTACGAAAGATTATCATTGATTATTATTGGAATATAATTTGTTAATAAAAATTTGATATATATGTGCCGAATTCAGTAACTGTAGGTTA
>JAOUZG010019159.1:13411179-13423397 GCA_026289955.1 Argiope argentata | reverse complement strand
ATTTGGACAATTTTTACTTATTTTTATAATTATAGGATTCTTAATGCCTCTCTGAACAACTTACGGATTATCACCAGAAATCCTACCAACTTTTCCACCAGATCTTCTGCCCCCAAAGGAAGAGTTATGTCCGCGGCCCTCTACTTTGTTCCGCAGTCGTTCGTGGGTTTTCCATACCATAATCCGGATTGATGAGGGCAAGAGGGGAAAATGGCTGTTGGAACGTTGCTTCGATGTATATCTGTCCACGTTACGACCGCAACAATTTATTTCAAATCATTTTTTCCTTGTTTAGTCGAAGAGGCCGAAAAGCGTGACAAGCCCGGTTAAGTGCCGGAGCATTAAATTTATCTGATTCTCCTCTGCAGCACTTTGTCCAACTTGAGTTATTGAAACATTTCGAAAACTCTCGTTTCTTTCCTCAATGATATGATTAAGAAGTATTTATTTGCTTCACGTTCCCTCTGGCAGGATGGGTTGAATGGGAATATGCTCCTTAAAAGTTTTACAATGTTGCGGAATAAAGGTGGAACCTGATCTTTGGCGAACATGCGTTGTAACATTTCTTTTTTACTTGGTTTTAGCAAATACGTAAGATCTGGATAGCTTATCTTAAATATAGTGCTTTAAAACTCATTTTAAGCTAATGGACTTTGCATGCAGACATTGAAATATGAATCCGAATTGCTTATTTAACATTTGGTTTGGTAATATTTTTTAAAAAAAGACACCGCAGAAAGGAAATAAAATGAAAACTGCGGAAGCGGTATCTGAAATTTTTGCACATACTTCCCAATAAATTATTTATTTTAATCCCTATAACATGAAAATTATGGATACTGCAAGGTCATGAACGCTAGGAGGGCTTTGATTTTTGTTTTCAGAATTCCACACGTGAGGATTTTGTATGTCGTAGTATAAAAAACACACACACACCAAGTATGCATTTTGGAAGCTTATTAATTAGCATAAAAAAGCTTATTAATAAATGATTAATAATAATTATAAGCTCATTAACCCCTTAGCAATAGGATCACTTACAAGAAAATGGTCATAAAAGTGTCTATTTTTTATTTAAGAAAATTATATAAAAATAAGTGCACGAACAACATATGCATGCCGGCTTTCTGGCACAGAGGTAGAGCGTCTTCCTTGTGTTTTGGGAGTCCCGGTTGGGGCATGGTTGTTCTTCTGTATGCTATCTGTGAGATGTGTGAATGTGCCCCCTGTAAAAAGGGGCTGTGCAAGCAGATATGGTGAGCTAAGTCGTACTAAGTATTGAGCTAAGTCGTTTAGCTAAGTCGTACTCTTGGCCCCAAGTTGGAGCTACTTCAAAAAGAAGAGACTCTCCTTTCGGCTTAAATCTGCTGCTGCATCAGAGGGGGGGGGGGGGTTGTCCATGGCAAGTGTCATAAGTAACAATAACAACACAGCATTGCATTCAACTTTTAATCTCCGATATTTTTCAGATTAATTTTTTTTTAATTACAATTTTATGAAAAGTCAACATTTAGCCTTATTTTGACAGAATATTGGTTTTCTGGCAAGCGGTGAAAGTTAAAAAAAAATACTTCTTTTAAACATTAAAAGATAATTTTATTTATCTTACGTCTAATATAAATAAAGATTAGTTAATATTTCTTGTATTTTAAATTTTAAACAATGATATATAGAGGTCAACGTCACAATCTGGACTGTAGTACCGAATTTCCTTTCTGCAACACTTATTGTTTTCGTCTCACCTGGAACAACAAACTTTGCACTCCATAATGAACGCAATATGAAAAAAATATATTAAAAGTTAACAAAAACCACGCGTATTCAATGGAGCCACGTGTAACGAAGTAACTGGGCGGGCTCTGGGCTAAGATTGCAAAATGCATATCACAAGCACACATATATTAGATTAATGCTATCATCTGGTTGAAAATAAAATATCTGCAATTACATTTTAAATATACTATTACTTTTATGTGATATATAAAATGAGAAATAAAATGTCTTTTGGCAAAAGAAATGAATTGGTTTTTATCGTTTTGTCGAGTTACTATTGAGCACCCCAGCCCGGCAATATCACGGGCGCGATAAATGGAGGTCTAAACCCCAGCCTGTTATTTTCACGGCAGTTTAAACAGGAGAATTAAGAGGTTAAAATGCAGCGTTTAATAATAAGCATAAACAATAAGCATACAATATATACTCTTCTCCTATCTAAACAGAAAACACTTCAATTCTCTCCTCTGTTTTCTCTCTTTGATATTCTTTAACTTTCCCCTCGATCTTCTATTAGGCTTACACGTTGTGTGAACTGAAAATAAAATAAAATTGTGAGTGTCCAATCGATTGATATTGCATTTTCTTGAATATTCTGACAGTTTCTAATAATCATTGTTTTATCCTTTAATATTGATAATGAAATGTATTCAGAACAGCAAGACATTTTTTTGTACGACAAATATCAGATTTATAATTTATAAAAAGAAATCCTTTAAGCCCCCTTTCTTACTTCTTCTGGTGGCAAATAAAAAATCTCAGTTGTGGAAAATTTTTATTTATTTTTATAATTATAGGATTCTTAATACTTCCCTCAATAAATGACAGATTATCAAATATATTGTAGCTTAATAGAGGTCATTTCTTAGAGTACCTAATCCTTCTTTATAGAGAAATTTCTTTCATTTTTTTACAGAGGCATTAGTGCTATTAAAATTACAACCCGCGAAGACAGGTGTTATTATAATTGGATGTATATAACTTATATTTAATAATCTACATAGCAAAAGTTATTATATAATTAATTAAAAACTATTTTTAGCTATTGATGGCTCCCATTTGCACATTATACTTATTTGCTTCGAACAAAGCAGTGACTCCACTACATCAAATTCCGTCTGATTTTTTTAAAAATTGAGACCCATTTTGTTATTATCTATTTATAAATTCTCCAAGTTACTTCACTTGCATTTTAATTTTAGTATTTTTATCAGTCCGCGTCGTGGAAAAAGGATAAAATATGCATACATAATCGTTATAGGGAGGAAAAAAAATATCATTTTAATACTGCTGTTAGGGTAAAGTTAATTCAATCTTTAATTTCATAAGCTCGGGTACACTTTCTTGTCTTAAGAACAACTCTTTAATCTGTAATAAAACGGAATGTGGACACAATGATTAAAAGTTCTATGAATATTCATGCGGCTGATAATGAAACTCCGGAAGAGGTTTTATGCCTGATCACCCGGTCTGAAAAGTTTGTATCATGTTATATTCGATCTTTTTTTCTCCCGCCTTTTCATTTTGGAAGGAAAATTATGCATCCGACCAGTAAAATAATCCATTAACACTTTCGCTGCTACAAGAAGAAGGAGAAAAAAAAAGTGTTATTTTTATCCTTTCCCATAAAGAATTATTGCGATCTCGGAGATTTTCATTAAAATCCAGGCGAAAACTTTTTCATATTCATAGCGCAACAGAGTGCTTCCTTTCATTTACATAAACTTATCCAACCGCCGGATGGTGTATATTAAAATACTCTTTTACGAAGACAAAAAAAAGCTCGAAAGAATCTCTAGCCGAACTACTTTCCGCGAGCGGGAGACAAAAGCTTTATTTTGTAAGATTCCTGCATAATTAAGTAGTACAAAACCTCTCCTACAAGAACGTTCTTAACTCAAAACCTGTGATTAAAAGTATAAAAAGGAGTGGTGCTAGCTAGGAAAAAAAACCAAAGAGGTACCGAATTAATAGCGTGTATCCTCCAACAATAAACAAAAATTTGCTTTTATTGAGTATAGATCTCCAGGAAAACATTTTTCGTCGCTGTTTCTTTCAGGAACAAAAGTTTCGAATAATGTGGCAGGTGTTACTATTGTAGGGAGTGACGAAGCGTTAACTCTGGTTGCTTTCTTTTTTGCTGTCTTTTTTTCTAACATCGCTCCTTCCTACACATAACATTGCTTTGTTTCTAAAAATCCTATAGCGACTCTTTTTAGGAGGGAGTAGAATCAAAGGGGGTGAGGGGAGTTGAAAGGGAAAACACCTGCACATCGATGAAGAGCATTAATGAGCTCATCTGCGGAAACAATATTAGAAAGTGGAGGGATTATGATTTTTTTTTCTAACCCTAGTTCCAGATGTTAAAGATGGCGAAAGAAAGAAAGTGCAAAAAGTTACAGGAAAAGATTTCGTTCTATGTGGTTATTGTTTATAAAATAAGAATGAAGAAGCTCAATGCAATAGAAAGATTTCAATTGAAAATTAACTGATTTTGGTGGTAGGGTGTCAAAAATTTGCAATGCTCATTAAGGTGAAATTAAAAGAATTTTGTGTTTGATTATTGCAATGAAAAATGTCAATATGATGTTTAATAATAAATTAACAATATAGGGTATAATTCATATTTGATTAAAATTATGGTTTGCTTCTTCAGAATGTAATGTTTCTTTTAATTAAAATCAATTTCGTAGAATTTTCATGGGACCATTTTTACTTTTATTAATTAAACATTACTCAATACTTACTCGCAAAATATTACCTTCATATTAAACATACTCATTACTTACTCGTAAAATATAATATTCATATTAAACATATTCATTACTTACGTGTAAAATATCACATTCATATTACACATACTCACTACTTACTCGTAAAATATTACATTCCTTTTAAGCATACTAATTAATTACTCGTAAAATATAATATTCATATTAAACATACTCACTACTTACTCATAAAATAACGCATATAAATATTTTGAATGTCTGATTTGAGGAATTAAATAATATATGTAATTCCTTAATTAATTTTGATTTAAAATATGTTATGGATAAAAGTTAAAATTCGAATAAGTACATGGGAATACACAAATATTTTGAAAGAATTGATTAAATAGCAAACGTAAAGAACAATCCAAAATTAATTGCTCTTTACATTTGCTTATGTATTCTGTTATACTGTGATGTTCAACTCTGATACATATTCCATCATAAATGTAACTGATAAAGCAGATATGATGGAATGCATAATTCTCTGTATAAATCAAGTAATACTAAATGAAGAAATATAAGTGTAAAGTATAAGCATATGTATAAATAAGAGGGGAAAGTTTATAACAGAAACCCAAACTACCGAAAATATAGAGTTGTTCTAATTACTTTCACCAACTTAGAGGATTATTTAGAGGACTCTAATAGTCCGATTGTTACAAAATGTAAAAAAAAAGGATTTTCAAACAGAATTACACCAATTTATTAAAAGAAACAAATAATGAAAAATGCGCAGCAAAAATGAAACGTGAGAAAGGGGAGTGAATAAAAATTATAAAATAGACAAAGAATTTTGGCTAGAAACCTGATAAAAGGAGGTTTATAACTAGAAATAACTTGTTATCAGTTTAGTTTAGAAAGGAGGTCACACTGCTTTAAAATGATGATTAATCACCCTTTCGCAGTAAAAGAATATCGTTACGAATGTCATGTAGGAAGGCACTCCCTTTTGCATGAATATTATATTCTGAATGCACTGATTTTGTTGAAATTGTGGAATTGCAAAACACGTCAGCAAGTTACAATACTGTTTGTTGTCCAATGACAGAACAAGTTTTCTCTCTGTAAAACTCAATTCTTCAAGAAGAAAATGGATGAATATTTTTGAAATTGTTGCAAATCTTACCATCCTTGTTTTTTAATCTTTTACATGTTCAATCATATTTATTTATGTTTTTAATCCGTAATGTTATATTTTAGTGTAAGTTCCCAAACTATGCTTTTAATATCTATTTGCTTTGAAATAAGATTTACAGGAAAATATAACGGAATATTTTTTAAGTTCCCTTAATTTTAGATAGATACAAACAGGAGAATGCATTTTCTTAGTAATTTTATTAGAGATTTGTGAAAGTATTTCAAAAAAATATTTGCCCAAATAATTCAGTATTCACCAATTATTATAATTCTTATATACTGTATAGTAAAAGTAATAAAAAATTAAAATATTAATTGCTTTTTGCTATTTTAAAGCAATATTTGTTATTAAGTTATAGTTGTTATTTCTGAAAAAAATTTCATCTTAATTTCAGAACTATCGATTTTTGACTAAAGAAATCTCTTTTTTACTAATAAAAATTGAATCACATTGGCCTTCCTAAGAAGAGAACTGAAGTGGAAAATATGAATATATTTGTTAGGTAATCACACATGCATCTTTAAGTCACATGTATCTTAATATTTCTAAAATAAAAATGGGAATCCAATAATAATAACACTGCAATATAGTCAGTTCCAGAAGAAAATTCTTGTTTTAAAAAGCTTGTAGTAAAATTATTTTTTAGAATCTATTTTTATTGTCTTACATATATTTGTTTATAGATAAATTAGAGATAATATTTAAATGCTACATAATAAAAATAATTTCATATGTGTATTCTATTTCATTTAAAATTATCTTTTGCTGATAAATATTATCTTACAAAGACAAAAACTCACTCTGGAAAAAAAATAGGTTAATTTTACCACTGAGATCGAATTACTTTCAGTTCCTGTAATACCTCGGAACAGATTGAACACAAATTTCATTTACTCATACACTAACTCGAGAGGTTAACTCTTATTTTGAACAGCTTTGCACTAAAATTATTTTTTTAGAAACTATATTTATTGTTTTTCATTTATTTCTGTATAGTTAAATTAGAGATAAGTAAATAAATGATAAATTATAAAAATTATTGCATACATTTATACTATTTCATTTGAAATTATCTTCGACTGTCTTTTGCTGATAAATATCTTACAAAGAGAAAAACTCACTCTGGTATAAAATTTATCAGTTTTTCCCCCCCACTCAAATCGAATTACTTTCAGGTCCTGTGATACCTCGGAACAAATTCAACACAAATTTCATCTCCTCCTCATACACCCAACTCGAGAGGAAAACTCTTATTTTCAACAGCTTGCTTCTACAATGCCTTTCTTTTTGAAGGCCCACATTTTTTATTAACGCGCTAACTAAGCATTCCTTCTCCACTACGTGCCAGCTGGGATCTTTCCCTCTTAGATGAAAAGCCATGGCCACCTGTCTAAAAGGATCCACATTTTTATTGGCCATGTTTAATTAGTTTTCTCTCGCGTTACAAAAATCTTGTCTCTTGAGCTGAGGCCTGCTTATTGAATACCTACCTCCTCACTCTCCCGCTCTATCCCCCCCACCACCTCCTTCTGTCCTTTTTTTAGCTTTATCTCTTCTTCTTTTCATCACACTTAAGTTAGGCACTCAAAGACACTCACTTTTCGGCGCAGCACAAATTTATATTAGCATTTGGTAACTTATTACGCTTTTCTAAAAGAAGCGACTAAATCTATGCATGGGATCCTGTTCTCAAACCCTCATTCTTGGATGTGTCTAATTGTGGGAGAAATTACAAGTTTTCAAACAATGCAATGGAGTCGTTCTCTCCCACTCTTTCTTTCTTCTTTTTTTTTTTAATTTTTGATTTCTTTTATCTTTTTCGTTTTTATTTTTATTCGAAGTCATATTTTTGCTCGTCATTTTCTTTTGAAGCACTTTTACTCGAGAAGCTTATTAAATATCTTTCGGTTTGAATTTTTTTCTTCTTCTTCTAGTTATTATTTCTCTCACTCTTCTGTTATTTTGTGAAGCATTGGGATTAAATTTATTCCACATACAGAAGGGGAGTTTCTTCCAAAAATGTTTCTTTCTTTGTAACGAGGGCTCTTTTATTGTTGTGTGGAAGCAACATATGCGAGTCATCACCAACAACGGCCACTGTGTTTTTTGATGGCGGAAATCTGTTGGAGATCAGAGTTTTTAATGAAAGTTAATTAGAATCTTGAGAAGGAACTAGAGGCGGAAGTTTTGGAAATTAAATGGAAAATAGTTATTAAAAGATGAGCGGTTTACAGTTTTTAAACAATGAGAGAATGTTTTTCTGCGAAGCTATTTCGTTTGGTCTGGAGGTATCTGATTTTAATTAACTTTCTTGCTACGTAAGAGAAAGTTATAATAACACGTTAATTGAAAGGAAAACCTCGCGAATTTTTATCTTTTTTTTATTCTAGACACGTAAATTAGAATATTTTATTTTTGTCTGTTATTAAGTATTCAAAATTTATGAGAGATTTAATTATTTTGCATTTTTTAAAAATACATTCATTGGATGTAGCTGACATATTTTTCTTTGAATGCCAATCATTTTTTATGAGTGTAATAGAAACCCAAAGCATCGAAATATATTAAGTAAATTTTTTACTATATATATATATATATATATATATATATATATATATAATAAAAGAATATAATGGAAATTTAAAGAATGGAGTTTCTTCATATATTTTAGTGAAATAGAATCGTTCTCATTTTAAAAGTCTGATCTACGTAGCTAATTAATTGAATTTTAAGACAGTTTGAAGGAATTTGAACCAATTTGTTAGAATCGTTCTTATCCTAAAAACGTGATCTATACAACTAATTAAATGATTTTTTTTAAAGTTTGAAGGAATTTGAAGAACCAATTTGTTGTTGATTTGAATTTGTTGGAATCGTTCCCATCCTAAAAGCATGATCTACACAGCTAATTAAAGGATTTTTGAAACAATTTGTAAGAATTTGAAGAATTTATTTGTTGGGATACTTTCTATCCTAAACGTATTAACTAGACATCTAATTAAATATTTTTAAAATTTTTTGAAGGAAATTGAAGAATCATCTTGTTGTAAATTTGAAATTCCTGGAATCATTCTTATATCTAAAAGCATGATCTATATGGCTAATTAAAGGGTGTTTGAAACAATTTGTAGGAATTTGAAGAATCTGTTTATTGGAATCGTTGCTATTCTAACCGCATGATCTAATTTTTAAAAAAATTAAGGAAGGAAATTGCAGAACTAATTTGTTGTAAATTTGAAATTGTTGGAATCCTTTTTATCCTAAAAGCTTGATCTATACAGCTAATTAAATTACTTTAAAAACAGTTTGAAAGAATTTGAAGAATCAATTTGTGGTAAATTTGAATTTGTTTGAATCAACTTGTTGAAATTTTTCTCATTCTAAAAGAATTCAATTTCAAGAATTTTTTTAAAAAAATTTGAAGCAATTAAAAAAAATTAATATATTGTAAATTTTTAAAGAAAACTGTCAGTTTAGAAAAGTTTATAAAAATTTAATCATCTAGAAAATTTGTAGGATATATTTCACAATTGTTATATCAAATACATATTTTTATAACTTAAATTTTATCATACACCCGTTTTTATCTTTTATTTTTAATTGTTTTTATCAATGCAGGGAAATCATAGATTATGTTTCAATGAAAGAAATTTTACTCAAATAATAGCAAAACATTATTATGTGAATTTTTCAATCAAACCCTAATTAGTAACGAACTATTAATTCTTATAATTGTACAACAATTAAAATAAACCTTACATTAAAATATTAAATGAAATTTTAAATTGTTATAAAACCACATAAAGACATTTTACTAATTTAAGTAATTTTAATTTATGGGGAGATTCAAATTATTGATTGTATTCCCAAATAGGTCTGAATGTATATTGTTGAATAATTTTATGCATAACATTTTATGTTTTTAATTTGCGTAATATTTTGATAGTGTGTTTGGAATGAATGGCAATTTTTTTTAATAAATTTAACATATGCTTACTTGAGTGCCCTCAAATTTTATATAACACATACAAAAACATACAGATAAGTTTCTTTTAATACACTTCCTAGCCAAAAATAATAAAAGAAATGCATTTTACAGGGAAAAATAAAATGGCAAGCTAAAATATGTATAAAAACGTGAATATATAAAAAATAAATATTAATTTTTTAAATACTAAAATTTATTGAAAAATGGTAAATTTATTGATAATTAATCCTAGTGGAGTGCTGTTAAAGTTGTGTTCCAAGTTATAAGAAATGAAACGTGATGTTCTTCAAACGTAACGCTGTAGAACAATCAAATCAAACACAAAATTGTTCAGTCATGCAGAAAATTTGCAGCATTCAACTGAAAATTTAATTATTTTTATTTTATTAGGTAACATATTTTTCGTAAAATAACTTTTATGCGAACTTTCCTGTTCGAAAAAACAATTTTGTTAATTACAATAATTATTAACTTTTATTTCAGAATTATAATAAGAAACTATTTGTTATTTAATAGTTATGAAATTTTGCTTTAGAATTTATAATAAAAAAACTTGATTGTTCCACATGTAAAATTTTTAGTTAATCAAAATTAATTAATAATAAATTAAATTAAGGTTGCATAAGATTAAAGGAATAAGGCGCAATTAATAAAAGAAAGGATATATATATATTTCTTTTTCTGATAACCCAAACTTTGAAATAGAAAATTTGTATCTAAAACGTTATGTATCAAAAAAAGATTATAAGTAATTATTTTTTTCTAATAATTATTATTTCTATTAAAATAAGAATTAGAACAAACCAAAATCTTTTAAATGTAAAGTAAAATCAATTCTTAGGATTACTTTGAAATTCAAACAAAAAATCATTGATAAACATTACTTCTCTATCTCTTTTATGGGGGCCGCTTTTATGATCGTAAGTTTCCAAGTTCGTTGTTATATATTCCTTATATTTGATCGGATTGCTTTAAAGATAATGAATTTAATCAAATGTTTTGATATCTTCAATTTGCTTTATGAATTTAAATCTGATCTAAATTAAAGAGATGGGATGTGGATTTTATTTTGCATTTTAAAGCACAGAACAAAGAAATAACGACATTCAAAACAATCCTTTTATACCTAAAAAGAAAATAATTAACTTTTCGTAAGTTTTTGCTCTATTTCCGAAGTTATAAAACATGTTGACTATTTATTAAACAAAGTTTGGAATTAAAATATTGGAATGTATTTATTAAACTATTCAATCATTTTTATTTTAGTGGCGGCCTCTCTCTCTCTCTCTACCGTAAAAACGAAATCAAAATGTTTCTTTATAGAATTCCAACAATAAAGAGATTTCTAGTTTTAACTTTCCATTTTCTTATTCCATTTCAAAAAATAATTTGTAATAATAATAATTTGTATTAATAAATTTAATAAAATGTTATATTAGTTTTCATTCATATTATTTTTTGTTTTTTTATATACATATATGTATCAGTTTATATGACTGTTGTGCACGTTTGATATAACAATTATATGTTGTTCATATAGTTTTTACAGACAGAAGCATAACAAGAAATATTAAAGCATTTAAAAAAGCAGTATTATCTTTTTAGCGGGTTTATCATTAAAAAAATTAAGAGGTTTTTTCTCATAATTAAAATTTTTAATCACAAGCAAAATGTTTTGAAATAAGCACCGAATTAATTAAAAACAATTAAGAAAATTTAATATAATTGTATATGTTAATACATCTACGTATACATCGGTATATATAATATACAATTTCAAGATACAATCAGTAAACAGCATTAGATAGAATTTAGAATTGAAACCACATCAAGATTGTGTTTCAATAAGTAGAAAAGAAAGTTTTTTAGCTTCAGTATAAATAAATATGATCGTCAATCTTGAGTCGTTATTTGAAATCAAAATCAAAATAATTCAAATCAATCTGGTGCATGCATTGATACTATAAATCAACCATGCAATGATAATTATTTACAAATTAAAACTGCAATTATTTAAAAGAATTGAAGAAATTCTAGAAACATGGAACTAAAAGCAAGGCAATTAAGCATGTTGCAAAACACTCTCAAAACAATTCTTAAGTAGACAATTTCTCTCCTATCATTTATACTTCAAAGCTTTCTGCACGAGTTTAAGTGTTTGTTAAAAAAATTGTTTTCCTATTAAGTAACTATTAACCCCTTAACCGGTTTGCCCGTACGTTGTACGTGCATCGATTTATCGATTTTTGATAATTGTAAACAAAAAAATAAATCATTCATAACAATTATAATTCAATAGTAAAATGACTTCGAATACGTATATAAGCCAAGTATTTCATGGATTTCCATTTGAATAAAAATAAGAAAATATTCCCCAAACAGAAGGTGTCATCTTATTAGATAGTCAGGAAATTAAACCAGCTAAGGGGTTAATATCGAATAAAGAAATAATAATAAAGGATTGAAGCTACAGATTTTATTCTTAGTCCGCACGCACGCACACACACACACACACACACACACACACACACACACACACACACAC
>JAOUZG010019159.1:13387650-13397807 GCA_026289955.1 Argiope argentata | reverse complement strand
CGTTTTTGAGCTTATATGCTATAGTACAGAACAAAAGATAGGATTAGTTTCCGAATTTGG
This sequence comes from Argiope argentata, assembly GCA_026289955.1. NCBI lineage: Eukaryota > Metazoa > Arthropoda > Arachnida > Araneae > Araneidae > Argiope > Argiope argentata. The sequence continues at coordinate 13,397,747 of JAOUZG010019159.1, read as the reverse complement.
TAATAAAATCCAATATTTTAGATGCTAATCTTGTGGACCAAATTTTATCGATCTAATTCTTTACATTTTGGTGTTATCGTCTTCGCTTGTACTATGAAGGAAGGACATACAGACTTTTTAAAAATAGATTTCATTTGAAATTTAAGGCTGCTTTGACCTTGTGGTAAGGTCTCGGTTCGTGAACCGTAAGGTTTCAGGCTTGAGACCCAATTCCACTGAAGACCGTCAGTGCGAAAGGAGAAAGCATCACCACCTTTTCGCCAAGGATATTTAGCGCCAAATATGGCAACCCGATGTTGTCGTCGGAGGATATCTTCTTCCTGAAGATAAGACGCAAGAGCGCGGTCAGTTGGCGATTTTGAAAAGTGAGCCAAGGGGGTGATGTTCTCTACGGATCAATCGCACCAAAGGGGGGGCAGTTACACGTTAAATCCATCAGAGACAAAGGTTCTCCCATTGGTGTGTTTTGGTGTGGAGTGGGGGGGGGCAACTTAGGTTCGTCCTCGTCAACTGGCCGTAGCGCAAAATTACGAGATCTGTCTCAAAATAGCCGTATTGTTGCTTTACAGCGGGACGTTAATATAACTAAACTAAACTTCAATTAAAATTTGGTAGGTGGTATAAAAACCATACCACTCTAATTTAGCTCAAAGAATGGTTGATGTACTGATTTTGACAGACAGACATTATTCCAAATATGCTTTTTTCGGACCTGGAAGTTCTGGAACGTGGATATATTTCCAAGGACATACTTTCGAATTAGAATTTCTTATCTATTATCATTCTTCTTTTTCTGTATATTTTGTGTATCAAAAAAAAATGACAAGTTTTATTATTTATTAACTTAGTATGATGACCCTCTGGCTTATAGGAATTAGTGCTTGTTAAAAATTTTATTCAAATATTTTACATAATCTTTTTTATTACTAGTTTATTATTTTGGGGGCTTCATTATTTGTATTTCTGAACTCCATCATACAAAGCTTCACCTGCAATTATTGTATTAAAATAATTTAAGCTCAGACTTTTAATCCTTTTTCCGGTTGGTGAATTGTAAAAATATATTTCAGTGGCTGTAACGTATTTCAAATTCGATGTTCACATGCCTTTGAGGTAAGTTGCGGTTTTATGTTTCGGTTCCTCCTTTTCAGCAACAATACCACAAAAGTTGATTGACACAGAAAAGCAACCGATTGTAATTGCGTGTCTAAGGAGCAGAGGAGTGAAACGATGAAAAACCACTGCCATAAATATTTATATATTGTGTAATTTCCCTAAAACATCATCAAAACGATAAATATTTGTTTGCATCAAGTTCAAAGACTTCAGGATGTCGTATATTAAACGTCACCGAATCGGAAAACAGGAGAAAAACAAGGCATTATCAATATATTGTGAACATTAAATTATTCTTCAACCTGGTATATGGCTTTGAGGATCAAAAATTGATGGAAATTGTCCCGGAAATCAGTAATTTTTTTTATTTCTGATATAGTCATATCCCATTTCATAGCTTATATGTAATATAAATTTTTTTATTATTCAATTTAAAGAATTAAAAAGAGAATGTTCAAATTCAGTTAATTCAAAATAAGGAAGGTGTAAGCAGGTTTATAATATTTTTAGTCATATCTGTTAGTTATTGCTGTGAAATTGGAAAAATGTTTACATTTTAGAGTAGTTTTAGATACGGCAGATATTTTGCATCAGCACCAGAAAAGTATACGATGTTTTCATATCTGAAATCTGAAATAGATAATAGAATTTATCGAAACTCATTTTTGAATATCTCTATGATTAATTTAGTTTTAATTTATTAAGTAATAAATTATAAGCTAGATTAATAGGAATTTTAAAGTTTACTGAAATTCTGTTTATAAAATTGGTGTAAGGAAGGGTTGATAAAAGAGAACTAAAACTAGTTTTTATTTTATTTCAATAGCTTAAAATTCCAGAGGAATTATTTGGCATCTTTTGAAGCATCGATGTTCAGAAATATCATTGTGAAATATCAAAACTTCAAAAGTGGAATTATGAAAAACATAATGGTTGTTATAAAAATAATGGAAACCTTTTAGATGTGTGAAGTATCCTTTATTAACAATTTGCTGACCGGTGACGAGTTAACTCGTCTTTTCATGTCCAAACATTGTTGACCGGTGACGAGTTAACTCGTCATTGCACTTGCATTATCAGTTTCAATTTATAACACCGAGGGCGATATAGAACATTTTACTTTCATATTCAATTACAAAAAAGTAGTCGGTGACATGACATAGTTTCTGTGTAAAATTACCAGTCACCAAAGTGTTAATATGGTGAAAGACCGTCTTTAGTATGTAACACAGATTGGACCGCATAGGAAACGATTCCTACAAGTGTTGAATAGCGTTTAAAGGAAAGTTGTGCTATCCTTTTTGGAGATATTATGAAAGCTCTGGAATAATTGCCGGAGGAGGATATCGATTCTGTATAGAATGCTCTAAACTAGATAATAACGCTTCAATTATATAAATGTTGTGTGATTGTGAGGGCCAAGGCAGATGTTCATCCTCGTTTTCATTAAACCATGGTTGGAAAAATGTCTCACTAAATGGATAGGTGCATTATCATCCTGAAAAATTCCATCTTTTGCAGGAAATAAAGTTTGCATTACACGATGGACCTGCTCAGCTAAAATTTATCTATACTTCTAACCAATTATCATGCCTTTAAAGCAACGAGGGGCCTTTAAAATGACTTTTTGCAATTTTCCCCTTAGAAATTTTAAATCTTACATGCATTAAGACTAACAATATAGAAGATGACTTACAAAATTTTAGAGCATTATATTCATTTATTTATGAGTTTGGGGGGTTAATATAATATAATATTAGCGATAAATAACATTAATGAAAAATATTCCATTCGCTCCAAATTTGTTCGAAAGCGCTCCATTTTTTTATAATTATTTACTCTAGCCTTTTTGAAACAAAATTTGGGATTAATCTTGAAATTTGAGTGCGAAATATCAATAACCAATGTGATAACTCAAAACTACTGATTTCTTTAAAAAGTTTAAGTAAGTTTATTACAAGTAAGTTTAAGTAAGTTCTTAGCTTATTACATTGGTTAATTTTGATATTTCGCACTCAAATTTCATGATTAACCCCAACTTTTGTTTCAAAAGAGTTAGTGTAAGTAATAATTAAAATTGGAGCGCGCTTTCGTACAAATTTGGAGCTCATGGAACATTTTTCATTAATGTTATTTATAGCTAATATTATATTATATTAACCCGTCTAACTCATAAATAAATGAATATAACGCTTTAAAAATTTGTGTATCATCCCCTATAATGTTACTCTTAATGCCTGTAAAATTTTAAATTGCCAAAGAGAAAATAGTAAAAAAATCATTTTACAGGTCCCTGATCGCCTTAAGGGTTACGATTGGTCCGGCAGAAAACCATGACATGGCAGCCCATATCATAACAGATCTACCTCCAAGCTTGACAGTTGGAAGGTGGCAATCTCGATCATATGCACGTGCAGGTGTCCTCCAAGCGAGCACCCGTCCTGTTATAGTTTAATGTGTGAAACACGACTCGTCAGATCATATTACTTTTTTTCCACTTTTCAATTGACCAGATTTTCTGAGTGTGACATCACTGTAGGCCACGTTTACCATTAACATCTGTGACAAGTGGCTTGGAAATTGCCGCTCTGTCATAAATGTTCTGTTTATGAAGATGCCTTCTAACCGTAATCACTGACACTGGAGATTTCAGATGAGCATTGATCTCTGCTTTTATATTTGCAACAGTCGTTCGCTTTTTAGACATTACAATAAATTTCAATGTATATTTCACTGAGCTTCTTTTCCCGTCCACTATTTTGCTCTGGCGAGCTTGTCTTGCCGCGATGTTCATATGCTGCCATGATTTTAGAAACGGTAAATTCGTAAACGCAAAAAATTTGATATGTTTCGGTCCTGCTAGATTGTTTCCTACAATTTGGCCTATTTGAAAACTGGTATATATTATTAAATTTTAATGCTAACGAAGCGGATTAAAAAATTTCCCTTTTATCATAGATATTTCCATTATTTTGATAGCCCCCTCAGTATTGTATAAATATAAACTGAACAGCTGTAAGAAAATTTTGAATGTAAAGTTCAATCTAATAAAGCTTTTAGACTGTTTTTAGCATTATGTATTTACAATTTTCTTCTATATTCTACCAAGTTTTAGAACATGCTCTTTTTTTCTTCGTTTACAGAATAAAATTTTGAAATACCTTATTTATGAATAGTTTTTGACATACTCGCTGTCGAAATCTACGTCTATTATTCAGACCATCTATCTAATTAGATGGGACCTTTTTGCCATCTTTTAACTGCAGAGAAAAGGTATTTTTCCTAACTAGACTAATTGGTTCAATTAAAATATAACATGTGATCTTCAAGTAAAGCAGGTGCCAGTCAAGTTGATGTAAGAGAAATATATAATTACAATACAAAATGTTATAAAATTCAAAATTTAAAAATAAATTGCCTTAAAATTGAAAACGTGATAGCAATTTTTTAATAGTGAACTTCTTTTAGTATTCCGGATTCTGTAAGGGAAAATTCAGATTACTTGTTAAATAACAAAAAAAAAAATTGTTAAAATTGCTTTTGTGTGTGTAATTTAGTAAAAATGAAGTTTAAAGATACAGAGAGAAAAAAAAAAGCGAGCCTTTGAATCTAATTGAATGATGATGATGACGGGTCCACTTTACAACAGAGGGAGGAGGCAGTAGCTTCTGAGGGTACGTGCCCTTCTTATGTACAATCGGCCACCCCGACACCACTGAACGTAGCGGTATCGATAGGATTTGTTGCGGCCGACTGAGGGTATGGATCTCAAAGCACCTGTGGGCAGAAATCTGACTTCTAGCTCATATGACGACGACACACTTATCACATTTGCTTGCACAGTCACTTTTTACAGGGAGGTACATTCACTTACCTCAAATATAGAACACAAAAGAACAATTATGCCTTGGCCGAGACTCGAACTTGGGCCTCCCAAATCACGAGGAAGACCCGCTACCTCTGTGCTAGGACGCTGGCATCTAATTGAATAAATCTGTGATTTTAGAAAAGGTTCATTTTACTTGCTCAACAATTGGAACTTTGAAATTCAATATATAATTTTTCTGCAAAATTTAACTTTATGTTTTAATTCTCATAAAATTTATTTGATTTAAACTAATAAGGTAAAAGAAATTGCTAATTACAATTATATATTTTTTAAAAAAACTAATTTATTCATTGGAGGTTTTTAAAAATGATTTTGAAGTTTAAACTAACGTTAAAAAAAATCCTAAGCTTTACTAACCTTGATCAAACGTCGGTGAAATAGAATTTAAAATCCAGAATACAATTTCATGGAAGTAAGATATCATGATAACTTTTATACGCTTTTATTAGAAACATACTTACAAATGCAACACATTATTCTATTTTTAGAGAAATATCTTCCAGGCCAAAACCAAATGACGAATATTTTATTTAATAAATTCCTGATTTCTTTGAACCGATTTATTATGATTTATCATGAAATTGTGAGAAAATCGTTCTCTTATTAATACGAACACGAATAATCAATTCGGTAACAATGCTTCGCATTCTTAAGCCTACACTGAGTATACTAAAAGAATCGTTTGCAGTACAAAGGTCAAAACGAATAACAGAAAAAAAAGATTTTTTTTTTCTTTTTAAATATAATAATGCGAAACGCATTACAGATTTTTTTCTTCATAACCCTTACACAATAGGCCTACTCATTTGACATCGAAACATCTAAAATAAACATATTATACGCAATTTTTATTTTTTTCGCTCGCTACACAATGTAATGTCATGAATTGCTGGGCATATCCATAAATCGTATCGCTTGGTTAAGCAGATGCAGAATTCTTAATTGAGTAGATTTCTAAATGAATCAAAGTTCTTTTTTTTATTTTCTATAGCTTCCGGGGTTTTCACAGATAGTGTAAAAAGACTCGATAGCATTGTTTTATTGACAATATAATTGGATTATTTTACATTTGCTAGAAAGAATATTAATAGTTTGAACTTCGTTATAAATTCTAGAAACGTTCTCCGGCCACTACCAAGTTATGCACGTTCTAACATGTTATCTACCACCTACCTTGTAATCACAGCAGCTATCAGATGTTCCGTACTTCCTGTACACATCACATGATAATGCGTAGCTTCGATTGTGAAGAATCGTTCCAGACGTATCCATCACAATTTTGACAGCAGAGGTACCTAATTTATGCACACGTCAATCAGGAATTGACATGCTAATTCGTCCGCGCTCATTTCAATGAGTGTCTTCGAAATTATAGTCTTTCTGATTACTTTTCCGATGCTGAAAATTGTCACACCATCTCCATTTGGATTTTTTTTTACATTGGAGAATTGAACTAGTTAACTCCTTGACATACGAATTTATTTAACTTTCTAATTAGATAACACATCCTATTTTGGTCATTTATTGTTAATTTGATTTTTTTTTAATAATATACGGAGCATTTTGGATATTAAAGCATTTCGAATTTAGCGTTTTGATTTTTGCGAAGTGTTTTGATTTTTGCGTGTTTAAATATGTAGAATAGAATTTTGCGAATTAAATTCTATGGCTTAGTTGCACATTTGAAACTAAAAATTCAGTAATTCGATGCGCGTGTCAGACACGTCATTGTTTGCAAAGGGTTTAACCTTTTTGGCTTAAATTGGTTAAAAGTTGTTTCACAATATATATATATATATATATATATATTTACATTTTTTAAAAATTTTATTGAGAGACAGGAGTTAAAATAATTCATATAATACCTTTCCAACTTTTAATATTATAACATTTAGTGTTTTTAATATTAAAAATGTTATTCATTTTGGTAATTACATAATTTGTTAGAATATATTGCATTTCTGAAATAAATTCCAATGCTATTTATAAAAGACAAAAAATAAAAATTTTAGTGAAGTCTTTTTGAGTCCATGTTTCCGATCGGGTTATTCATATCTCCAGTAAGGATTAAAAATTATTCTCTGATTTTGTTGTCTCTATGAAATATTTCAAACGGAAAATTAGAAACTAAATCTTTTCTTAATTCAAAAAGGGAAGCCAAAGTTAAATATTTTATAGAGAATTTTATAATAATCAAATGTCATTATAATGAATGCTTCATTTTGAGAATGACAATTATGCACGATTTGTAAAGACTATTTTTTCGGAATATGCAAAAATTGTAAACAATTTCAAATACAGTGGGACAAACAATTGAGGATACCCCTTACTTTTACTTGATAAATCCAACTTTCAATCGAAATAACACATTAACTTAAAGTGCAAACGCGTTTTGATTTTCACAAGTAACAAAAGGGTTAATTTACAGTAAAAATAACGAAAATCAACAAAAAAATATCTAAAATTAAAAATTTCACAAGTGTTTGAATTAAACATAGGCAGAATTTTACCTCAAAAAATTAAGGATACACCAATAAAATTTGTGTGACATATCGCATACACAGTGTCAATATTTGGTTGCATGTCCTTTGGCTTTTATAATGTCCTCCAAACGTCTTAGTACCGATTCGACCAATCTTTTGGTCGTATATGGAGATATTTTATTCCATTCTTCTTGTAACACTTGTTTTAAATGGTCTTTGTTCCTAATTTGGTGTTTTTGGACCGCTATTTCGAGTGTGGCCCACAAATTTTCTATGACATTGATGTCAGAAGACTGTGGTGGTGTGTGCAATTGCTGTTTGCAATGAAAAAGACACCACATTTTGACATTACGTGCCGTATGTTTGGAGTCGTTGTCTTGCTGGAAAATAAGATTTCCATCTAAACCCAATTTTTTTCACTTTCTTTAAGATTGTTGTTGAGTATATCTATATAAAGCTTATGATCCATTATACCATCTATAAAAACTAAATTTCCTACCCCATTTGAAGCCATACAACCCCAAACCATGATTGAGCCATCACCATGTTTAACTGTAGGAAGTATATTTTTTGGATCCAAAGCGGTGTTCGGCTTTCTCCAGAAGGTGCGACTGCCATCACTTCCAAAAATGTTGAATTTACTTTCGTCACTAAATATAACTTTCGTTCAAGAGTTATCTGTCTTCAATTGATGAGTTTTTGCAAACTCCAAACGCTTTTTCTGATTTTGTAAGCTTATGAAAGGTTTCATTCTAGCTACTCGACTGCTATATCCAGCATGTCTAATCACATTTCTCACAGTTTCAGCACTTACACTTCTGCCCATTATTCGAGAAGTTTCTGCAGCTAGTTTGACTGCACTTAGTTTAGGATCAATCTTGATATCTTTCAAAATTTTCCTTTTGGTTACATCGCTCAGAATACTTTTCCTTCCTCTTCCACTTTTATTTTCAATTAACCCATCGCTTTTAAATCTTACAATGATTTTCTGGACACACAAGTGGCTTCTACCGACAATTTCAGCTATTTCACGGTAAGATTTTCCCTTCTTAAATAACCTTAATATAAATTTTCTTACATCAATTCTGGTCTCTCTTCGAAGACCCATTTTCCATTTAAGATTGCGACTTTACATTCACATAGCCAACTTCAAAAGACAAAAGTAGAAGCCGAAAAGGTTTAAGATAAAATTGGCCAAACTTAGGCTATTACGGTCGAAAGCAGAAAAAAATCTAGCTGTAGTTATCCAAAAATTTTATTGGTGTATCCTTAATTTTTTGAGGTAAAAATCTGCCTATGTTTATTTCAAATACTGGTAAAATTTTTAATTTTAGATATTTTTTTGTTGATTTTAGTTATTTTTACTGTAAATTAACCCTTTTGTTACTTGTGAAAATCAAAACGCGTTTGCACTTCTAGTTAATGTGTTATTTCGATTGAAAGTTGGATTTATCAAGTAAAAGTAAGGGGTATCATCAATTGTTTCTCCCACTGTATAAAAGAAAAACTTGATTTTAATATTTAACACGGTTAATGTTGTATAAAATCGAGATTTCAGCATGATATTAACATTTAAAAAAGGATGATAAAGTTAAAATTGGCTGAATTTTTAAATTAAAATCGGAGTTTAATAAAATATGGGTTTCTTTTTCTTTCACACCAGGTTTAAAAAAAGTGATTATCCAGATTAAATTAGATAAAAAAAATTTAATAATAATATTTTTTTTAAGTTTTATCTTTTACTCAATAGCCATAAGAAGTATGCATTATTAATTTATTATTAGAAGTATTATGCATTAGAAGTATTTTATTATTGGATAAGTATTTTAATGTCTACAATATAATTAATTACTTTCAAAGCATCATTAATTAAATAATATTTTATTAGCACTTTGAAAAGGGTTATTTTAAATGAATTTTAACGAATAATTTTAGAAGATGTTGAAAGTTTCTGAAATATATATATATTTAAAGAAATTATTAAACTTTTTTCAATTACGAAATATTTTATTCTAAATTTGTTAGTTATCAATATTATCCGCTTGAATTGTATTTGTATTTAATGTAAATTTTTTTCCAAAAATAAGAAGCAAATCGGATAGTCGTTGTAAAGGTACAATTCTTTAATATATTTAATTAACTAAGCAATCAATTCTGTATCGATTTAGTATTTTTCATTGCTTTTAGTATCCTTTAATTCCATTTTTCTCTTATGCAACGAAGTTATTTAGAATTCTCAATTACTCAGAACCATCAGAAAGCTTTTACACTTGCAAACTACATCAACTAATCTCTTTAAATATTTAAAAACACACAAAACATCATCCATACTTTTCCGCAAATGTGCCTCAAAATGTTAAGCAGATTAAATAACTCTGCAATAAATTCCATCAATTAGTCCTTTTAGTATTTTTCAGATTTTTTAGAATTCTTTTAATATGATATTCTTTTCATATGCAATAATACAACTCTTTTTTATACACAGAATTCTTAATTTATCATAAAAATTTTTTCGCAGTCAACTGAAAACTTATTCACTAACAGACTAAAGCTCGTTACATCTGCAGCGGATCACCTTGCCATCCGATTACTTGGGCTCCAGAGCGACC
>JAOUZG010019159.1:13359920-13374555 GCA_026289955.1 Argiope argentata | reverse complement strand
TAATGTAAAATACTTAATACTTAATAAATTATTAATTAATTAATTAAATATAATGTAAAATACTTTAGTATTTTAAAATACTTTACATGTATTTTTTACATTATTTTACAATAATTTATGTGTATTTTTTACATTATTTAAACTAATTTTACAGTAATTCACATATATTTTTTGCATTCTTTTACAAGGATTTACATATGTATTTTTAAATTATTTTACAATAATATATATATATATATATCTGTTTTACATTATTTTAAAATAATTTACAGATGTTTTTTGCATTATTTTACAATAATTTATAGATGTTTTTTACACTATTTTACAATAATTTACATATGTCTTTACATTATTTTACAATAATTTACATATAAGTTTTTTTATTATTTATATTAAGATAATGCTAAGTAATTATTGAAATAAATTTAAGTCATTTTTGGTAATCAAAAGTTAAAAGATTTTTACTATTAAATTTGGAAATCGTTATTTAAAATATACAAAATTTCGTTGACTTCCCAACTTAAGTTTCACTAGCTGCCTGCAAATATATTGTGTTTAGTTTCAAAGTTTAAAATTTATAATTCTCTTAACAAAATAATTTTAAGCATATAATTAAGATTTCATTAAACTAGCTTATTTTAGTTTAATTATATTAACTTCCCTCTTTAAAGTATAACTGTGTCTATTTTAGGTCGAACTTCATAATTGTGAAACGCAGTCAAATGATGATACCTAAGTTGGCACACACCCTCTCCACACCACACCTTCGGGAGGATGTTTGACTTGGACCAGATTTAACGTGGACCAGACTCCCTCACACAACGGTTCTTTGGTGGAACTCGCACCTGAAATTCACCGGTTCTGTACCACCAGGCCTATTTTTAATGACTTTATATATTTTACTCATTATCGAAGTGAAAACCCCTATTGGGGTCAAGAAAATATCCAAGGCATTCAATATATATATATATATATATATATATATATATATATATATATATATAGTTCAAATTTTTCATCATTAATAAAATACTGTTTATTCATCCACTCAAGTTGAAGTAAATTTTTTAAACTTGTAGTGGATGACACTTGATGTTAATAGAGTCTTTTCAAATATTAATTCATTAATTTTTTATTAATTAATTAAATACTAACTTTCTCGCCAAAAAAAAAATTCATTTCCCCGCAGCCAGATAAGTAACGAATTCAGTCTGTTTTTTCCTCACGCCAATAAAGTTAAGCTTAACATGTTTTGAGCCAATTACTTAAAACTAAAAATTGTTAATTAATCGTTTTTTCGATTGATTTTGAAATTCTTTCGAATTAAAATAATACAGAATAAAGAAAATTAGAAATGTCTAATCTGTATTGCATTGATTGGTGTAGAAAAATCACACATTTTCGTTGTCACAATTGGCGTTGAGAATTCAACGCTTGTATAATTTTTGATCAATTCTTTATAGTAACTGCAATTGTCCAACCAGGATAGTCTGGTTGGTATGGAGTAGGATTCGCATCCCTTGAGCTGCGAGTTCAATACGTATAGAAAAAAGAAGAAAAATTACCAGGAAATTCGCTTTCTATTTTGCCGCTTAATATTGTGATTCTGCCATATTTATATTAATTGTAATTATTTAATAAAAAGTAAATAAAATAAATTTTTCTTTGTTAACCTAAGTAGGAACTGATATCAAAAATTATTTTTTATATTCCTTGTTTGTCATATAAACGTGTTATATGAATCAAAGTATGCTACTGAGTGTTTTCCCTTTATCTAGTAATGTATTACATATTTCTCTATCTTGGGTTGCTCATAAGGTACTAATATTTATTCTTTTTGAATAATTGTATTTTTTAGCCAAAATCCCAGGTTCAAATCTCGTCTTTCGTCATAATGATGATGTTTCATTTATTTCATTCAATTCATCTATAGTTTTATGAGGGTGGGATTTTATATCAGGTTTACCCAACCTGTTGGCGACACACAAAGCAAAAACCAACACAAAGCAGAGCTCCACTTCCTATCGAGGGAGAGAGCGTTTCACTTCACATTCAATCTCCCTCTCTCCACATAAATTACATATAATGAAAAGGATTTATTAACAGTCTCGCGGCGTTTCAGCCAGCTCATTTGATTCGGCGATAATGAGGGATCCCTAACAGAGAACGGAGTTTGTCTTCTGACGATTGAATTAAAAAGCGACGACGACTCTTTCGAAGCCCTTTCTTTTCTAATTATGCATTCTCGGCCCGTTCTCACCTTCGGAGATGGACAGGCGAGATAGACTTTCTAACTTGTGATTTAATTCAGCCTCTCTTTTGTCGCTTTTAATTGCCGAGATGGATAGCTTAATGTGTTATGTGGAGCTAAGAAGTGGGGAAAAAGGTGCTATGCTGGAATCATTCGACAGATAAGTGAATTATTTTCATTCGTTTTATGGCTGTAACGATAGAATTGGCTTGAATTTTTAATGAGATGAAATGTAGAAACGATGTTAGGCTTGTTTTGTTGTTTTTACGAGGCTTGTTGTTGGCATGGCGCAATGGCTTGCTCGTTGTTAATTGGTTTCAGGAAACATTTGTGTCTAAAAGAGTCCTAATACTTTTTCATGCTAATGAAATACATAATTCCTTTACATGGTCATCACAACGTTTTTACAAGATGATGACCTGTTTGTAAGGTCTCAATTTGTGAGCAGTAGGATTTCTGAATCCCGACCCAATTCCACCGAAGTAACTTCGTGTAAGGGGATCTGCTGTACGTTGTTGTTGTTATTTATGGCACTCGCCATGGACAAGCCCCGTTGATACATCAGTAGATTTTAAGCCGGAGATAGGCGTCTATTGTTTTACAACTAGCGCCATCTAGGCCCAAGAGTACGACTTAGCTACACACACGTCACAGCCCTTTTTAGGGGACGGACTTCATTCATGTAAATTCATTCCTTAATTCATCCACAAATCGTAATTTAGATCTGGAACAAAGAACGATAACCTCTGACCCAGTACCCTCAGTGGTATTACTCTCGACTTGGAGGACTTTGTGGCCACGACAGATTTAACGAGCACCAGCCACCACACACTCGTGAAATCTTTTAAATCCGTCACAGCCAAATGTCCTGCTGCTAACGATATGGTGCGATTTTGTTTGGAGAGGGAGGCGCCAGCTCAGGTGTTGTTCTCGGGAAAGGACGTTAATATAACTAAACTAAACTTAGGCAAGATGGAGTTACCTGAACTCTTATAATGGGACATAAAAAATTATACAATCATTAATTATGGGCTTTAGGATACAACTTAAGTCGAATCTCTATGTTGTCGTGAGAGATGATAATTCAATTTTCTCAGATGCTTTGGCAGTGTGTGAGTGGGACTGCCATGTGATTAAGATCGGTTTAATAAAGAAAATGTGCACTTCAAAAATGTTAAGAATATGGAAATCTTTGGAAATTACGGATATAATAATATAGCTAAGGGATATGAAATTGAAGATGGTTTTTTTGCAATTTACAAAACCAAACGAGCAGATATGGTTTCTTGCAAGGAGTTACTAGCTGCAATCAAGATATCAGTTACAAGTTTCCTGATTTTCCTTCTAATGTTGTCTAAACAAGTTTCATGTTTCTCCCGACATTTTTCAATGAAGACCACCAGCGTACTTATGATAGAGTTATGTCATGATACTTCCAAGGTCCCCGAAGGTCCAACAGAAGATGCTAAGTTTCTTGTTTATCATTAGTCCATAACTCATGGGCTTAGTCAGATAAATTATATCAAGGGATTTTAGAACTATCATAAGAAATCCAATCCGATTTATTCATTTTTCATGATTGCATTACTACGTTCAATTTATTGCAAATTTTAAGATATTATTTTAACTAAATTAAACTCATCTGGCATAAAAGCAGCAAACAGATATTAAGATTATTTACAGGCTTCTTCCAAATAAAAATCAACTTCACTCAATACAAAACGGATTTTTAGTAAAATTCGCTAGATGTTATTGAAAATAACATATGTCCTAACTTAAAATCCACCTTTGCATTTAACTAAGAAATCAATGTATGTCACATATTGATGGTTACTTGGTTACTAGGAATAAAGATATTATTCAATCCCTTTCTGGCTTTGTATAATTTTTTATTATTCTTATTCATATTTATTAATTATTAAAACTGTCACGTCCCTATCTACTATTTCAGAATATCTATAAATTCAAAATGGCAAAACACAATGGGACCTCTAAGATATAAATAAGTTGCTATATTATTGACTATTAGCCAAACTTTCATAACATAAAACTTGATACTTAACTATTGGCTACTTTCGACTCACTTGTAGTATTTAAGGTAATCCGTTCCTTTATGCCAACATTCAATGTCTTTTCCCCACATTCCAATAAAAGTGGCATTTCTCTATCTATGTTATCTAAAATATATTAGAATTCTAAATGTCAAAATGCCATGGGGCCTCTAAGATATAAATAGATTGCTTAATTTGCCTAACAGGAAACTTGATACTCACTTAAGTATTGGATGCATTCGACCCAATCACAGTATTCAAGATAAACCACAGCATTCAAAATCCGTTCCTCGATTCCATCATTCAGTGTCTTTTTCCCGCGTTCTAATAAAACCGTCATTCCTCTATCTACAATATCTAATGGCAAAGTGCAATGGGGACTCTAAGATATAAATAAGTCGATATCTTATTGACTATTAACTAAATTTCCCTAACAGAAAACTTAATTGTCACTTAAGTATTAGCTACTTCGATTCACTCACAGCATTCAAAATCCGTTCCTCAATGCCATCAATCAGTCTTTTCTCCGTGTTCTAATGAAACTGGCATACCTCTGCCTACGATATCTAATGGGAAAGCTCAATGGAGCCTCTAAGTTATAAATAAGTTAATATCTTATTGATTATTAACTAAATTTCCCTAACAGAAAACTTGATTGTCCCTTAAGTATTGGCTACTTTCGCCTCACTCACAGTATTCAAAATCCGTCCTTCAATGTCATCATTCAATGTCTTTTCCCCACATTCTTATAAAAATGTCATGTCTCTGTCTACGATATCTAAAATTCATTAAAATTCTAAATGCCAAAATGCCATCGGATCTTTAAGATATAAATAGGTTGATATCTTTTTGATTAACTAAATTTGCCTAACAGAAATTTTATGCTCACTAAAATATTGACAACTTTCGAATCATTCATAGCATTCAAAATTCACCCTTCAGTGCCATCATTCAGAGACAGATCTGCTTAAATTTTTCTGCTTTATTCTAAAAGCATCTTTCATAAATATCCTTATCCTCATTTTCTTTACTTTCTTAAAAATAATAGTTTTTGCTACTTTATTTACTTTTAGCAGCATATTTTTTTCTGTGGCTAAACTTTCCAATGAACTGCAAAATATAATAGATTATGACAAAACAGATTAAACAAATTTTTTAGACAATATTACTGAACAAGATTTTAAGCTCATAACACCATGAATACAAATTGTTTTTTCGACAGAACATACCATCAAATCAAATCATATCTTTTTCATTACTTCTCTTTTTCTACTGTAGAATTCTCTTGTTAAATTATTTACATTTTTGATAAATATTATAGGAATTGGCGACCAGATCCTGACTAAGGCAGGGGCTTATAGAGAAGTGCTCTGGGCCCCACACATCTGAAGGGGCCCTGAACTCGAACAGAAAATTTATTTTATGTTTCCTTCTATGATGAGCTTTTTTTAAAAAAAGTGCTTTGCAAAGACTTAAAAAAACAGAAAGGGCCCAAAATGTTTTTGTCTAAGGCCCCAGTTGGGCTAACTCAGGCCCTGTTGACTAGAATTTTTCTTTCCGACGATTTGCGCCAATGTTTACAACTTTCAAGAAATATAGATCAGCGAAACCGATTTTTAAAAAAATTCAAGAATATCAAGTAATTAAAAAAGTCAAAGAATACGAACCATAATTAACAACAAAATCTAGAAAAACAGCATTAGACTTGTCCAGTAACTAATGTACCACAACAAGAAACGCCATAATTACTGACACTCATTAACAATCCGCCCGAAATAGAGAGCCAAGGTTGCTCCATTACACCATCCTATTCCAAGGTATTCTTAGGTACCGTCAATAAGGCGAGTTCACAGCTGTCATTAGGATATCAAAGCACGAGGTCCAGTCGGATGATAATAACAATAATGGAGTGACTCCGCCGGACATTTAACTGATCGAAATGGTAATGAGTGTCCTCACAGAGTGGCCGAATATTATGAGGGCTGTCAGAATTCCACCAGTACATTGTCATTAACTATTTAATAGGAGAATGCTTAGCTATATGAATGTGATAATTCTATGTGCCCTGACAACGAGATTCGAATGGGAAAGGCCGCTTTAATCGGCATTCTTGAATATTTTAGGGTTATCGGGTAACAAAGACGTGAGAATTGGAGAATGTGTAAAATGAGGTGGGTTATTAACATTTGGAGTGATGTTAACTTATTTTCATGCATTTTATGTAATATAAAAAGCAATAAATGTTGTTGGAAACCTTATTTGCATTATGACTAGATGGATAGAATTGTTACAAATTCACATAATAAAAGCAAAAGTTTCAATTTTTGAATCTGTGACACATTGAAGAGTTGCCTTGTCTGATGATAAGAATCTTAATTTCCTAATTTTTTTAATGTTTTACTTCATGTTTTCATCAACTTTTAATGCCGCATTCTATGTCAGTTCTTATTGAATATAGAAAATAGAATTGGTTATTAGTACTATTAAATACCTTTTTTTGCACACAGGAATCCCTCTTGCTTAGTTATAATTTTTTCAAAATGTTTAATTGAAATTTATTAACAGAATTTCTGTCCTATTTAGTTGAATTTCCTTGAATAATCTTTCTAGGCTCTATAATCATTATCTTTATCATAATTAGGGGTAACTGCGCAGGAATCTAAAGTTTTAAACCTTTTATTTTACGCTGTTATATGTATAAACACTCAAGTAAAAATATTTGACGCCGTGTGTTTTAAAATGAAAATTACTTACATGCATAAAAGATAATTTCGTTTAAAAAGCACGATTAAACGAATCAAGAGACAATAATCAAAATCTTAATAAATTTGCATCTTTATGAAAATAAATCAGAACACATTGCGCATGCTTAAATTTTCTATATCAGTTGGGGTAATAATGCACAATTTAAGAATTTTTAATTTCATTAATTCTGTTTTATTTTAATTCAGCAGTATTTCAAAATGAATCCGAAATATCCATTAATTAACAATGTTAGATTTTAAATTCATGAAACACTGAGAAAATAAACAGAATCGTTTAAAAAATGGGCCGAAAACATGTTAAGCCTAATCTCATAAGTGTGTGTGTGGGGCGGGGGGTCTCATTCATTTCGCGAGAAGGTTAGGTTTTAATTAATGAATGAAAAATTAACCAAATTAGTGAATTAATGCTTGAAAAAAACTATATTAACATCGAGTGCCATACTCTACAAATTTAAAAAAAAATTATTTGAACATGAGTGGATGAATAAAAAGCGTTTTATTAACGATTGAAAATTTGAATGATATATAAATATATATAGGGAGAGTGTTAGGTAACAGTAGGAAAAGGCACCTGATTGCACTTTGCATCGAAGGTAACCAACACAACTCAAGAGAAATTCTCTTCTTCAACTCACACCCCCACTTACAAAAATATCCTAACAATTCAGAAAACTCCAACAGCAAAAAGCTGAATCCCAAATAAAAATCTGTTTCCCTGCATGCTACTAGTTTTATTTATGGTCAAGAATAGAAGCGGATGCGTGTCCATAGAAGTCCAGATTCCATAGAAAAGCATCCGCTCGGTCGGTTTATTTCATTTTTCTGCCATCCCCCCTCCTTCCCATTCAAGGATGCTCGTGGAGCAGAAGCCAAGATTTCTGTTTACATGCCTTCCCGGGTGTTTCTTCCCTTGTCCACTCTCCGCAGTGACGTAAGAGGGGGGCGGAAAGCCCAGTGTCCGATCACTGCAATCAGCCACACTACTATCACATCCGACCAATAGAGTGCCCTCCCTTGTCATAGCAAGTCGCTGCAACATCTTGGGACGAATGGCCGGGGGAGGAGGATGCTGCAAGAGAGAAGAATGTTGGCCCTTTTCTCTCCTTGGTCAGAGTTTTTATTTTCTTTCTGTAGCTCCATTCGCTTCTTTGGATCTATTTGGTCCTTGGCGCGTTAACTTTCGCTCACTTCTTCTTTCTTCCCTTTCTTCTTCTTTGCTCTTGGCTGTTTGGTTGCAAAAGGAAGGGTTGCATTCGTCTATCTGTTTGGCTTCCAGAGAATGGCGCCAAGAGTGTAGTCGGTGTTTATCTATGTTAAGAGTAACTGGTTTTGGCAATAAAGAAAGCGAAATGAAATATAATATAAAAACTAAACCAATGCATCGTTCATCCACTATAATACTATGGACATTATTATTTCTTTGTATGTGATTGGTACAAAGTATTATAATTTCACATCTATTTGGAGGGAAGGACTCGATTTAAACTCTCACTAACGTTGGACACTTAGAAAGAAAAAACATTTTTTGTAGTTGTTTCGTAATTCATTTTTTAAAAATTCAATGCAAATGAAATTCGGGACCATTTTATACTGACAGATTTTATTATTCTGATTAATTAGAATTTCATTATTTTATTCATTAATTTTTTTGCATGCAACATGCAAAATATGGGCAACTGTGGAGTGCTATAAATGTGTACAAAGGTGACTTTTCTCTTATGTATACCAAACAGAACAGTCTTTCTTGCAGGTTCTTACATTATGGAATAGTTAAAACCACTAGCTATGTAGTGTATCTATGTTTTTCCCATGTTGGTTTATTATTAATTGGTTATGCTTATAAAAAAACAAATAACGAATCACTGGAAAAAAATTCACTTTAAGCCTGCAAGAACCAAATATTCATTGAATTTCCATTGATGGCTGAACAGGATTTTAGTTGATTGTATACTTAAATGCTTTGATGCCATTGTGATATCTGAAGCCTGTTAATTAGACTTACTATTGACTGTCGTCATTTTTTAATACATTCTTCACCGGAAATTGATGACTAGAATTCTCTTTTTACCTGATAATTGGTCCTAAAATCAATTATTTCTTTAATGATATTTCATGAAATTCAGTAATTTTCACATAGACATTTCTAACATAGACAGCTTTTGGTATAATATATTAGTTGACTTTATATAAACCTTTTATTATAACACTATATGCCATTTATTCATGTAATACAATTTTGGTGCAATTAGTTTAATTTTAAATAAGGAGATCCTGCTTCATCACCATGTAACACTGTTGCATGTTTCATGCGTTGAAATTTGACTTCCCCCAAGTAACACCGTATAATTTGAAGGGTTTTCCCTTTCAGGTGTCTTCCTCATTATCTGATTATGATCCAAAACTTTAGAGTCTATTCCCAAAGTATTTATTGTAGAATTAATGGAATGGACATATTTAAGCTTATAAATTTGCATCCTTTATTGTATTGACACCATTGTTGCATTCTATATAATTCAGACGCAATTCAATTAGAAAACTTCCAATTAAGTCTTAGATTATAATTTTTTCCAAATAAAAATTATTTTTCAATGGCAATATAATTCTTCTTAGTATCAAACTTGCAGTTAACAATGCCATACTTCATAACTCCATTTCTAATAAAAAGTTATCCATATATGATAACAGAACTCGTTGCCAATCGCTAATTTTGAATTTAGTTGTTTCAACTATGATTCGCAAAAAAAGTAATCAAATTTGTTTCTTCTTGCAGTTATTTTCTCTCATTTGAATTTAAAAAAACAATCCTGTTTTAAAAAAATTACTGTCAGTAGACAATTAATGTGTTATTGTTTCTTATAGCACTTTCCATGGACAATCTCGCTGAGGTAGTCAGCGATTTAAGCCTAATCTGAGTCTCTTGTTTTGCAGTAGCGCCAATTAGAGCCAAAAGCACGACTTTCGCTACTCACTCATCCCATTCACTTGCATCGTCCTTTTTTACAGGGGAGGGGCATTCATATACCTTACAGATAGAGCAACCATGCCCAAACCGAAACTCGGTTCCGAGACGCCAAGATCCTGAGTAAAACGTGCTACCTCTATGCCAGGTCGCCGGCTTGACAATTAATGTTATAATGCTAAAAGAAAAATAATGAATGTATTCTTGATGTTTTTAATTGTCATTTGTGTAGTTGAAAAAAAAGGTATATCTCTATTCTTATTAATTGTATACTGATATAAGCTATTTTTTCAGTTATAGAGAGGATTTTTGAAAGAACAAAAAAATTTTAATTAATATTTTCTCCTCTCCTTTTGATTGGCACAAGACTATAGTTTCTTCAAAACTTAACTGCACAAGACTATAGTTTATTTACAAAAGCGACAAATCGCCAATGATGGTATACTTTCTCGCTAACTTCGAAATTTTTCTGCTTCGGTCGCAACACAATATACTTTTATATATCTATACACCATATACACACTATATCTCTATAGTTTTATATATATATCTATGGCTCCTTCTTGTAATCGCCCCCCTCCTATTCAATCTTTACTTCCAAGAGCCATCCCCATTCGACAACAGCAATAGTAACGCAACATGCCGAAATTCTCTCCACGCCGGGAAAGGAAAAAATAACAGCTAAATAAGGAAGAAAGGAAGGAAAGGAAAAAAAGAAAGGCTCCCTGCGTCTTTGGGACCATAAGATAGCTTTGTGAAGAAGCATCTGCTATTCTTTCTTTTCTCTTCCTGTTTTTTTAAGGGTCGGGATCAATGGAAAAAAATCGTTCGGATAGAGAAAGGTGCAAGTCAAAATGTGGATGAAACGAACAAGTTGGGAGAAATAGCCTTTAAAATAAGCTACTAAAATTCCAAACAATAGTTTTTATAAAAATCGAATAAGGAAATTATACTTTGTTGAGATATTTTGATACACTGTGGACAATATAGGAATTCGATGTCATGTTATCCTTATTTTCCATCGTGTCGTGTTATCCTTATTTATAATAGACAAAACCTTTATTATAAAATGTAGCAAGCAAAATTATATACAAAAATGAAAAATCTTATTAACACATTTGTAATTTTGTTTGTTCTTTTAATTAATACTCACTAATGTTCAAATGACGGAATCCAAAGGATATTAATCTCTATATTCGGTTCTACCAACGATCAGATGTGTGTGGGGGGATTTGACGAAAGTAGAATAGTCTCTTATATGTCAAACTGAGAGTTTTTTAGCCTTAATTCCATTCCATTCATATAACAAATTTCTAATAGATAGAAAGTTTTAATGGGATAAATATTTAATATTTTACGCTAAAGAGCACAGAAAAAAATCTTTTAAAACTTAAAATTACACTTGTATTTGTTATTTAGTTAGTTGTCCTTTTTAGTTATTAAATATATAAAACCATTTCAGATTTAGAATTGTATTAGTGGAATAAGAATCATTTATATTTTAAAAATTTCAGATTTTAAATAATTCCTGAAATTAAATGAGCACTCATGTTTTTTTTATTTCATATATGTGCCAACTTATAAAAAATAAGTACCAATTTCAGCTCAATCTAATTTATTGTATCACCAATTTCATTAAAATATCTGATTATACAATACTCATTCTCAAAATAAGCTATTTTAGGAAATTATTTTCATATAGATTTTTTTTTGTTTTTTTCTCTTTTAATCGCTATTTATTCAAGATAATTATCGTGTTAAAATGCATTCTCACATGAAAATTATATTTCTCAAGAGAAATTCCATTGAAATATAAAATAATGAAGAAAAAAACCTCCTCATCTCTTAATAGTTAGATTAATTTGAAATCATAATTAGCTCAACACGTCTTTCCTTTGTTTTAAGGGGAAATCTGAAAATCCGAGTCCCCATGAAAGTTAGAGTACTGAGGTGAACATATTTTAGCCATCAATACTCCAATGGCACATGCGTATACGATTCACTTAGAAGTACGACTCGTCATTGGATTGATGGTAGCAAGACCCACATCATTTGTATACCCATTTACGGCGGTTGCAAAACGAATAACCATATATTCCAATTAGTTAAAAAAATATGTATTTCGCAGAGATTATTTTAATTATTTTTGTTAATTGCTTATGTATCCGTGGATATTAAACACCATATGCCAGAAATTTCATTTTCCCATATCAATATAGTGATAAATACAAAATATCATCATTTTAAAACAATAAATATTTGCATGAAAATATTCCAAAGAAATATTTCAAGCTGTCTCAGTTTATAATATTTGATAAGTAATTTGTCTACTCAAAATATACACTTTGAAGCAGAAATATTTACCCCCGAATGTCTTAATTTTTCTATCAAATTATCCTCGAATAATTTATACTTGTTGCATAGTAATTTAATTCTGAAACTTGCTTTTACATTAAAAACTTTTTAATAATGATAAACTTTTACTTCAATCTTACAAAAACCTTATAATATTGATATCTCGAAAGTTAGTTTAGAGAGGACTTGGACCAAATGACTATCATATCTGAAGCACATTCTTTATTTTTTTCTCGTGTAAAAGGTCGTAGTAGAAAAAATTTTGGTGGGACAAAACAGAAGAATGGAAAATCGTCATCCCATGAAAAACTACTGAAGCGCCCTCAATGGACAGCACGGCCAATGTATGAACGAAAAAAAAAAAAGAATGGTGAAGAGGGAAAAACGTTATCGTCTGCTTTCAGTCAGTTGAAAGGATACCTCCTCTATTTCTTCTCATCTGATCTTCTTTTGTCCTGATACCCGACTCTCTTTTTAATCTGACGGAAGCTATTTCACTTTCGCCGTTAATTCCTGTCATAACAGAGAAGGAAATCAAGTATTATCTGAAATAAAACATAGCCGAGCTGCCGGTGGGGAGAAGTATTGCAGTTTTGAACCGTTCAGATATGGAATATCGTTGTACCCTTAGTCAAAAATATAATGTTTTTCTTTACTATGAAACGTAAATGTAAATTGTTTCACAAATCAATGCTCATTTAGACGGATACTAGAAATTCCCTTTCTTAAAATGCATGTAGCATGTAAATTGAAATTCATTCTGGATAAATTGTTTAAATGGTATAGGAACCACATAATATCCTTTTTTTAATCATCCTATTACTATGGAGGCGAGTTCACTTATTAATTGCTGAGGCTATATTAGCATTTTGGGTCTGCAATTTTGGTCATTATATTTTTATTAAAATAATATATAATCTTTCTTGGAATTCATAAATTTTTATCTGACACTTTCTTTTGCGAAATTATTTCAATAATTAGAATGAATAATGAGTTCATTTTCAAGGTCACGTCAAATATAAACATAATCCGTTTTTGACATTTATTAGTTACAGACAATTCTCTCTCTTTTAGGATATTCAATCATTTTTCTCTCATTTAGTTAATCTAGTTAGTATCATCGGAGACTATTATTATAGCTTTTACCTATACTTTTAATAGGGTCTCCACTTAGCTGAATTATTATCAAATATTAAAATCAAAAGTTAAGTTTAAAATCTAAAATATACGTGTAGACCCCCCCCCCCCAATTTTCTTTTCAAGTATTAATTGTTTAATACAAAACGAAATCTTCCTAGAGGAATATATAATACATACATATGTGTTTGCCGGCTTCCTGGCTCAGAGGCAGCACGTCTTCCACGTGATTTGGGCGTTCCGTGTTCGAGTCCCGGTCAGGGCATGGTTGTCCTTCTGTGTTCTATATGTGAGGTGTGTGGATGAGTCCCCCTGAAAAAAGAAGCTGTATAAGCGAAGGAGATAAGTATGTGTCATCTTCATACAAGTTAGAGGTCAGACTTCCGCCTTCGAGTGTGAACCCTTCTTCCGCTATAAAGCCAATACGTCATCATTATCATATATATGTGTTTAATATTATAATTGATTAAAAATTTTCATTTCATACCGAATTATATAAGCTTCATTTAAAGTATAATTTTATAACTACGCTATATCTATGTAAAAATAATTCGATTTTTTTACAATAATTTATAATCTCATGTTCTGAAAAGAAAAGAAATCTTATAAATTTTATAATATTTTGAAACCCTTTCGTATACAGTGCAACGTAGCTGATTCAAATGCTTTAATTCAAATTTTCTCTGACCTTAATTTTTCTTCTTCATTAAATATTAAATACATCGCCTATATTAAAGTGTATCTATGAAAGCGGGAAGTCGAAACCTACAATTGTAAAATAATTAAGTTAATTAAAAAAATGTTTGATTTTCTAAATTGTCTATTTTAATTAAATTAGTCTCTAGTTTTAATAATATCCATGGTCTTAAACGCATTAATTATTAATTTTACCAAAAATTTTTAAGCTTTTTCAAATAGTTTTAATGTTCAAGGCCATGAATAAGTTCTTTATTAAATAATTTTCTTAATTTTTATAATAATTTTTAAATTATTTTACCTTTTAACTATTTTTATTTTCACTTTATTCATTAAAATTACTCGTTATTTACTTCTTAATTGTGCATTATTTAATAATGGTGTTATATATATATATATATATATATATATATATATATAT
>JAOUZG010019159.1:13347527-13359520 GCA_026289955.1 Argiope argentata | reverse complement strand
ATTTTCTGGTGTTTTTTAGATTAAAAGAATTCATCTTTTTTGATATATTTGTTTTCAAATTCAGATTTTTTTCGTCTTTTCAGAGAAAAGAGTAAATAAATTAGCTGAAAATATATTCGGTCTAATAAAAACCTGAAAGTTTGGGCCCACGCCAAATAGTCCATTTCCCATTTTAAAAAAAATTTCAAAGGGAGATAGAAGTGGTTTTTTGAATGTTTAGTCAGACACACTTCACCTTCATGCCATATATATTTTCGTTGTATACCAATCAGATACCTATCTAAAAAAAGCTTTCATGTGAATAATCTTAATTTTCTAAGCTTTCAAAATGATTTCTACATTTACATTCAGCGAGTTGTAGGCTTCCTTTGTCACATAACGTAATTGTAAGGAAAGCCCTTTTATAGGAAAAGTTCCATCATTGCTATGAATATTACAATACTATCAATCAAACGTTTTTACTCGCGACTTAATTTTTTAGATGGGGGGGGGCTTTTTTATATATATCATATATATCATAAGACTTTGATGAATTATAAGGAAAAAGAAATTTAATTAAAAGTATTTATATACGCAATTTTAATGAAATTTTGTAAATCTAATCTTTTTTACCATTTTTATTTGTAAATATTTCTGTTGTAAGCATATCTTAAAGGTGAAAATCACGGAAAATTTAGAAAACATATGAGATTTAGAATTCTGCAAAATGATCAAAGGATACAAATTCCTCTTAGGCCTAGTTTGCAATAAATACTACATTCATGATACAATCTACTTTCCATATTGATTGACTGTCCTGTTATTACATTTAATCTTTTATTAACTATTTATATTTGACAAGAATTTTTTGTCGTAATCTAGATTCCTGTAAATTCTATTATTTATACTAAGGATACGTTTCATTTAACACTAAACCTACCGGCGATTCATCTATCCATTGGAATTGCAATTGGAAACGGGTCATTTGACCCGCTCGTGGTAACTTTAGTGTTAAAATAATTTTGTCTTAGACATGAATTGAAAAATGAAAGATTTCATTTATTAATCGGTTGCCAAAAATTATTTCCAAAATAATTCTTTGATTCACTAGGCATCAATTGTATTCTTCTAAATTATTGAAATCCAGTACAATTACGGAAATTTATAAAATATCTCATAAAAATAAGCTTAAAAGAAAAATCAGTATTATCTTAACTGGAAAAAATATGAATGTTACTAGTACAGTTAACACTAATCATATCTACGAATGGAATTCATGTTGTTTATGTTGTCATTTCCAAAATGTCATTATGTCATTTCCGAAATTTCAACGGAAATGGCATACTTTGAAAACAAATTTCAGTGTCCCTTCTATCTGTTAACTCTTTATCTATGACGGTACTTATAAGTACTCTTTAAATCTGGATTATATTTCTTAATATGACTTTTTTGCAGATATTATAAAAAACACGGAGAATGTAACCCAAACAGAAAAAAGTTAATATAACTAAAAGTAGGAATGAAAAATATTTAATTAATAATTAATTAAGATAATTCTATTAATTGAAATTTTTCTCTTGGGTTCTTTGGGATTATTCTGCAAGAAAACTTAACTACTGGTGCAAAAATGAAGTTGGAAAATTGATGGCAACATAATTCAGTACATGAAGGGTCAAAATAAAAGATCTCGAATAAAGGGAAGAATAGGCTTTTATAAATTGTTACTTATTTAATAATCTCAAAACTGCGTTAAAGAGCTTTTTAATGAAAAGATGATTAGTAAAAAACAATCAAAGCCTTATGGTTGACTCCATACTATTTATTTCTACGAAGAACTCATTGTAAAAATCCATGCCCGAAAATTCTGAGAAACGGATACATATTAAAACTGTTATTCAGACGAATGCCTTAATTAATTAATCCCCCATTCTTTGCACAATTCCCTCTCATGAATGCTTTCTAAGGCGCATTTTTGAGGCAACAAGTTACGTAAAATATTTTCCGCTTTCTTCGGATCACATTGCCTCTGTTTGTAACGGGGAAGAAAAAAAAACAAGGAATTTTCCCTCTTATTCCAACTAATACTATGCACCAAACCGCGGGGCAATTTTAAATCTTGTACCAAATTAACTCATCCGAGTACCAGAGCCGAGTTAATTTCCGGTCGATCTATCAACATTCCTATCTCTCACATTTACACGATTTTAATTAATCCTACGCTGTGTAGTACCTTAATTTTTCCAATAAGTACAACCGTGTCCCTACAACACTACACGACATGCCATTCCTTTCTGAATTTTTCTCTTTTCTGGCGAACAATCTCTCCGGAGAAAATAACCGAGATGAGGCGACGTGAGATAATGATAGC
The DNA here is from genome assembly GCA_026289955.1 of Argiope argentata. Lineage (NCBI taxonomy): Eukaryota > Metazoa > Arthropoda > Arachnida > Araneae > Araneidae > Argiope > Argiope argentata. Next base: position 13,357,173 of record JAOUZG010019159.1, on the reverse strand, counting down.
AGAAGAAGAAGATGAAGACAGCCGAGAGGGGAGGGGTATATCCGAACACTACACATTGCTACCGCCTTTTACCCACCCTTCTAGCAGCTGTCAACAGCCCGATAGAGGCGCGGGCGTGTCCCTAGAGGCAGCCCAGCGAAATGAAGTCCTTTAGATAAGGGTGTCAAGAGAAAGGGAGAGAAAGAGTGGTGAACGCACTTGCACTGACAACGTGTCGTACACGGACTACCACACGTGTACACGTCGTCTGCCAGCAAAAGAGGAAAGAGATTTCTTTTCCTTTTCATTCATTCCATCTGTGGATCATTCTCTCTTTCATTTTGGCTCAGGGATGGCCTCGAAAATTCCTCATTCGTCGGTCTGTCACATTGGGAATGTTCATCGGGCGAGATTTCGGAAAGTTTTGCTTCCCACCAGGATTTGAAAGGAAAAGAAGATTTGGGGGCAATATGGTGAAAGGAGGTATGAGAGGAATGTGGGAGGTAAAATGGAGAAAAGGAGTTCTTGGAATCGAGATGTGCTGTTTAATTTGATTATCCGTAGAATATCACACTAGGAAAAATTCCAATATAACTTTTTGCTTGTCTGTTTGGCGGAATCATTGCAAGCTGTTAACACTTTGGTGACCGGCAATTTTACACAGAAACTGTGTCATGTCACCGGCTACTTTTTTTGTAATTGAATATGAAAGTAAAACGTTCTAAAAAAATTCCAATGAATTTTGTTGAATTGGAACTTCAAAAAGTTCTTCGCCGATACGTTCCGTCATGGTTGAAATTTTTGTAATTTTAATAAAATTCTAATAAAAATGTAAATACTAGGAAAAGTAATTTGTCTGTTATAGAGCGGACAAGACTAAACACGATACGCCACGTTTTTGCAATGTTCTATATCGCCCTCGGTGTTATAAATTGAAACAGATAATGCAAGTGCAATGACGAGTTAACTCGTCACCGGTCAGCAAAGTGTTAATAACGCTGTTCTGACCATTTATTTCAAACCACGTGTTAAATATAAATATATTCCATGACGAAGTTTTTGCTTTCAAAATTTCACTATTCTTCAACTATTACGAAATAACTCTTTGGGTTTTTTTTTATCACATGAGAATATAATGTAGTTTCTGTTGTACTTCAGGTTAAAATGCTGGTCCCATAACCACTCTGTTATTTTGACAGAGTTAGACTAACCCGAAATGTAGCAAAGCTTGACAGTGGGATTATTGTCGAGGAAGCAAAATAAAGAAAGCAGTATCCATAAAGAAAATATATATTAGGGTAAAAGTCCACAAGCTCATGCTTTGAGCACGAAATAATATGTTGAATAAAAATATAGTTCAAGGAAATTGACATCACCATATCTTGGGTGAATAAACTATAACCAGATTCTAACCCAATCTTTCGGATAACTCTGCGATGCATCTAATATACACTAATAAGCAAATCACCCACATTGTCTGATATCACCTTATCGCTTGAAGACTCGTCCATCGATCTCTCGAATAAAATTGACCGGATGGAAGAAGTTGTACTGCCAAAGAAGATCTTCAACTTACCCGTATTTATACGAGTCGAGTTCGACAAATTTGTATAATAGGCATTGCCAACATCAAAGAACTAAACTTTGTCCCCGTGGTTCAAATCCAGTCTTTGAGATCATGGGTTAGAAGTGGAAAACCACACAACAAGGACATACAAATGTCTAACAGTTTCCTTTAGGGATTTTTGAATAATTGAAGGTAACGAATAATTGCTCGAGATTGCGTAGGCAATCCATAAATCATAAATGGCAATATTCATCAACATCCGTTTACCGCATATATTTTCAACCTGTTTTTACCAGTATTGAATTATAATTATGCATGCTTCTTTGAAAGCAGATGCATTATTAAAAGTACCGCTTTACCAGTACTACTTTATTATTATATAGTCTTCTTTTGCAGCAGATGCCTAATAAATAGTTGTTGTAGAACTATGACTCCTTAGCTGTTATTCTATCTCAAAATCAGTCAAGCTCGAAGATTTTATATGCCAGGTAGAAAATTGGAAAAAGAAAGTTTTGAAAGCACAAAGCTATAGTTATTATTTGATTTTTTAAATTTTAAATATTCGGTTTCATCTGATTTTCCTTTAAAATTTGCGATTAATTTTTGAAATAAAGTGGCATCATCACTACAGCAATAAAGGGAAATATTAATTTGTCTTCTGTTAGTTCTCTAATAAATACATAACTTTGTTAAAATATACTTTTCATAAATCATGGCCACCACATATATTTCCAAATGACTCAGAAAACTACTATATTTCCAAAGAGGAATCAGATGAATTAATCAAACTTATTGGAAAAAATATCCTTTAATTATTTTGCTCCATAATTCAAATTTAAGCAGCTTTTTAAATGTATATTTGGTGAAGATTGTTTCACATGTTTAGCTGGATAAATAGGATTTTAATAGCAATTGATTTTTTTTATTAATTTAATCATTTACAAGAACTGTCGAACTCTTAATAAACACGGATTTCCTTTTAATCTAGCTTCTCGCTAGTTATCAGTATAATAAGATAAAAGTTAATCCACATATATTACTTTTTGAAATCTTTTTAGAACTTTCCCACGATTTCTAAGAAATCATATTAATTATTGCCTAATTTCTTAAAAAATTGAAAGATGGATTAAAGTTATGTGATTATAGTAGTTGATTTGATTTTCCTCTTTAGCATAAGCATACCTTCCGATCCCGCACCAAATAAAAAAAATGTATCAGTAAATTAAATTTTACGTTTAACCAGAGTAAGAGGAAATGCTTGTTTATATAGAATCACTGTTTTTCGTGCATATAAGTTTATTCCTTTAAGACGACAACAATCCGATTAGCTTCGACGACTTTCATAATGTGTCTGTGTTGATGATTCATCCCATTAAGCGTACGTGCTAACAAGACAAATATGATAGACTGGGAAGGCTTCAACATAGATTGCTCTGCTTTAGCTGACAGCAAAATAAGCTCTTATTTGATGAATTCCATGCTTTAAGAGACACTCCAAGAATTATGTGAAAGCTGAATGTAAATTTAAAAATGTTTGTACTAGTTTGGATTTAATTATAAAGTTCGGATAATATTGTTGAATGAAACCAATTAATAATCATTAATTAAAGCCAAACAAAATCTGAAAAGCAACAATTTTAATTGGAATGTTGTAGAAACGCATTAGTTTGTTATAGGGAACGCATTCCAAGCTTTTAGAGATATTCCAAGAATTATATGAAAGTCAAATTCAGACTTAAAAACTTTTGAACTAGTTTGGATTTAAATATAAAATTCAGACACTATTGTTGAATGAAACTAATTAATAGTCATTAATTAAAGCCACACAAAATCTGAAAAGCGTCAATTTTAATTGGAATGTTGTAGAAACGCATTGGATTGTTATAGAGAACGCATTCCATGCTTTTAGAGACATTCCAAGAATTATATGAAATTCAAATTCAGACTTAAAAAATGTGTTGTACTAGTTTGGATTTAATTATAAAGTTCAGATACTATTGTTGAATAAAGCTAATTAATAATCATTAATTAAAGCTGCACAAAATCCGAAAAGCGTTGATTTTAATTAGGATGTAATAGTAAAACATGAAAGTAATTTTTTTATTATATTAAAAAATATAGGATATCCTCTTTTGATCACACTGTGAGATTACCTAATTTCTAAAATAAAGATAATTAATTGTGAGTATTTTAAACATTTATCTGATTAGCTCACTTATAAAACAACGATTAGCTAAGCCAGCCTCAGCTGACGTTTTTCATGGTGACCCAATATTAAACCATTTTAAAATCTCCTTTATCAAAAAGGTGAAGTTAGGTGCACTTTGTAGGGTCCCACTTGGTCACCCTTGGTAGTTTAGTCCTGGTTGGTGTCATCGTCTGAATATCTCTAGAATTTAGCAAACGATTCTCTCTCGTTTTTAGAGTGGACTGACCAAATCTCTCACCTTCCAAAATATCAGGAAGATCTTTGATGAATGCACTTGGCACAAGGTAGATTAAGCCCCGCACCCCAATCATATTCTTAAATGTTTAAATTTTACTATTGTTTAAATTTTAAAAGATCCACGTTTGTTTTTAGGCTTTTTAGTGATCTTTGATTTCATGGAGGTGGTATAGTGCAGCTATATTTTTATATAAAGAACTGTTTTCTCTTGCTATGTTATCGAATTTCCTCCTCCATTTCTCTTATAAAGCGGACACGAGATCATCATCATCATCATCAAATGAAATGCATTCCCATATATTTCACTTTTATTGCATTTGTTTATAATTCAATACAATTTTGTTACCCAAACATAGATAATTTTTTTAAATATAACATTACATATCCTTTTTATGTCTATGTCTTCATATTAAATGCAATTCTTCTTATATTTGTTAGTAGGTACTGAAATTTTTGGGAAATTTTGGGAAAAACAATTTACAACTGTACCAAAATGGATAGTAACTACCTAAGTTCTAAGTACGAAGTTGCAAATGATTTTACAGTTTTAAATCACTATTGTTAGTGATGAAATCTCTGTGGAAGTTCTTTTGATTTCAAATCTATCAATTGTGGTGATCATGCTTTAGGAATATGACGTCACGGTTTAACCTATGTCCTAATACCAGTGGATTCTGCAAGCAACTCACAAACCAATTTTCAATTATTTTTTTGAGATATATATATGCATTCCATTAACTAGCAGAAAAACTTTATAATGTTTCCTTTAAATAAAAATAATTACGGGATTATTGAATTAAATATTACGTACTGCATCCATATTGGTGATTTTAACGTGATCACCTTTTATTACACATTTTAAGGTGATCACACTTTACTGTATGGAAATCATCCATACAATAAAATGTTCAAAAAGTCCATGTTTTCTTTGAGATTCTTTTACGTCAGAACTTCTACAGGCTACATTGCTTTTATATTGATGGTTAAATCTGATAATTCATTCACTTTCAAATTAAAATAAATAAATAAAAAAAACACCTGGTTAACTTTGCATGATCCATAACATTCCATATTCTTTCACCAAACAATTTGTCTTTTCTTTGTTGAAATTTCCTTCAACTTGCATGATTCAAACGACAAGATCTCACGTAATGACCATTTGTCACTCGCTCGCTGAAGAACAGAACTGCATTAAGTCGAGGAAGTCTTTTTATTTTTTTTCCCCTCTTCTTTACTTTTTTTCCCAACCCTCTGTATTTGCGTCTGGCCACTCACGCCTCACAGCACAGAACACCCTCGACTGTACCCCGTCTTTACACAACATCATAATAACCATCCTGTCCCTCTTGTATCCGGCGATAGTAAGTGATTTCTGTTTCAGAGGTCGTACATGAGCCGACACAAAACATCACGCTTTTATTCTATATAATAACAACAAGCCGAGATCTTCCGTGAGATAAGGGAAATCCATTTGTACAGCCGAGATCTATTTATGAGGCTTGAAGTGTCTTCCGCTTCATAACGCGCCCCATGCAAGAACATTCGAAAAAAGGGATGGTCCTTGCATTTGTGGGCACAACAAACCCTGTTCTTCGGAGAATGAGCTGTAAAACGATTGTTAGTCGTCGCCGCCCTTTGACAGATATTTACTCAGACTGTTATTAAAAACAGATGAACCTGAGCATGAAGCATGTTATAGCTGCAACGTGAATAGATCATGTTGTCACTTAAATAATTCTTTTAATAATTTAAAAAAATATTATTTGAATGTGTTATTTGTTGAAGCATTTTCGTTAGCTTTACGTAAATAATATTTTTATGTTGCTTTTCACAGAGTAATTAAATTTTGTGGGATGAAACAATGAATGGGCTATCAAATCATCAAAGTGGGCAACTACCTGGGAGCTTAATAAGTTTTGTCACTTAAAAAAATCATGTTTTCACTTAAATAATACTTTTAATATTTTAACAAACATTCTTTAAATGTTTCATTTGCAGAAGAATTTTCGTTAGCTTTACGCAAATAATATTTTTATGTTGCTTTTCACAGAGTAATTAAATTTTGTGGGTTACAACTATGAATGGACTATCAAACAAGCAAAGTGGGCAACTACCTGGGAGCCTATTAAGTTTTGTTACTTAAGAAAGATCCTGTTGTCACTTAAATAATTCTTTTCAAATTTAAAAAAAAATTCTTTGAATGTGTTATTTGCAGATGCACATTCGGTAATTTAATGTAAATAATATTAATGTACACTATTGTATATTTTGCGTTTAAAAAGTAATTAAATTTTGTGGGATGAAACTATGATCGGACTATAAAATAGTCAAAGATGGCAAATACCTGAGAACCCCATTAGTTTTGCTGCCTTATTTCGCAATATTTTCTAGTTATATTAATTCCATACTCTCATATAATAAGCAAAGACAAAGCATTCAAGTAATGATTAAAAGTTGAAACATTATTCAATAATTTATTGTTTCAAAATGTTATTTTTTATTATTAAGTAATATTAAAATTTGAAACATTATTCAATATTTTATTGTTTCAGATTATTATTCGTTTTTATTATTAAATAATATGAAGATTGGTCAAAAGCTGTTTTGCTTGTTGTATTTCATTAAAATTTGAAAATTTGAATATGAAATGGGGTTTTTTAAGGGGGGAGCGCTGAAATCAAGTCTCTCGAAAAGCAATGTAGTTATATGTTATGTTAAATAATCAAAATTTATTATATAAAACTCATTTTCCACTTTTACGTAGGAAGGAGGAGAGAAATAGCTTCTGAAGGTATGGACTCCTGAGCACCCGAAGGCAGAAGTCTGACTTCTAGCTCACACACGTCACAAACCCTTTTCATAGGGTTGCCTTCACTCATGCGTTTTATTCCTTCATTTACAGATCGTAATTCAGATGTGGATCTGAGAACGATCACCCCTACATCAGTAATCCCAATGGTATTACTCTCGACATGGAGGACTTTGCCATCACGACAGATTTAGCATCCACCACACACACAGTCTTCGGCTGGTGGGTTTGAGCTCGCAGTCCAAAGGATGCGAAGCTAACGCCCTACCAACCAAGCTATCCTGGCCTATAAAACTGTTTACATAAATAATCCAAAACAATAAAAAAGATCTTGGGTAGGATGTTAAAGATCAGAAAAGGGTACTTTTTGAAGTTACTAGAAAGCTTAATCCAACTCTGCGCAAAATGTAGATGAATCATAGATGAACAAAAACAAATCTGAATATTGACAAATCTTTAAGGTACAAATGTTAATAATAATATAAAATTCCTGTCTGAATTAAATAAATAGATTTCTTTAAACATTATATACATTATCGTTTACAAGATACGCATTATCGTTTGTAAGATTTACATTATCGCTTATAAGATACACATTATCGTTTGTAAGATTCACATTATCGTTTACAAGATACACATTATCGTTTGTAAGATACACATTATCGTTTGTAAGATTCACATTATCGTTTATAAGATGCACATTATCGTTTATAAGATGCACATTATCGTTTGTTAGATTCACATTATCTTTTATAAAATATCCAAGATTCTAGATTATTCATTTTTCATCACTTTTTTACATCTCATTTTTGTCTAGAATTTCATTATTCAGACAGTTATTGATAAATAATCTCATATTATCTTTATATAGAGATGGGGGCATTTTAAAATTCCATTTCTGTCCCTGAGATTATTTAAGCTAGATCATTTGGTGAAAACATTTAACTAATAGAAAGTTTCTCCTACTCAGAAGACCGCCACCTAGTGATGGCCCAAAGAAATAATATTGCGGCTCGATGAGAGGGGAGGGGGAATGGAGAGTGATGTATTTGATCGTTTGGTGTGGTGAAGGGAACCCGATAACCCCCAGGATCATCCTCCCCTCACCCCCAGGGATGGAGGGACTGTCATTGCGAGACAGAGATAAGAAGGTCTATATTGGCCACATTGCCTCTTTTTCCACTTCACCTCTTCGACCTCACCCCGGGCTCTCTTACTATTAAAGAGATACGATAATCGGGCGCGGAGGTATACAACCACCCGATGCCTTCATAGAAGTGCTCTGACATTGGAGAAAAAAATGTGGACAACCATGTAATGTTATTATTTGCTCTGCGAGGATTTTGAAGAGTATTATTAGAGGGCTCATCTAATGATCAGAAGAAAAGTATTTATTACGAAGGAAAAAGTAGTTCATAAAATAATAAACTATATCAATCGATACATGTTAAATTTATAAAAAAAGATATTATTGTTATAATTTAATGGAAAAGTGTATTATTCATAAATGAGTATTCTATATTGTATATACCTCTACTTTTTTTAATGCTTTATTAATTTGAGATATCTTTGTCCAATTGTTTATACATATAAAATATATAATTACGCACATAAAGTACTAATAAACTATTTTATGATTTTTAATAAAAAATAATTTGCTATTAATGAAATAATTTTATAAATTAATGTATAAATCTTTTAATAATGTGTCACTCATAGCTGAAATTCTACAATGTGCTGAAAAAATGTGAAAAAACCTACGTCATCATGTAAAGTAAAAAAAAAACCTACATAATTTTCTTGTATCACTTTTAACTTTCTTTGATTGGCTTTAAACACTTGTTATGTGGATTTTGAAATCTATGTTTAGATAATGCAACACTCTTCCAGTAGTAATAAGAAGAAAAAAATTTAGTTGCAGGAAAAGATAACTTCTTAGAGACATCCATATAGTAAAAAAAAACGAGTTTACTATGAGATATTTTAAAACTTAATTTTTATCAACATTTTGAAATTTATTATTACTCACGCATCACCGAAAATGTTAAAAATATACATATTAATACGAAAAAATAAATACTAATATTAAATAAATATATTAATAAGAAATATATATTAATAAAAATAAGAATAATGTATTAATATAAATAAATAATAATATAAAAATAAAATAAAATAGTAATTAAAAAATAAAATATTTCAAATAAACCAAAAAAAATAATATTTGCTCTGAGTAAATTAAAACTTTAGTTATCAGAATACATATACAATGTATGTCCTTTAATAAAACATACAGGCATATATTAAATGTCTGTGTGTTTGTAGTTTATTGATGGAAGAACCATGTTTGGCTATACTGTGCCAAGCAGACTGTAAAATCAACTTAAGAATATTAAAAAAAAACACGTATAAAAGTTTTAAAGCAAATGACCAATATGAAATTCATATGATATGATGGCACAAAAATGAATGAGAATTGCTTTAAAAATTTAACATTTGAGAGTAAAGAAATGATGAAAAAGGAAAGGCGAAACAAGAGTAAAAGAATCTGAAGTAAATAAATTTTTAACGAAAATATCTTTTAAAATGGTTAAAAACATTTCTGTGATATCCCCCCAACAAATCTTATAAAAGTAAAAGAAGATGAGGCAAATAAAAAAATAATTAAGTAAAAATAAAATCTACGATCGCAAATTTTAATTCATCATATGAGAACATTATTATTTTAAAGTCATTATTTCTCTTAGTTAATTTAAGTCATTAACCAATTTAAATCGATCTGAATCAGTTATTTCTCTAACGGTCTATATCCCTCTCTCTCTTTATATATATATATATATATATA
>JAOUZG010019159.1:13326442-13347427 GCA_026289955.1 Argiope argentata | reverse complement strand
AAAAAAACATTTTCAATTTTTTAAGATAGCAAACTAAATTTCAGAGCTCAACTAAATTAAAAAAAAAAACAGCGTTTTATTAAATATTGACGCACACGTAATCTGATAGTCTCGTGATTGTTTCAAACCGGCCTAAACTCGTTGATGTTTTAAATTAATTAAAACAATTCGTAAGAATTCAAAGAAAGAATGATTTGAAAAGTTGTAACTTTTGTTGGCAATTTATCACCAAATGTGACAACCTTCTGCATTATTTTTTAAATAATCTTAAAAGCAAAAAATTGATGCATCAAAAGTGGTAGATCGCCAATTTGTTACCTACGCATTTTGAGGCTTCAAAAACTTCAAATCAAATTAACAGTAAAAGCAAGATTGCATCTTTTACAAATAGGAGTATTTTTCCAAGTCTTAAACGGAAATTTGTCAGTTTGACATCCATCTCGAGTTCAGAAAGGATAAAAGACCATGAAGTAAAAAATGAAGCAATGTTATTGAGGCAAAGTAATTTAATGATAAAATACATGCATAGCCAATGGGTTTAGTTTCCCTAAAACTTCCTCGAATACTATCTAGTAATTGTTGTCCCAGAGAACATTTAGCATTGCTTTGAGGCACAAAAGTTTGAAAATATTGAAAAAAAAAATCTTTAGTATTTTAAAAATTTATTTTAATGTAAATTTAGCAATTTTGCCAAATCCTTCACGTAATCCTTTATGATTTTTCTTTCTATACTTAATCTGTGGTATACGGTTTATAGTACCGAAAAATCAAATTTGTGTTTTAGACATGTCTTTCCAAACCAATTTAGACGAAACTTTGACGCATTTGTATCCACAAAATCTCATACCCTGTTTTATATATTTAAATCATTGCTTTTTTTTAGCTATCGCATTTACATGGTTCTCAAAAGCACAGATCGTGATACGGTCCTCCTCTTGTTGGATTTGGCGAAAAAAAAATTTGGTCAGTGCCTGTACTATAGATGTTAAATCGAATGTTATTTATCTATTTTCCTTCATTTTATATTTATGCCGTTATCATGTAATCGAACAGCCATATTGGTAGACCCGCTGAATTTTGGATTTTGCCCAGAATATGATCTACAATTAGTGTAAAAAACGTACACCAAGTGAATTTTTATACAAAGCTTTTGAGTTTTTTCGTTATCGCAGATAGAGAGACCGGCAATTTCAAAAAGAGTGTGTTTTTTTTAACTCGGGAAGATCTAGATAAACATGGAGATTCGTCAAAATCTCGGGATCGAATTTTTTGAAAATTACTTTCTCTATATAATACATATGAGAAAGTAAAAATTAAATACCCGGTAACATTTAGATGATGTTTTTCTATTTAACTATTATCTAGTTATTAACTATTATCAACTATATCTAATAGTTAACTAGGCTACTGCAATTAAAAAATGTTTTAGACGAAACGTTTATTTTTATTTAGCATCTTGTGCTTTTTTATAATTTACATAAGAACTGTAATACATGAAATGTATAGTAACCTTCATTATTCGCGCTTTGAATACAAATCTTCCTTTCATTCACAACTCTTTTTTGAATTCCTGTAAAGAAAATGAATAACAGATTAATCAAGAAGATAAAAAAAGATAATAAAAATTCCTCACTCAAAAAACAACACACTCATTCTCATTCCCTCTTTCTTTTATGTATAGTATAAAGAAAGTAATCTTCAAAAAATTCGATCTCGAGTTTTTAACGAATCTCCACATTTCTCAAGGTCTCCCTGAGTTTGAAAAACACACTTTTTGAAATTTTCTGTCTCTCTTCCTTTGATAAAAAAAAACTAAAAAAAAAAATGGTATAAGAATTCACTCGGTATACGGTTTTTACACCAATTGTAGATTTCAATAAAAGAAAGTAAGAAATTAATACCAGGTATCATTTTGATTATATTTTTCTATTTAACTATTATCAACTATATCTAATAGTTAACTAGGCCAATGCAATTAAAACATGTTTTAGACAAAAAAAATTATTGTTATTTTGCATCCAGTGTTTTCTTATAACTTCTATATACTAAAATACGTAAAATATTCATGAACTTTCATTTTTTTTCTCTTTGAATACAAATCTTCCTTTCATTCACAACTCTTTTTTAAATTCCTGTAAAGAAAATGAATAACAGATTAATCAAGAAGATAAAAAAAGATAATAAAAATTCCTCACTCAAAAAACAAGACACTCATTCTCCAAAATTTTCTGCAGACCATTCTCCATCTTATCAAACGCGAGATTATTAACAGTTTTTTATACAAGTCTTCACTTCATCTCATTAGAATGAACACTTTTTTCCATGACCATCAAATTTTTTTCCCTCTCTCTCTCAGCTCACTCAGGATATTTATGTCTGAAGCCAGCAACATCTTCAGGGGCTCATCTTCAAATCTCTTGGGTTTTAATAGGAAATGGGAAGCAGGAAGCGACAGGACACACACATGCACTTCAGTGTAGGAGGAATGTAAAATAGGAAGATGGCCAGGGACAGTTGTATCTCTCTCTTGTTTATGTTATCTCCTCCGGAAACTCATAAAGTAGATCTCTTACCAGAAATTCTACCTCTTGCCATGTTTACAGAATGAATATTCTCCGTGCTTTTTTTCGGACATTTAATGCCCAGAAGAATCCAGAAACACTGCTGGGAAACTTGAAATGAAACTCTTGTATTATCTCCAATAAGTGGCCTGTTCTTGGGAAGGGACACTTGAGAATTATTTCGGGTTGAAGTGATTTCGATGTAAAAATATATAGTTCATGTGAACTGTGGATGGGGAAATAAAAATAAACTGTGTAAGTACCACTTCAAATGATTCAGTCGAAATGTTTGGATTAAATGAGCATAGTCTGGGCGATGTTGACTGGTATTAGTACAACCAAAATATCTTGACCCATGGGAAAATATGGCAAAAATTAAGCCTTAATGCAATTGCTTCTTCGTTTTCGTTTCTTAATTTTACTCTCATTTATTTTTCAGAGAAAGTATAGCCTTGTAAAGCATTTTCCAAAACTAACGAAAGATTTGAATTTGCCACCATTCTTGCAGCAAAGTGTATTGTTGCTGTTGTTTCTAATGGCACTTGTCATAGACAAACACGCTGACGAGGGCATCGACTTTAAGCCGAGGTAGCGTCTCTCGCATTTCAGTAGCGCCATCTAGGGCCATAAAGAGTGCGTCTTCACTACTAATCTTTTTACGGGGCTGACTTCATTCTTGCATTCATTCGCTCACCCGCAGATGGTAATTTAGATCTTTTTCAGAGAAGGATCAGCTCTATCCCAGTACTCCCATTAGTATTACTCTCGACATGAAAAGCTTTGTGACCACGACAGATATATACACTCTCCAGCCACCATATACAAGGTGAATCTTTGGCCGGCATGGCTCGAACTCAGAACCCAAGGGATGCGAATCCAACACCGCACCAACCAGGCTCTCCCGGGATACTCAGGATAGTGTTGGCAACCTTATTAAAACAACTTTTGTCTGCAAAGTTTAGAATGAGCTAGTTTAGGGTTAGCAAAAATAAAACATTACCTGATAGAAATTTTGTTTTCATTTTATACAGTATTTCAAAACTAATAATGATAGAGTTTCGGCCACAGCTCAAAAATTTCAGAATTGACTTCCTAGATCGTGTAATTTAACAAAATTGTATTGCTTTTTATGGTGTTAGTTGAAGTCAAAAGTCAATACCAACAAGCCCACAAGCCCACGTGAATTGAAGAAGGAAGTTCATTGTTGCAAGAGCGGAAATTAGCCACATTTATGCAAAATGTTCAAGGAAAATTTCAACAAAAGAATGCAAATGTGCCGGCAAAGCCGTGGAGGTGATTTGCCCTATGTGTTATACCATACATAATCCTATCCTATGCACTTTACAATATAAAAAAAAAATTACAATTCAAAGAAAATTAACTTAAAAAAAATTCCAATCTTGCATTAATACATTGATCTATCTTCTATCATTTTTACTAACCCTAAATTATCAGCTGCCAAATGTTTTTTTTTCATAAGGTTGCATAAACTTTACCACATGAATGGTGGTAAATTCAAATCAGGCGTTAAATGTGGAATACCCTTTACATTATTTCCTTTTGTTTTCTAGATTTCAATAAACTTTTAATGAATATTTCATTCTTACTGTAAGAAATTGTTTTTCACTTATACGAAACCCCAAGGGGGCACCTCATAATGAGGATTAGATGCTTTCAGCATGGTGGTGGGATTTCTCCACCCTGATGGGTACACTAATAGATGGCAGTAGGCTCCTCCCAACGATGACGATTTCACTCTTCCTACGGGAAGGGTTATACCGTGGCTGGTGATAGTCATTGAAACTTAACCACAGTGTTGTTGTTGTGACAATTCGGTCATTCAGTATTAGTGGTTTAAATCCATGTGCCTTTGGTTGGGTTAGAGAGTCTGGTATGACTTTCCACTTCTTCGAATGATAAGCTATAATTGTTCCAATTGTCTCAATAGTGCTATAAAAGTTATGCATTTTAACGAACGAAGTTTAAAATTTACATGTACATCATAAAAATACGATATTTGTCATAAAACATTCAGTAAAAAATTATATGAAACTTTACAAAAAAAATGTAAGTGAAACATCATTAAAAAAATGCTGTGATGGTAACATGTGATTTCTAAAAGTTCATTTTCCCAAAAATTAGAAGAAAATTCCTTAAGATGATAAATAAATGAATTGAAATATTTCTTTTTTATCAACAAAGACGTTGCAATATAAAAACTTGAACCAAACAGTTGATTTTATAATTTCTCATTAGGTGAGAAGTTCATTCAATTGTTTTAAAGTTCTCATCTTAAAAAAAATTTAGTTTGAACATAGAAAAGTGAACGTTATAGAAGATATACTTCATCAGGGAAATTTCCTCATGTTATGTAAAGATTTTAAACAAAAACGTTAATAAGAAATACTAAAAATGATTCATATAATATAGCAACTTTATATTCTTTAACTATTCTTCCATTACGAACTATTCTTTAACTATACTTCCATTCCATTATTCTTTACTATTCTTCCATTTTATCGAAAATATTTAATTATAAACAAAGGAAACTTCTGTTAAATACAATTATTTTGTGAAGTGAAACAAATTTTTAAAACTGACAGGGAATTATAAATAATTTATGCTAAGTAGCAACGGCGATATTGATGGCAGTAAGTAAAATGAGAGTTTAATTAAGATTTTGATTGAGATCGTTTAAAAACTAATCAGGTAAAAGATTATACATTGTTTCAAATTATGACATAAAAAAAGTTTACTTTCATACAAAGTATCAATTCTATGTATTTCAGTCATTTTTTTTCAGTTACTTAAATTATCGAAAGCTTTTCACCTTAAATATTTCTTTCCAAAAAAAGAAGAACAAAAAATCAATATTTTTCTTACCCTAACTACTAATCCTTCTTTCTTTTTTTACTTCTTCTTTTACTAATACCCTCTTTTACTCTTAATATATCGAAACACGAGTGCGATTGCAGTACTTGCGATAAATAAAAAAACAGTTCGCTAGATAAATTGAGCAAATGCTGAATCTTCTTGCCGGCGTTATCGTCTGCGAGGGTGCAGGTGGAGGGGTGGTCGAGGGTGAAAATGAACGCTTACAGCGAAAATGTCTCAATTTACGAGCAAACGGAACCTCCGCAAGGACACTTACAAGCGAAACACATTTCACTGAGAAAGAGTATTTCTTTATATATTGCTTAATCAACCCTTTTTACTTCAATAGTAAACGAGGTACATTTTCGCATTTCACGGAAACACATCAACAAACAAAATGAGTTCTTTTTGCAGTACATCTGTCCAAGCGATAAAATTCCGCAAGTGTAAACCTTGCTTTAATGGATTCTCATTTAAAAAGGATGTTAAAGGAACTGAAAACACCAAGGAACGAAACGTGGGGATCTGTATTTTTCTCCGGGTTCTTACATTATTTATTTCTTTCCATCGCGAAAGCGATATCTAAATAGTTCTGGAGTTAGATGGTTTGGTCTGGTGGAAAGAGTTATTGGATGTCAAGAGGCGGGTTTCTATTTAAATTTATTTAAGCAAAGTTGAACACAATTTCTTTTTTTTTTCTTCTTCTTTTACCCTCCTCTTTAACATTCTTTGAGTAACTTAAGCGTTTTCGTTCGGAAGAAAAGAAGAATTCCCATTTCTGTTTTTAGTTTTTGTTCGAAATGAATTTATTTTTAGTCACAGTTATCTCGCCGATAGAATTCATTTTTGCTCGGGGAAATTGCTCGGTAGAAAATTGCATTAGAAACACCAGACGTAAAAATTAGACTTTGTGAATCATGAAACATTATGATAAAATTCTATAATACGTCAACCGCAATATTTTTATATTATATTGGAGATGAATCAAAATTTAAAATATTTTTCCGACGAAATTTCTATCTTAAATTGCTTTATTTTCGTTAGAAACTGTTTTTTTACATTTAACTCTGAAGATGATAATAAGGCGCTTAAAAGATTATTTGAAAATAAACCTTATTCCTTAAATTGTTTCTATGCTTGATTTTCAAAAAAAATTTCACATTTTTCTCTTTCTGTAAAAGGTTTCCAATTTGCATCTATTTGATTTAGAAATAAAGCTGTAGAAGTTATCATTGTAAATGGCTGCTCTAAATCATCAAAGAAGAAAAATATTTACTTCTGGAAGATAAATTATTGTCTTTTATTGTTGATGCTACCAATTTCTTGAGCTCCAGACAAGCATTTGATTAAACCTTTAAATTAATCAAACGCCAACAATCGCATGTTTATTTAAACTGACACCTTATATAGACATCAAATTAGCAATAAATATTATGTTTAAAACAACAAACTAAAAAGAAAAAAAATATTATTGGATCCTACTTTAAGACTTTTTCAAAAGCAGGGATCAAAACCAGGGATTTTTTCTGTGAGGGGTCTGATTTTCAGCCAAAAATCCGAGGAAATTGTGATGATGGATATTAAATTAGTATCACAATATTAAAAATAAATTACACAATAACATTTTTTAAATATCTAAATAGGATCACAGCAAAATGTTCAAAACCAGAAAGACCGTAAAAATTAAAACTATAATCAAAATATGCATCAAGGTTTTGGAGACCCCTCCCCATAAATCATAAAACAAAAATCATCAAAATATATAAAGGTTTTGTAGATAAATATGTATCAAAGTTAAAATCACACAATAAGAGACCAAAATTATTTCCAGAATTTTAGCATCTAAATAGGATTATAGCAAATTGCTCAAAAACAAACAAAAAAAACGTAAGACTTGAAACCAAATTCCTTAAAATATGAAAGTAAAGCAAAAAAAGTTGACCCTTCGTGACACAAAAGTCTCAGGAAATTGAGATTTTGAAGATAAATTAATATCACAAAATTAAAAATAAATTACACAATAACAATTTCTTAAATCTAAATAGAATCACGGCAAAATGTTAAAAAACAAACAACAAAAAGACCATAAAACATAAAACCAAAATCATCAAAATATATATCAAGGTTTTGGAGATAAATTAGTAACAAAGTTAAAATCACACAATAACAGGCAAAATTATTTCCAAAATTTTAACATCTAAATAGGACTATAGCAAATTGCTAAAAAAACAAACAAACATAGGATTTAAAACCAAAATCATCAAAATATGAAAGTAAAGCACATAACCAGGGATTTTTTCTGTGAGGAGTCGGACTTTCGACCAAAAAAAGTTGACCCTTCGTGACACGAAAATTTCAGGAAATTGAGATTTTGAAGATAAATTAGTATCACAAAATTAAAAATAAATTAAACAGTAACAATTTGTTTTAAATCTAAATAATATCACGGCAAAATGTTAAAAACCAAACAACAAAAAAACCATAAAACATAAAACCAAAATCATCAAAATGTATATCAAGGTTTTAGAGATAAATCAGTATCAAGATTAAAATCACACAATAACAGGCAAAATTATTTCCAAAATTTTAACATCTAAATAGGATTATAGCAAATTGCTCAAAAAACAAAACAAAAAACAAACAAACAAACATAGTATTTAAAACCAAAATTATCAAAATATGAAAGTAAAGCACATATCGATTGAAAGTACAACTCCAAAAAATAATGTGAAGTCAGTAAACATAATAGTACAATTGTACCTCGCTATACAATGTAGTTTAGTATTTCATAATGATTGCATTTTTTTAGGCACTGCACAACGAGGGATTTTGAATTAGTATAATTTTTGCCTCATGCTACAGTCAATAATTTCGCTTTAGGCCTTACATACAATACCAAAATCAAATAAAAATAATTCAAGTCAATCAAATTTTTCACCACCAAAAAATCCAATATCATGAACTTTCTTCATTTTTCTTTTATTTACCTTTTTTTTTCTTCTTTTATACGAAGATATAAAAAAAACTACTTTTGGATTCAAATCCCAAATTTCACCTTCGACCATACTTAATATCTTATAACCACACTTCGCATCTCTCTATGGAGATCTATTGTTCTTATATTATTATTAATTAATTAAATTCACCCTATCTTTTATATCAGAATGAAACAAAATTCGAAGTACAGCTTTTTAAAAATCTAATTGTCTTATATTTCCGAAGTTATGGAGATTAAACTGTGGCCTCTTCAAACAATGAGTAAACTTAGTATTAGAATGTAATCTCATTCCTGCCCTACCATAATATGTTATGCAATTTGTTTCTTGCTTCAAAATAATTAAACTCAAAATGGCAAATTATTAAAATATATCTAAAATAGATCCTACAGGACTGAAACCAATCCATTTTCTAATCTAATGTTAGTGATGTTTTTCTGTTGTAACTATCTGTCTCAAATTACAGAAGAATTAATGAATTCAATCTTAGTAATTCAGAAACAAAGTAACGATAAAAAAACCTACCTAGATCAGTAACTGTTAGACTAACCAAGTGCTCAATCTAAAGACGATTTATCAACAGCCAGAGTCGTAGACATCAGATCAATATGCAAAGGTGCATGTACAGCTATAAACATTGTTCTTTTATCATAATTAAAATCAGTTTTCATTGTTCACTAAATGGTATCAATAAAAATAAGAAAGATCGCAGAAATAACTCAGTAAAGAGATCTATCAAAAACTAATGACTGTGCTTTGAAAATTATCGCACAACAATTTCCATTCAGAGTTGAAACTGATCTGAGTTCAAGACGCTGATATAGAAGATATTTAATAATTCGTCTTTAGATAAGAATTGGCTGTATAGCTTATCTATATATATAAAAAAAGAGCCCAACAACATTACACAAAATATAATAGTAAATAGAGGCCAAAATACTCAGTAATGCTTCAGTAATGAAAAATGAGGTGTTAAAATTCACAGTTAGTAATAAGAAGAGTCAGTTATTTACTTGATTTATATAAATAAATAAATAAGATTTAGATACATTTGAAACTAATTCTTATAAAATGAGATGCATTTATTTTATGAGCACAGCTTTATATATGGAATATTACAAAGGGCTTTATTCGCTCAATTAAATGGCTTTAGAAACTCTGCTTTCAATGAACCTTCAGAAATGTTGATTAAATTTAAAAATACTCTACGCGTCAATTTTTGTCCCTTCAGCCATAAATCTGCCATGAAAGTAGCAATATATACTTTGTGCATTAGGATAATGTCTTTATGTGTTTATTTCCCAAGCACATTAGGAATTTAAAATCAAACTTTCCATTCTATCTCAGGTATAAATATTATCGCTTCTAGCAAATATTTTTGAGCAAAGTAAGATATGGTGTCATCTCTTTCTTATTCGAAAGCACAAGGTGATTAGTTATATATTTATTAATAAAGCCTCATGAGCGAACATCGTGGCCCGGGGAGTTTTCACTGCACTTAGCATAACAGGCGCTACACCTCACGTAAGCTGATTATGAAAACGAAGGACTTTAATGGAAACTGACTGTTCTCTACACACAGAACTTTTCGTCATGAGATTTGGCCGAAGATGTCTCTTGATGTGATTATAACTGATATCTGGGACCTATAATACCATTTACCGAAGCGTTCTGGCGATTAGGGAACTTAAAAGCTATAAGAACATTAGGACGAGTCCATCGTTCTTATTAATGTTGTTTAGTGCTATAGGCAGTTTGTAACAAAATACGACTGAGCTTGGAACATATGTTAAAAAAGATATGGGCATGTCAGAGGAAATTATTTCGCTTTGTTCAGATTGTTGAGGAGTTAAGAACTTATACTTGTGACTTATTTTTTTAAAGCTTTACACAAAAATGTATGTTAGGCTTAAAAAATATGTATGAAAGAAAATAAGTATATTTTTAAAACGATGCTTATATAAAGTAAGAAGGGGTTATTTCAAAAGAATTTGGCATGAAACCAAGTTCAAAAACGAAAAAATGGGTATCTTTTAATGGTCGAGATAAGTTTAGAACAACCAGGTATCACTTGGGCTAGAAATTTGATTTTGTTCAAAAATGAAGTAACTAAAATTAGGTAATTAGCCATAAGTAACCGTAAAGTTGGGGTAAGTAACTTTTAGATAAATTTTAGAGGAAATTGATTTACATTTTTTTTTATTTCCCTTGAAGAAAAACTGTCAAAAGTCACTTCTTTACTAATCTGTCTATTTTTTTTAATTCCTACTGTTAACTTTCACTCTCCCTAATATATATATCTTTTTCAAATTTTCAATCGTTAAGAAGATACTTCTTATTCATTTATACAATTTCAAGTAATTTTTTTAAAATTGTAGTGGATGACATTTGATGTTAATACAGTTTTTTAAAAATATTAATTCATTAATATTTTTATTAATTAATTAAAAACTAATTTTTTATGCCAAAGTCTTCATCTCCCCACATCCAAATAAGCAACGAATTCAGTTTGATTTTGCTCCCACTCGGCTTAATATGTTTTAAACGATTCATTTTCTTAAATAATTAAATATTGTTAATTAATCGATTTTTCCGATTCATTTTGTTGTACTTTAGAATTAAAATAAAAAAGAATAAAGAAAATAAAAAATTTTTTATCTGTATTGCCTTACCCCAACTGGCGTGGAAAATTCACGCATTTTGATTTGCTTCAATTGACGCTAAAAATTCAATGCTAATATAATTTTTGATCAATTATTTATAGTAAGTTTAATTGCTAGACCAGAATAGCCTGGTTGGTAGGGCGGTGGTTTCACATTCTTTGGGCTGCGAGTTCGAACCTACCAGCCGAAGATTCTCGTGTGAGTTTTTGGTCGTTACATCTGTCTGGTCACAAAGTCCTCCATGTCGAGATTCATCAGTTGTACTAAGCCTAAATTTAATCCACTTTGGCAATGATTTAGCATGCTTATATTTCCTTTATCATCAAAATTGGACCTATTTGAGGATTGACTTCGTAATTTGACACCATGATCGAATAAGCATAATTTTTCGACACTTTATTATTATTTACAATACAAAAAAAGTGTTATGCAAAAGAGTGATTGAGTGCTGTTTAAAAAGGAAAAAAATGCTCTTTCCCTTTACTTCTTTTCGGAAATTTGAGGTTTCTGCCCTGCTTCTCCTTCTACATCAAGTAATTTGATTGGAAACATAAAATATAAACTCTCATACATCTAGTTTTTTTCCTGCACTTGATTTCTTTTATAAAGAATAGTAAATTCCCTTTAACCATTGATAATTTGAATAAAATCTTAAATATCCAAATGCGAGAATGGTTACCTTAAATTTAACTAACGTAAAAACTGATTCATATAGAATATTTGGTAAAGTACTAATAAGTACTAATGAAAATGTAGTTTGTGAAATCATAAGTTTGTATTATTTTATATTCTCACTATCTTAAGATTACATAAAAGTGAGCTAAAAAAACAACTAGATTAAAATGTGTGTTGATTTTCTTCCATGGTTTTTTAAATTTTTTAAATATGACATATTTCCCCTTTATTATGCGGTTTCCAACTTGCAATTGTCAAATACTTATATAGAAAAATATAAAATCAACTACTGAATGTTTAAAAACGAAGTTCGATTAATTATTCTTTTAAGTTTCACTATTGATATTAGATAGGATTATAGTTACACTAGTGATAGTACTATAGATAGGGGATGGGGACAACAGTTTTGACATCATCACAAATGATTAGAAGGATATATCAGTCCTCATCCCCCTTTTTATACCATACGCTTTAAAAGAGGTAGAGAAAAAGATAGCAATAAAAAATTTTGCTCACTTTTTTTTCGAAATTATTCTTTATGATTTAATTAAGATAGTACTATATAGAATCTAAGCAATATGTGCAAGCAAAACGAGATTTGAAAATAGGAAAACATTTTTTTTAATTGAATGAACGGATTCAGTTTTATTCATACTCAAATTAAATTTTTTCATCACTTTGAAAAAAAGATTGTTGGCAGAAAATAATAATAAACTAAAACAAATAAATTTCACCATTTAAAAATGAAAAACAAATATTTATTAGACGAATGAGATTTTAAAAAAGTCAGTTTGGATTAAAAACTGGTGATTAAAAAACTCTATGAAAACAAATATTTTACTGATAAACGACTTAAAAAAAACCTTTTGCATTAAAAAAGGCTTATTAAAAAAACAGTATATCTTTCCGTTCTAATGCAACGAAAAGAAATGTTTTACTTTTAAATTGATGTACTTTTTCATTTTTTTTGTATTTGTCGTTCTCTATAGTCAACAACTTGTAACTGGATGATTAAAAAATACTTTAATATAGTAATAAAGAAAGCGGAAACGAATTAGTCTAGCTCTATTTTTTAGATTAAATTATCATTGTTTCATATAAAATCTCTACTCCTTAAAAAATACAAAAAAAATCGAATAGCATAAAAAAAGTCAGTTTTTCTTTTTAAAAAAACCCTTAATTCGAAACGATATAACGATAATTTTATTCCCCGTCGCTTAACATTTTCACATTCGAGCAATTTTTAAATAATATTATATTCTTGGGGAAAATAAAATTGGGAAGAAATAGCCTATCTACTTTTTATCCTCTTTTCTTTATTTAAAAGAAAGAAATAAAAGAAAATGAATCTCGTCTTAAATCAAGAACCCGGGGGACAACTCGAGAACAAAAATTACTCTACCCGGGGAGTCAGTAATTACTATTTAATTCTAATTTCAAGCAAAATTATTGTTACTTGTCAACTGTCTAATGAGCTCTCTTTTGCCTGCAACAGAGAGGAATGGTGGAAAAAAATTACGAAAAAAAAATTATAAAGACTAAGTGCCATGAGTGAGGAAAAATTAAAGATTATGAAAAAAGAAAAAAAAGTCGATCTTTTTCATCTTTATGAAAAATATCTTTATGAATTTTTTTTTCATCTCCCTCCCTTCTTAATTTTTCAGAGAAGTGGCCAGCTTTATAGCAGCGTAATTACATTTTAGTATGCAAGCCGACGCAAAGCCTCTCAATTACGGACGCGTGAATTAAGAGAAGGAGGACGGGGAGGTGGAGGGTTGCAAAGTGTTGGAGGGTGGCAGCGGCAAAAGGATAAAAAAAAATCCTACATACATAATTATGTGCGCTAGAGGAGGGTTGTGCATTAAGAGGGTAAAAAAACTTCAATTATTCAAATTATGTGGTTACTGTTACTGATTACAGGCGACAGAAACCATCTTTGTCTCTCTGAAGATCTCCAACCGCTTTATGCTGCTACATTTTTCAAATGCTTATTGTGCTCCTTGCCCTTCTAAGTTACTTTTTATTTCATTGGTGGTATTATTTGTGATTTTTTCTCCCATCCCTTTTATGCGGAGAAATTCCCTCCCCCTCCCCTCTTTTTCTCCATGGCATATTCCCGAAAGAATGAGAGAAGTAGAGGATTGAAGACAACACATTATCGTGTGTAGGAAAGTGGTTAATTAAGTTTTACGTTTGGATCATTTGTTGAGTGACGTCCACTGTTGTGATTCGAGAGTGAAAAAAAAGGTCGCCAATTACAAAGTATTTTGTATTGGTACTGCATATATTTAAAGTCAAAATCAATAACGAATGCTTAATTAATTTGATGCCAAGTTCTTTGTCAGTTTCAGATTGAAAATATTCAGAATATTTTAAAATTAAACTTATTAGAAATATGTCGATAATTCATGAATGTAATTGTTGCCTGATTGTTTCTTGCCTCTTTTTAAAGCTATCATCAAATTTCTTTGAAGTATTTAGATTTCTTTGAATATTTAAAGATTCATATTCCTTTGAAGATTCAAAGAACGACAAAATGTATATACTTACTTAGACAATTGTGATATATGAATTAAAAATCTAGTTAAAAATGGCGTTTCCAATTTCAATATGTCTATAAATACTTTTTTTATCCTGACATGATTACAGGAAAAGTACTTGCTTACAGCACTCAATATTATTAGTGATTGGAGCTATTGTAGTTTCTTATAACACTTGCCATGGACAAGTTCGCTGAGATGGACAGCGATTTAAGCGTAATCAAATTTTATCGTTTTGAGGGTAAAATCAATCCCGTATTTTTAAAAGGAAATCAGAAAATTACTTTCACGCAGAAGTGAAATGATAATCTGTAAGATATTAGACGATGTAGACAGTTACATTTGCACACAAATATATATCATATATAATTTGATTCCATTAGGAAGGTTCATGGGCACTATGAATCAAGAAGAATTTAGCATCGCCGGTGTCTATCACAATTTGATGGTTGAAAATATTTCATTGAATAAATCATAAATATCAAGTAACAAGCGTTGTTGTTTCTTATGGCACTTGCCAAGCTCCCTGAGGTAGGCAGCGATTTTAGCCTGATCAGTTTCTCTTGTTTGTAGGAGCGCCAACTAGGGCCAAGAGTATGAATTTTACTAATCACTCATCACATTCGCTTGCACAGCCCCTTTTTACAGGCGGACACATTACAAATAGAACACATACACCTTACAATTAGAACATAGAAGAGCAAACTTACCTGAAGAGAGACTGGAATCCGGTGCACCTGGAAAAAGGGGTAGACGCTCTACCTCTTTGCCAGGACGCCGACAGATTAGAACTATATATTCCATAGTTTCCAATGGCGTTTGTTCGCATTTGTCCAAATATTTAGTAAATTAATTGGAGAATACACTTTCCTCATATAATCCAATCTTAGGTGTCAAAGTGAAACGGTTTCAAGCATTAATTTTCCACTATCAATTAACAAAGTGGTTTGAATTTTCTCTGTTCTTCTTCAACAAAAAAGAATATTTGAAATCCTATTTCATTCAGAATATTTTTCTCGCCATTCCAAACTTGGAAATCAATAAAAAAAAGGAATTTTAATCAAACCGGCTTCCTGGCATAGGAGTAACGAATCTTCCCCGTGATCTGGGCGTTCTGAGTTCGAGTCCCGGTTAGTTCTGGGTTGTTCTTTTTGGTTCTATCTGCAAGAAGTAGGAATCTACCCCCCCCCCTCCCCTGTAAAAAGGAACTGTGCAAGCGAATGTGATGATTGAGTAGCAAAAGTCGTTCTTTTGGCCCTACTTGGAACTGCTACAAAACAAGAGATGCTGATTAGGCTTAAATCGCCAGTTACCTCAGCGATTTTTTCCATGACAAGTGCCGTAAGAAACAATAACAACTTTAATTAAAGATAATCAAAAAAAAAGACAGATAAAGAACTATCATCCTTCAGTTTATAATTAAATCTTTTTAAACTAAGATTAATTAAAATAATTTTTAATTTTTAATGTTGTTGCATTTGGAAGAAAATGATCGAGTGCTTACCCATGTCCATTCATTCAGTATAGTCAATGACAATTTGTATTTTGGATATAAAGATGACTTGTTTCTTGAATATGAAGTAGCAAATATAAACTTATTTTCTTAATTAAGGTCATTGAAATAATTGATTGTATTGCAAGGAGAAATTATTTTAAACACTGATTCTCTTTCGATTAACTATTTAACCCATGTATCAAATCTATGAGAAAAATGAAAAATATATTATTTTTAAATTAATTTGTTTATTTGTTATTTTAAAAAATTGTCGCTTTTATTTAAAGTCAGAAATATGGTATGACAGATCTTTTAAAAAAATAAAATGAATTATTTCAGAAAAAAATCTATAAATATATTTCTTGACAAAAATATTAAATATATTACGTACTTTCTACTGCATATTTACAGAAATAAGTTATTGCCATAATTTATTTAAAGCATTGTTTGTTTAGATATTACAGAGTCGGTCTAGTTTAACTTAAATTTATAGACCATAATCTGTATTGATATTTAGAACAGAGAATATTTCCTTTCCTATCCTTTTATTATCTTTTTATTCGGAAATTTGTTTTTGATGAAATAAATTATTTCTACTGAAATTTATTTCGTAGCACGAAAAGAGTACGAATAAATAATAGGAATAATTTCAAGTTAATGGATTTTGAGTTTCAGTTGGTATTATACGTATGTAATTTTTGTTTTTATATTGTTACAAGCGGGCGTGCGGCACGAAAACTCGCCAAGGTTGGCCACGTTTGGCGAGGAGCCTCGCGCCAGCTTGATTGGTTTGGCGAAAGGAATAATCTAGTAGCCGCTAGATTGTGCGCGATGTTTTGAGAATTGTCACGAGACTCAGGTGCACGTCTGGATTGTGTTTATCTGAAATTGTTACTTTATCAATTATCCTGTAAATAACTGTAAATAGCTGTAAATAAATTTGTTTGTGCTGTCTTCATACAAAGTCCATTCAATCCAAACCCGCTACGCTAAAAACGTAACAATATTGTAATCTAAAGCTACATTTTTTATTGTTTACTTTATTGCTTTTGAGTATTTTATTGTTTTAGCCTTGAGTATTATTACTTATCTTTGAAGTTTTATTGTTCCTTTATGGTATAATTTAGTAATTATAAAACATATTATATTAAGGGTTCAGCACTTTTGTCCAAAATTATTGTTTTCCAGCTAAAAATTAATCTTATGAACCATCAAAAAATAACGAAGAAAACGTGTATTCACTTATAAATAAAAAGGATTGGAATTGATTGATTATAAAGTTAATTAAGTTCAAATAACACTTTAATTGAAAGATTCTAAACTGAAATTGATTTACCATCTAACAAATTTTTTTATTGGAAATTCTGAATTCAACGTTTTAAGAATAAGATCCGTCTAAAATTGGTGGATTAAAAAGAGAGAAGTCACCGTTAATTGGCGAAATTACATTTAAATTGATGGATTAAACTGTATAAAAAGAAGAAAAGTGAGAAAAAAATGTATTCATTTATTACCAAAAAGATTAGAATAGACTAGAATTTGCTAGACTATTTAGTTTTTCTCTGGTTGAAACGTTCTTAGTTCAAAATTTCAAGAGTTTGATTCATACAAAATTAGTTAGTTCATAAAGTTAAAAAAAAGCGCTAAGAATTAAAAAAAAATTACGAAACTATTTTTTTACACTGGTAAGCAATTCTTCAAGTATTTACTTTATTACAAATGCGCTTGTTTGTGAGATGGAAAAATTGAATTTTTTAAAAAAAAAAATCAGCCTAAATTGACAATATTTCGCTTCTTTGGGATATAAATGTAGAAAGATTTTTTAAAAATCAATCTAAATTTGTAATATTTCATTTCTTTGAAATGGAAAAATATTAACATTTTTTAAAAAATCAGCATAAATTGCCAATATTTCATTTCTTTTTAATGGAATAGAAAGATTTTAAAAATATCAGCTTAAATTAAAAATATATCAACGTCAAAATAGGTAAATAGTATCACGAATCCTTAATTTCCAGCTCTTGCTAAATGTATATCAATCAGAATTTGTTTCATTCGCGACACGGTAGCAGATGACAAAAAATTGTGATTAAAAATATAAATATAAAGTAAAATTATATTTTAAAAGAAATTCTGCAAAACAAGTATTTTTAGTGCGATCCTTGAAAGGATTTATTAAAAATTATGAGAAATTTTTGAAAAAGAAACGAAACAATTTATTAAACGACGTCTATCTGATTTGATTCTGTTTCTTCAAAAAAATATGATTTTTACAAAACATGCTACTTAATGGTTAAAGTGAATAAGATTAAAATATATTTGACTTCTCAATAATCCAATTCATTAAAATGTTTTCTAAGAAATATGCGAAATGTCTTGGTAACTAATGAAAAATATTTTCTTTTAAATTTAGATCATCAGAATTCAATTCAATTCTTTGAAAATATTATTTTTGAAAAGTTAGAGTCATCACCAGTCAATCTTATTTCTGTCATAAAAAGAATCTGTCTAATTTATGACAAAAATGTGTAAGAAATACGTAATTGGGAAGAATAGTTCAGGAATACGATGCATGTACATTATGCTTATTTATAACTAAAGTAAAAAAAAAACGTATTTGTTTCTTCAAAAATATGATTCGTAAAAATTATACATAGTCAAGATAGTACAATGGAAATGTGTATTCGAATTTTCAAGAATACGATGCATGTACCTTATGCTGACTTATAACTAAAGTAAGATATTAAAAAAATGTTTTTGATCCATCAAAAATAGGATTCATACAAAATATACATAGTCCCGATAAAATTACAATGGGAATATGCATTCGTGTTTTTAAGAATACGATGCATGTACCTTATGCTTACTTATAACTAAAGTAAGATTTTTAAAAAATGTTTTTGTTCCTTCAAAAATATGATTCATAAAAAATATACATAGTCAAGATAACAGTATAATTGAAATGTGTATTCGATTTTTTAAGAATACGATTCAGGTACATTATAATTACTTACAACTAAAATAAGATTAAATTTTTTGTTTTTGTTTTTTCAAAAATATGATTCAAAATATACATAGTCACGGTAAAAATGTAATGGAAATGTGTGTTCGATTTTTTTAAAAATATGATTCATGCAAAATATGCTTACTTATGATAAAATAAAATAAGGTTAAAATGTGACCACGCCAACAAAATAAACATTCTTTTTCAAGGTATCAACTCTTTCCATCTGGATTCGACTCTACAAGAATTTGATTCGTGCAAAATATGTCAACTGGCGAAAAAAATGATGAGATAAACCGAAGAGAAAGAAAAATCATTCAAAGAGTTTGCCGAAGCTAATTGACAAACTCCTGTCTTGTTTTTCGGTAGTCGCTTTTAGCTTGAGTGGTCTCGTATCGTGTTCTCGACAGTCACGAAAGCCTTGCCGACAGAGAAACGAGACAAGACTCAGGTGAGCCAGAGTTCCTCAGGAAGTAGGCTTGTCGTTTTTAATTTACTCTCAACGATCCACTGAAGATGGGGGCGTTTTCCGAAACGACTTATTAGATCACTTTTCAAGGAGCTATCGGAGTTATAAACGGAGAAAAAGAAGACAGAGAAAATGACAGGAGGTATAAATCTGTAAAGCAATGAGATGTGACGTTTCCTCTGCGCTCGGCTTTGAAGGTAATGGAAAAAAAGAAAGCGAGAACGCCTGCTTCAGAAGCAGGTGTGTCGGCACAAAAGTGGAGTCATGTTAAACTTTTCGATTAGACGCTAAATGGTGTTGAAATAATAAAGGAGACAGTTCAGGAACATTGGCCTTTTCCGCTTTAAATGCGATGTAGTGCATGTCTTAATAGGTGTGAACTGTTATGGCACTCGAAGTTTTTTCTTCTTCGTCTTCTTTTTGGCTTATAGTAATTTCGTAAGAATGATTTTGAGATGTGCAGTCATTCATACTTCCTTTTATTGTTTCTTTTACAGTTGTTGAAGACTTTTTTTTTCACTTAGGAGAAAAGTTGCTGCTGTGTTGTTGTTGTTGGAAAATATTTTTGATTATATCTCTAACAGTAACTTCTTTAAAAAAAAGTATTACTCAGATGCAAAATTTATGAACAGGTTTAAATACTGGTTTAATAAAAAAAGATGCATATTTGAAATATTTATTTTTAACTAAAGAAAATATTCAGAGATATATACGATATCGGAAATACTGCATAGAGGAAATTTCAGAGTTTTATTTTATGTAATCAGCATGATTTCTACTTGTCAGTGCTATAGAAACAGGGTGCAAGAGGGGTGTAAAGGCCCAGGTGCTTAAAAAATTGGGGTGAAAAACCTCATATTGTTCTCTGGATAATATTTATCCTCTTAAGCAATTGCCAACTATTAAGCGACAAACAACAAATCATTACTCTAT
The DNA here is from genome assembly GCA_026289955.1 of Argiope argentata. Lineage (NCBI taxonomy): Eukaryota > Metazoa > Arthropoda > Arachnida > Araneae > Araneidae > Argiope > Argiope argentata. The sequence goes on along the minus strand of JAOUZG010019159.1, from coordinate 13,327,217 downwards.
TTTTTGCCCTTTATCAAGTTAGTGATTTCTGATTATAGAAAACAAAGCCGTAATAATCCAATTTCTAAACTATTTAAAGGTAGCAAATATATCTGGTTCAAGCATGCTGACTTTTAGGTATTCCCACAGATGGGGGGGGGGGGGCTATGTTGAAAAGAGACTTGGATATAATCAACATTTCCATTTGGCGTGTGATGATGGTTAGTGCTTTCCCCTTGCAAAAGCAATCATCTTCAATGTATATCTTGTGCCAATTGTAAATCTACGTATAAGAGGCAATTCTTTTTTCAATTTAACAAATGCAAGCTATTCTGTAATTATGGATTCATTATTTGCACTATTAACTACTGCAACATTTAAATATCTTTTCCTCCGACATAGAACTATTTTCATAACAAACAAAAGAAACGCTTTTACAGGGATTATCTAAATGCACAAAATAAAATTTGAAATTTCGTCTATTTATGACCCATCGCAAATGTCCCTGTTTATTGACATTTGTTCAAAATAGATATTTTAAATCTGCTATTTATATTTGAATAATCCTCTGTTTTTGATGCAGGCTTATACAAAAAAAAGGAGCTTTCATTAAAAATCTTTACTTCCAATGAAAGACGATAGATAGAGACACATACGATATATTGCTGATACGATATCACACAATACTATCTAATGAGATGCATACGATACGATATTACGCGATATATTTAAACTATACCTTTAATGCGATATCCTGCCATATAATCTTATTTTGAATATATATATATATATATAT
>JAOUZG010019159.1:13292165-13326342 GCA_026289955.1 Argiope argentata | reverse complement strand
ATATATATATATATATATATATATATATATATATATATATATATAGAATTTATAATGATATACGCCCACATTAATTGTAATACCACTTAAAGGATGAAGAAGGTAAATGATTATATTAAACAAAACAAAAAAAAGAAACATTTGATAAAAAATTTAATTTATCGTATGTCAACAAAAACTTTGGTCTATATACTATTTAATTTTAAAGTTAGTTACCCTATTTCTCATAGTAATAATAAAGAACTAAGAATGCTTTATAGTAAGGAATATCAAAATAATGTGGGGGGCATCGAATCAGGAAAATTTATCCCTAATATGATTTTGTTGATGATACTTAATCCTTATATTTGAGTAAACAATTCATCAAAGCTTCCATTAAAAGTAAATTGTATCACTTTTGATAGTCAGGAAGGTCTTTACATTTGAAGTAAAGGTCAGATATAATTATTGAATAAGAAAATAGATGGATTTCTTTCAAATACTTTTATAAGCCAAAATTTGTGTTTGCCCTTGTGAAATCCATTTAAAAAAATATATTCATTGCTAAATCACACACCCATATAATAGGTTTTGAGTCATCGTTTTGAAGAACACAATCTTAGGACAATAGGAAGAATAAGCATTCTTCATATTTATATTCTTGATTACTAAGTTTCTGGTATGATCGTTGGTTCTCGCCACCTGGATGGGCTCAAAATTATATAAAGTCGACTATTCCTTACCAATGATAGGACGTACTTTCCATGGAAAAGGTTGTGCAGTCACCGGTGATGGCCGTTAGGATTCAACCTTAATTTCCACCTCTGTTGCGGGAGTCCGTATGCCCCAGGGAAAGTTAGAGCATTCAATGTGTAATTTAGGCACACTTTAAAATTCATAACGTACATATTCAGCTATATTTTAACATATTAAGCCATTGGAGTAGGTGCATCGGAAAAAACAATATCCTGGTGGTGAAGGCCTTGTAAAGAAGTCGTAAAATTTATCTCCCTTTGAAGAGACACGTGTTCGAACATCACTACATCTGGCCAGAGGTGGATGATTCCTTCCTTTGTGATCGTCTTTGCGTTTCTCCCACTTTGATGTTACCCTTTGGACTCGAATGGAGTCAACATGTGTCTGCGGCCCTTTGAAGAAGGAAACCGTGTCAAAACACCAGATGTAGCTATTTCTTCTATGGACCACCCAAACTGGAATAAAGCTCCGATAATGAACAACACATGCCCTTTGAAGAAAGAAGTACTGAAGCCTCCCGATGCGAACTTTTCTCTATTGTGAAAGGTCTGCTAGGGTCATGGAGGAGTAGAAAATATTCCCACGGCTAAGCGCTGACCATTGGGAATATTTCAGAAGAATTATTGGATGATCGGCATCTCCAGCGCGACAGTGCGAGCCTTAGAGGCGGAGTTTGACCGAGGTTAAAATGGAGTTTTTCGAAAGGACGACGACAGGAGCTGATACGACGAAGAGTCGAGTTGTGAGCTGAGCTGAAGAGCTGGACAAGATACCACGTGATTTCGAGTTTCTTGATTAAAGATCTATCGGAAGTAATACGTAGATCTCTTGAGCTACTGCAGTAACTGGATAAGCTAACAGCCAGTTAGTTTTCTTTTGATAGACGTGGAACTATTATCCCAGGTGTAAACATTTGCCAACATTTTAACCCAGGGAAGTGTTTTTCTTTTTGTCATTGTATAAACCTGCAAATAAAACATTCCTGTTTAAATGATCGACCAGGATCAAGTCATTACAGCCTTAAAGGTACTTTTTCCTTTTATATTCTACAGTATCAAATGTTTTAAGCATAATTTGCGCCAGAATTATTATTGAAATAACTCAGATTTAACACTAATGAAGGCTTTTTATTGAAATTTTACTTCCCAATTTCAGGGACGCGTAAATTTTTTTTCTGATAAAACTAAACTTATGTAAAACTTTTCCAACAGATATGTAAAAAAAAAGTTCAACAAGCCCTGTTAAAAATTCACGATTCGCTGTCTTCCACATGTCACTTTGGGAGAAAAACTATCGCCTTGTTTTCATTTATCGAGAACATTTAGATTATTTATCAGACTGTAATAACATTTCAGTCAGTAAAGTTCAACACGTGGCAGTCATCGGCCTGATTTAATACGCTTCCACCAATCTCTACGACGTTGTATTTTAAACGGCTTCGCTCATTTATGCCATTCATTTGCTACAACTGTGAGTCACCCTTCAGCCAGAAGTCTCGGAAAATAAATCCTTGGCGAGCGGATGCGGCAAGTGACATCCCTTGTCAAGCTCAAGACGACGCCAGGGAGTCCCCGTGACGCTAAAACAACTCACGTTCTGCCTGGATATTTATTACGTGTTCCTGCCTATTAGTCTTAAAAGCGTGGAAGGGAGGAATTTCTGCGATTAATTTTGAAAAATCGTTGTCGCAAATATCAAGGATATGTCATTCATCGTGTTTTCTGTACATTTCGCCCCGAAACTGAGATTCATAATCTCTCCTGTTTTAATTAAAAATCTTCCTGTCAAAATTTAATGATTAATGTTCGTTGCTGCTTTAATTTTTACTGCCTCCCCTTCTCTCTCTCTCTTCCCCTCTGTTTCCTTCGGGAACTGGCAAATTAAATTAATTTCCAGAAGAGTGTTTGGTAACAGTTACTTCTTCTTCTTGTTCTGGAAGAAAACCTTCTAAAGATTGTTGTTCGAACTGATTTAGATAAAATGAAGAAGATCAAAGTTCTTGAAAAAGATGTGAGGGGTTTACATTGAGAGCAAAATATACTGTAAAGTACAGATTTTCTTTTTGAAAAATTTTTAATGTCTATCATTTCAAAAAATTTAAACATCATTATTTAAGAGTTCGTATCTGACATTGTAAACATATCAGATTAATTATCATAGTTGTAGTTTCGATAATTATTTTTTCTTGTTATGGGTTTGAGAAAAATAAAAATAATTTAAAATGAGTTTAAAAATTCTAAATAAAATTATTAAGCGTTTGAATTATTCATGAATGATAATTTTAAATACTAGCAATGAAGATTTCATTTAGAATTGAAGTGCAGTTTTTTAAGTTCCTATAATTTATGCAAACTTAAGAAATAAAAATTAATTAGCTTTTAATAGAGTAGTTTTACAGTTTATTTTAACCGCTTTACTGTTTGATTTTCTTTACCATCTTATAAGATGACTCCTATTTTGGGAATATTTTCTTATTTCGATTCAAATGAAAATTCATTAAATACTTGACTTATCTACATATTCGAAGTAATTTTAACATTGAAATATAATCGTTATGAATTCTTTATTTTTTGCTTACAACTATCAAAATTCGATAAATCGATGCACGTGCGACATAAAGGCAAAACACTTAAGAGGTTGATCTTCAAATAAATATAATTGTCTATGAAAGGTTTACCATTACTTAATAAAATTATGCTTAAATATAACTCATTTTTATCTTCCATACGAACTGGCTTTTATTATAATAAAAGTCAATAAGTATAAGTAGTAATGATCTGAATTTAAACTGATTAAACATATCTTTACAAATCGGCACCCGCAGCTTAAATTCTGTGGCTAGTTTAGTTTAGTTCCTTTTCAAAGCTGCAGAGACCTATTTTGGGACTATCTAGTAATTTTGAACTTCCATCAAAGGACGAGGACGACATCTGAGTTGGCACTACGCTCTTCTAACATTACACAACACTGATTGGGAAAGCGTTCTGACCTGATGAATTTAGCATGCCTCAGACCCGTTCACGTGGCAGGGTATATCCAAGCTTTAACCAGGACTCGCAATTTCCGAAGTAGAGGCTTCATCACCAGGCCCCCATGGTCCCTTTTATTTTTGTGGCATTATAGGATGGAGTGTACAGGATTAATAGCACAAATATTCTCTAAAAGGCTCGAAATTGTCCTGAATTAAGCATTTAAGCGTCTTTTCTTCTTAGCTCAATGTTTTAAAATTATTTAAGAAATGATTTGAGCTTCATCTGATATGAATTAATGTTTATAGTTCTTTTAAAGCCTGGAGTTTTTTAATTTCACTCTCAATTTAAAAAATGTAAGTGGAAGAGAGATGGAACTAATGGGGAACGTTTATTCGAAACATAGGTGGCTAACTCATATTACACGAGCCTCCCAAGTCAGATTCTAGAAATTGTTAAAAGTTTCTTCATTTAAGTTCGAGTATTGAGTTCTAAATTCACACTTTCTCGTACATTTTACTATAAAAATTAGAAGAATTCCACACACATTCTAAGTTAATAATTTCATTTAATATTAATATTCACAGCTATTTAATTTGAATTGTATGGCTTTGTACATATAAAAGTCCTTAATAATGTGTAATTTTGCAAAATGCCGGTGTCCTGGCATAGGGGTAGCGTGCTTTCCCTATCATCTAGGCGACCCGGGTTCGAGTCCCGCTTCTGGCATGGTTGTTCATCTATGTCCTATCTGTAGGTGTATAAATGTCCCTCCCCCCGTAGAAAAGGGCTGTGCAATCGAATGTGATGAGTGAGTAGCAAAAGTCGTGCTCTTGTCTCTATTTGATGCTACTACAAAACTAAATAGTTGAGTACCTCAGTGACCATAGAAACAACAACAACAGTTTTACTAAATGCTGAATTTATATGTAACATAATTTTGCAGATAGGCGGCTGAGTAAAATGTATATTTGTATTTACTTCACTTTATTTTACACGGAAAATATATTAGGTAAGGAAAGAAGCAATAAGATAAGGCACCAGCCTACATCAGTATCCGACCAAAAGAAAAAGAAATGTGCTTCTTCAGTGATTTTACTATGACAGATTCTGAGAAGGATTTCTTTGCCACATATGCATTTAGACAAAGGAATCAAGTATCTTTGAATGGTTTTAGGGATATTAGGGATTTTTATTTCTTCTTTTGAGCATCAGGAAAAGCAATAATCATCACTTATCGGGAGCGTCTGTTATAATTAATTAAATAAAAAGTGGGAAATGGATAAGAAAATATGATATTATTTTAGAATGAGTTGAAGGAAAAATATTAGAAAATTGATTAGGATTTTAAGTAAATTAAGGACGCGCATTTATATATAGGTTTGTCCTTACTCTTTTATCCTAGATCTAGCTTTCTATCATATTGCCAATTTTGTACCATGGCAAACGTGAACTATGCTTTTATATGGGAATATGTATTAAAAGAACATTCGTTACAAAAAATGTTATTTCAAAGTGTTCTTTCGTTTTGTATATAGCATCTCACTCTATAGTTCATTAATGTTCCATGCATTGATACAGAAGCTGTTGTTTTTCATCTAGTCCAGTTTATTTCTAAATTCTATTTTTAACAAAAATCGATGCGTCCAGTTTCCAATCGTCTATCTCTACTCACAACCATAATAATAAACGCTTTTTTTTAAATTTATAGCTTCTGTTACCTCTTCAAAGGGATAAAGGATAATACTGTCAGACTGTAGATAAAAAGCAGTAAGTTAGAAAAAAATATAGAAACATCTGCTGCATCGATGTTAAGATTCGGAGGATACCACGTACTAAACTTCAGCTATCTAGATTTCATTATTTTGAATTCTGATGTTCAGATGACGTTGAGATGATGTGCATGACGTTTCAAAAACCCTCACTCAGATATTCAAATCACCTAAAACATCAAATTCTCGTTATCAGATTTTTTAATGATTGTTATATAAACAATAAATTTTTAATATAATTAGAATACGAAAATGAAAAGTTCAATATATCAGTTAATTCTCCAACGTTCAATTCATTAACTCAAAAAACAATCGATTTAATTTAGCCTTATTTCTTTCATTCTGGCATCCCTGAAGACTTTCATAACATCAACAGTTTCCCCATTTCATATAAATATGAATATCGATGCTCATTCGATACGATTTGTTATTGATACATACTGTTAGATTCAGAACATTGAATTTGCATTCCCCTTTCAACAATACAAGAAACGACATTAACCGTTTTAATTTCTGAGCACGTAACAAACGATGATTCATGGAAACGACACGTGTCATTCTGAACTGCGAGTGTTTAGAAAGGTTTTTAGATGAAAGTTAACTAACGGCTGCAACATATAGACATTGTAGGAATAACGTATCACTTCCGATCACGAACTGTGTGTCCGTCCATTACGCATGATATGAAGGGTGAGACATAGTTCCAATTTCGTGTGTCGGACAATGACGACAATTAGGTTGCGTGATCCAATCACTGGCGACAAACTCATTCGTGGATAATTAAACGCAGTGCCGTATGTCGTGTTGTCATCTAGGGGGTCATGGATAACACATGTCTACTGTCGATAACATGGCATTCGTGAGTGCCAGAAGGAGCAAGGTTAACATGCGCAGTTGATCTCGTGACCCCCCAGTAACAAGTTAGGCAAAATGGCCATAGGATTAAGTTTAAACCAAAGTTCTATACATTTATAATTGAAACGTAGATATCATATGCTTAATTTAAAATAATTTGATGTTATGATACTAAAAGTAATCAAGTACAAAGTAATCAACTAAGCATTCGTTTCTGATCGGATTCTTTTTCTAGTGAGTTACTAAAGAGAATTGGAATGCTACCAATTAAATGAAATTGAAAGGCTGAAATTTATTATCATGTCAGAACTTGATGTTGTTTTTGGCATGATGTTTATGGCGTCAGCAAAAATTCGTAGGCGAAAATAAAAATTTTATTATCTGCACCAGCATCTAAAAAAAACATTTTTTAATGACGCATTCCTATTGTATTTACAAGAGCTCTGATTTTTAAAAAAGTTAATTAATGCTGCAAATAAAACCTACAAAAAAATGTCATTTTGAGCACGCTATAATAATAAATGCGATATTTTTTTAACCAATAAATGCGAGATAAAGGGGTTTTGGATCGTTTTCAATGCTAAAGTGATTCATTCGATGAAACAATTATAATAAATAAAAAACCTAACTCGCACGAGCACGTGGTGCTTGGCCGTTTAAGAAATCATATTCTAACTTGATACATCGAAATATGCATAGTAGATTCCATTTTAATCTTTTATAAAATTGGAATGAATATATAATTCTAATTCAAACAAAGATATCATATGCTCAATTTTAAAAAATTTGAGGTTTCTGTTATAATAAATTAAAAGTAATCAAGGTTTATTAAAAGCAATAATCTAAGCGTTCGTTTCTGATCCGATTCTTTTTCTAGTGAGTTACTAAACAAAAAAGTGGAATGCTACCAATTAAATGAAATTGAAATGTTACCATTTATATAAAATTGGAATGAATAAATCGATTTTTTTGTTTAAATTATTATTTAGATTTATGCCTTTTAGAAGCTCATTTAAATATGAGTATTTTGTAAAATCGTAACATACAGGCCTAGCTTTTTATCATGATAACATTTTAGTCTGATGTATTTCGAGAAAATAGCGTTCTTTAAAATGAAGACAATGCTATATAGCCCAAAGTATTAGGTCTAGAGCAACTCTATATAGCACAAAATTCTTTCTTGAGTAGTAAGGGTTCACTAAAATTGAGTTTTCGAAAAAATTTAATTAATCACAAATTAATTTAAATTTTAATACATTTCATCAATAACTCCAAAACAAAGAATTGCTTTTCAATAATTTTTATGGGTTCATAAAATTTAACTAAGTGTCCAAGTTTAATTTTCTTTTAATTTCACATTTGGTTGTAATCCTAATTTGTAACAATTCTTTTTATTGTTTTAACGAAATCAATTTTACAAAATCGATTATGATCACAATTATTAACAATTATTTTTATTTTTGTAATGAAATTCAAGCTTTATTTTGTTGTTTAATTTCATTATTTTGGGAAAAATTAATTAAATTTAAAATTTAGTATTCTGTTCAATTTTTGGGATTAGCTAATTCAATCAGAATCAATCTCAAAATAGATTTCATCTCTCACTTTCTAAGATTAAGTTTTTTAGTATTCTCTCTATAAATAGAGTTGCACAAATTAATCACAATCGATCGAAAAATAATAAAATACAACGTTAGATACTTTCATGACAAAAAAAGAAAGAAAGAAAGAAACAAGGAAGACAAATTTAAAATAAAATTTTAACATATTCAAATTTTTGGAATAATATATAGATTTTTAAAACATTAAATGCCTTTCTAGGACAGATCTTCAATTAGGATTGTTACAATAAAATGGAGGTTTGTGAGCTCAGAAACAAGCATCAATATAAAGATTATCTACCATGGACTAATATATACATTTTTAAAAATTATTAAATTGAAAAAATTAAAAATTGAAAAACATTTTCACCTATAGTTGACAACTTGGTTTCAACTATAGGTGAAACTTGGTTTCAACTTGGTTCAACTTGGTGGTTTTCACATCATCATTTCCATAAGTAACATGCAGTTTCTTTTCCTTTGAATATAATAATTATTTTATAGTAATAATGAAATAACACTGAAAATCATAACGATAGAATTTTCTTTGTGATGAGTTTAAATTGTATTTTGTTTTTTAGAAAGTTAAGAACACATATTCATCAGAGTATTTTTTTAAAAAATTATTGCATAATATATATTAAATCACGTTAAAGTGAAAATACAGAGAAAAAAGTGAAATAGCTCTCAAACATGATTCCTGAGTAGTGTTTATTCCAAGTGTTGAAATAATTTCTTTGAATCAATGAGTCACTATTAGATGAGTCATTAAAGGATTTTTTCCGATTGCCATTGTCTTTATCTAGGGAATCTCTTGTGTGCTTTCTACCATACGCATCATCTATATCTTTCATTACTTTCAGTTTTTAGATGATTTAACACTTATTTCAGAAAAATAAGTAAATACTTCAAAAAGAGGAAGAGAATAGATTTCCTAAATGCTAAGGATTTTCAGCTAATAGTATGAGCTCAAAAAACTTCCAACCTCAGCATTTCCTTATGTTTGTCTTTCAAAGCGTCAGAAATATCAATTGTTTATTTTACATTAGCAAATCTGAAATTTAATTCTATATAAAATGATTCTTGATAATTTAAGTGGTGTTTTGCTATGTGAGGCGCAAAATTGAAATAGTAATCAGTGGGATAGTTTATTTAAAACAATTGATAGTTCATAGATCCAAATAACACTACTCTGGTAATCATATTAATAAAAAATATTGATATTTGGAAATTATAATTTTTTCAAAAATTCGTTATTTTTATTATTTTAATACTAAAATAAGAAAAATATATTTTGACATAATAAGAATAAAAATCGTTTTTATAGTGATATAAAAAATAGAATTTCTTTATTTTAATTAGTCTTTACTTTTTAATCCTCGATTTATAAACATTTATAAAAATTTTAGGGAAACTTAAAATTTGCTGAAAATTAAAATTTAAATTTGAACTCATATAGTTCCACTCATATGGAATTAAAATTTGATAAATTAATCGATATTTGTCCATATGATTTCCGAGCAGTAATATATAACGAAATGACACAAAAATAGATTTCAGATTAATGTCTTTGGGAATATGAAACAATTAAATTTGACAAAAGTGTGTAGTAAAAATTCCAAATATTATATGCTATATTATCTAAATGCATAAGAATAAGAAACGAATTTTGTTTCTTAACTATTTTAAATTTTAAAAAATCTTGTGAGAAGAACACAGTTAAAAGAATATGAAATGATGGAATGCAGAGTATGAAATAAATAAATAAAATAAATAATAAATAAAAATAAACACTAAAAAATAGAATTCTGGTGGTTGACGTAATTTATTGTGTAATCGAAAGCTATAAAGGCTTTGGTAGTGGTTTGTCAGGTTGTATTTATGCGTTTTTGGGGCAATGTGTAAGTCCAAGGAGCTTAGTGAGTTTGGTCGTGGCAGTGTAGTGGGAAGGCCACTTTTGTGGTAAATCAGTTCGTGAGGTTGCGGATATTCTGCAGAAGTTTAAATCCACTGTGAAGGACGTAATTGTGAAAGGGAAACGTCGTAGTTTTGGAGAACTGCAGAAAAACGAAATAGTAGGTCGAATAAACTTGGTGAACCCAGAACTCTGAAAAGGGTAGTGTAACAAAACCACAAGTCCTCGTTGGTGCAAATTTCTCAAAAGTTCCAAAGCTCATCAAGCGTTAATGTTAGCAGTAGGTCTGTTCGTCGAGAGTTAAAAAATTTGGAATTCCATGGTAGTGCAGCTGTGTACAAGCCAAACATCACTTCAAAGAATACGAAGCATCGATTGTAATGGTACAGAGCTCACCGTCATTGGACTATGGACTTGTGAAAAACTGTTCTTTGGAGTAATGAATGCTATACATACTGGCAATCGGATGGACGTATTGGGTCTGGTGGATGCCCTGCGAATGTTTCTTTAGTGACTGCCTTGTGAAAACCTTTTAAGTTTGGTGGAGGAAGCTTAATAGTGCGAGGGTATTTCTCGTGATTTGGCCTGGGTGTGTCAGTTAATGTGATTGGAAGCATGAACTCTGAGATGTAAGTGGGAACTCTGGGCAATGCTGCACTCTCAGCTCTACGGTAATGTTTTGGGTTGGGCCCATTTCTATTATAGCAGGGTAACTGCTCCATTCACACTTCGAGGCTTGACAGACGTAGTTTGAGGAAATGGGTATTTAAAAAATGGAATGGCCTTCCCAGAATCCCGATCTAAATTCCACAGAACACCTTCGGGACGAATCAGAGCGCAGATTACGTAGCCAGTCAAATTGACCTTCCTCACTGCTAGCACTCTCTTCAGCTCTGATGGACGCCTGGAAGTCAATTTCTATAGACACCTATCAAATACGGGTGGGAAGTCTTCCCAGACATGTCATCGATGCAAAAGGAGAACCAATATCCTATTAATATGTGCCTTAGTACACCTTAAGTTCCTACCATTGGGTGTCCGAATATTTTTGGCCAAATAAAGTATGTATAAGTTCATCACGCAGAAGGTTAAAAAAATCAGAAAGTTAACCATTCCAATAAAAATATAAAACAGGTTCTAAAAATATATATATATTTTCAAAAATAAAATAGCCAAAACCAAGCTATTAAAATACGACCCATTTCGTTAACCAGATGGATCATAATTCTTTATAACGAAAATAAGTATGATTGCTTTAATGATACCCTTTCTAATATCAGCAGGGAAAATAAACGACGCCATCTGCGTTAATGTATTTATACATTTAAACGATACTATGTCCTCATTACAATGATGAAACTTTTGACTCCCATTTTCTACCTCTATTTTACACTGTGTGAAAAAAAATCCTTCTTCGCCTACTGATTAGCATAATTCAGTGTCTCATTTGCAACAAGAAAACGACAGATGCGATGGAGAGAAGAAACAAAAATGCTAAATTGTACTAAAACATGAATAGGCGGAATGGCAATAAGGAAAGAGGCTGGAAAACTTGTGTTTTCAGATGTCATGACCAGAATTCACGACTAACTGGAATTTTCGAAGCTGTCATATGCATTGAAGTGTCTGTCGCCATTTTTGGTCTTTTAAACTCTCCCAATTTATATTCTAGAATCTAAAGGATCTGAGATAAAAAATAATATATATATATATTTTAAGCCGTTGAAAAATTCGGTGAATGAATGAATATATATGTTTTGTCTTCCTTCGTAGATTTATTGTTATTTCCATTTATATTTTACTAATTTGTTTTTATTAAACAGTGCTTTTTTAGCGAAATAAAAATAAAATCCTTGACGGAATCCACACATTTATCAAACTGATATAATCTATTGTATTAAAAAAAATAAAAGAAAGAACGTATTATCCACCTTGGATGGATTATCCATCATTTTAATCCTTAGCACTCCGATGGTGCCTCTGACTCACCATTCGAGATTGTGCATCATTTTGACGTTTTATTTATTTATTTTTCAAATTTGATTGTTCAAAACGTATACATAAGGGTTAAGAGATATAGATTAATTTTTCAATGAAATTAGACTCAAACGAATTATGTATATTTATTTTTCATAGCAATTAACAAATCATTGTATTAGGTGAAAAATTTTGCATCTAATTATTTTTCGGAGTGCAAAGGATTAACCCTTTGCACCCGAAAAAGTAATTCGATGCGTAACTATTCAGTATACAAAAACTTGTTTCTTTCTCCAAATTTGTGTTTTTATGTGTGTGTGTTTAAAATTAATTTAATCTGTCTTTTTATTATTCTGCAGGTATTTTCAATAATCAAAATTGAAAAATAAATAGAACGTCAAATCGATGCACCGTCTAGAATGGTGCCGTAGCGGCACCATCGAGTGCAAAGGGTTAAATTTAGTTTCGAATAACATCCATGATTAACTAGGTTCTTTCTGAAACTTCTAAAAAAATTGATCTCTATCAGATGAAGATTCCCATAACAATGTGTCGAAGTTAAGCCTCTACGATTTTTTATTCCTTACTCATATACATTTTGGATCTCCAAGGAATTGAATTTTGAGCTATTGACCCTTCTACCACGATTTTGGCATGTGGTAATCATGGTCCAATAGTTTTAAGTAAAAATTTTGAAATCATCAATGAAGTTGCCGAAAATATTATTAATGTCTTTTCTAACCTAATATATACACTGAAGTGACAAAAGTCATGGGATAGCAATATGCAAATATACAGATGGCAGAGTAGTATCGCAGCGAAAAAGTATAAATGCGCAGCTCAGTTTCCAGAGCTTTCATTTGTTTTCAAGTTATTCATGTGAACAGGTTTTTCGTGATTTGTGGCGGCACGACGAGAATTAACGGACTTTGAACGTGGAATGTCAGTTGGAGCTAGACGCATGGGTCATTCCATTGCAGATATCGTTAGTGAATTCAACATTCCGAGATCCACAGTATCAAGTGCGCCGAGAGTATGAAATTTCAGGCATCACATCCCATCATGGACAGCGCAGTGGGCGACCACCTGCATTTAACGACCGATACCGCCAACGTCTGTGTAGAATGGTCATTGTTAATAGGCACGCAACACTTCGTCAAATAGCTGCAGGAATCAATATGGGACGTGCGAGGGACGTGTCCGATAGGAGTGTGCGGCGAAATTTGTCTTCCTTGGGCTATGACAGCAGAAGACCGACTCGAGTGCCTTTACTGACAGCACGACATCGCCTGCAGCGACTCTCCTGGGCTCATGAGCATATCGACTGGTCCCTAGACCAGTGGAAAATCGTGGCGTGGTCAGATGAGTCACGATTTCAGTTGTTACGAGCTGATGGTAGAGTTCGAGTGTGGCGCAGACCCCACGAAGCCATGACCCAAACTGTCAGCAAGGCACTGTTCAAGCTGGTGGTGGCTGCATAATGGTGTGGGCTGTTTTTACATGACATGGACTCGTTCCTCTGGTGCCACTGAACCGATCATTGACTGGAAATGGTTATGTTCAGCTGCTTGCAGATCACTTGCAGCCATTCATGGACTTCACGTACCCACACAACGATGGGATTTTTATGGATGACAATGCGCCATGTCACCGGGCCAGAACTGTTCGCGATTGGTTTGAAGAACATTCCGGACAATTCCAGCGCAGGATCTGGCCACCTAGATTGCCCGATATGAATCCCTTCGAGCATTTATGGGACATCATCGGAAGGTCCGTTCGTGCCCAAAATCCTGCACCATCCACACTTTCACAATTATGGACGTCTATACAGACAACATGGCTCAATATTCCTGCAGAGAACTTCCAACGACTTGTGGACTCCATGAAACGTCGAGTTGTTGCACTTCGCCGGGCAAAAGGAGGACCGACACGATATATATATAGCCACAACATTAAAAGAAATGAATTAATTTTATTTTTGTGATTTTTAATGAATATCTAATCTATTTTTAGAGGTATTACATTTTTTAAATTTAAATTAACTTAACATCTTGGATTACTTATACAATTGCATTTTTCCTTAGTATAAATATATTTAAAAACAATATTGTTAATATAATGCCGTTGGTGTCCATTTGATTTACCAATAACATTGGTTATATTCAAATTCAGTTGGATCTTTTACGTTTAGTTTGAATGCGTCCTGGCATAAGGGTCGCTTGTCTTCCCATGATCTGGGCGTAATAGTTGACAGTAAATGATGTCATCTATACAAAGGAAACTTAAGACAGCGTTCTGGCACAATGATAACGTATCTTCCCTGTGACCTGGCCTTCCAAGGTTCGAGTCCCCGTACGTCTATGGTTGTTCTGTGTTTTATCTGTGTGAATGCCCCCCGTTAAAAGGGGCAACACAAATGAATATGATGAGTGAATAGCAAAATATATATTGACCCTAGTTGGCGCTACTACAAAACAAGAGACGCTCATTTCGGCTTAAATCGCTCAGAGTTTAATAGTTATATCATCGCTCGCGTTGAATGATATAACTATTGAATTTTTCAAAAAATGAGTCATGAATTGTAATTCAATAAAGAGTTTTATTTCTTCCCATTATTTTAAATGTGAGGCTTATACCTCAGCGCTGAGTGATTTATGATGATGAGGCTTATACCTCAGCAAACCAGTCCATGGCAAGTGCCATCTAAAACCACAACATGAACCAAATTTTTTAATGCTTTAAGCTGATGATAATCAACAACAGCAGTTTTGAATTTGTTTATTACTCAGAGTAATTAGGAAATAATAATGGAAGATGCATAAAATGACTTAATAAATGATTTTGTTTTAACAAATGAATAAAGTTATGTAATTTTTAATCATACCTTTTTCTCGTATTTTAATTGAATTTTTATGAATCCCCACTAGATCTATTTGTAAGGTGGGTGAATGTGCCCCCCCCCCTGTAAAAAGAGGATGTGCAAGCGAATGTGATGAGTGAGTAAAAAAAGTCATACTTTTGTCCCTATGTGGTGCTACTACAAAATGAGACGCTGGTTAGGCTTAAATTGCTGACTACCTCAGGAAGGTTGGCAAGTGTCATAAGAAACAACACTCGTAACTTGATATTTATGGTTTATTCAATGAAATATTTTCAACCATCAAATTGAGGTAGACACTGGCGATGCTATATTGCTTCTAGTATTCATAGTGCCCATGACCCTTCTTAATGGAATCAAATTACATATGATATATATTTGTGTACAAATGTAAATGTCTACATCGCCTAATATCTAACAAATTATTCTTTCACTTCTGCGTCAACGTAATCTTCTGATTTCCTTTTAAAAATACGGGATTGATTTTACCCTCAAAACGGTGACATTTATTTTGATGTGAATAATAGTATAGCTTGTATAAAAGTATCTCTTACCATATTTGATATAACTTATAAATTTAAAAAATTTATATATACCACAAAATACTTGATGAAATAAAGTAAAAAATAAATATTACCGAGGAATATGAGAAAAGCTAAATGAAATCTTCATTTCCAGTGTTTTCTATTTTAGAATATATGCACGTAATTAAATATAAATATGTAAGAATATATAATTATTTTGATAATATTCTATTCAAGGATGTCTTTCAAGTGTTTTTGAACAGTGTTCTGATTTTATCTAAAATAAAAAGAAAGAAAATTTATTAAATTATTCAAATTTTAACATTATCAGATTACCTTTCGGCCTGTGGATTAAATGTTATGATTAAATCGTAGATAAAAATTCACGTTTCATGTAAATAAGAAAATAAAATACTTTATAATTCCTTAGCTCTTAATTTATCTATTTTTAATTCACTTAATCTGATCTTTTCCAAAACTCATAAAGAAAAGACAATATAAGCTTAAACATAATCAATAGCAACATGCCATTGGCCTGAAAAATACAATTTAGAACAAAATCATAAATTCTTTTAATTCTTTGTATTTTCGAAAAAAATGCAACAAAAGTTTTTGAAATGTTACCAGATTTCTTAAAGTGATTTTAAAATGAAAAATCGCCAAATAATGTAGAATTCGGCCAAATTTCTTAAGGTAATTTTAAAGCGAAAAATAGTTAAATAATACTGAATCCAGCCAAATTTCTAAAAGTGATTTTTACGTAAAAAATCGCCAAATAATAAAGAATTCCACCAAATTTCTTAAATTAATTTTAAAGTGAAAAATCGTCAAATAATGTTGAATTCCACCAAATTTCTTAAAGGAATTTTAAAATGAAAAATCACCAAATAATGTAAAATTTCGCTAAATTTCTTAAAATGATTTTAAAATGAAAAATCGTCAAATAATGTAGAATTTCGCCAAATTTCTTAAAGTGATTTTAAAGTAAAAAATCGCCAAATAATCAAGAATTCCACCAAATTTCTTAAAGGGATTTTAAAATGAAAATTCACCAAATAATGTAGAATTTCGACAAATTTCTTAAAGTGATTTTAAAATGAAAAATCACCAAATAATGTAGAATTCCCCCAAATTTTTTAAAGTAATTTTAAAGCAAAAAACTGCCAAATAATGTAGAATTCCACCAAATTACTTACGGTGATTTTAAAGCAAAAGCTCGCCAAAAAATTTCGTATTTCGCCAAATTTTTTAGAATAATTTTAAAGTGAAAAATCGCCCAATAATGTAAAATTCCGTTAAATATCTATGGCGATTTTTCGCTGGCGCCAGGCTAATGGGAAAATATCCCCATTTCGTTTTTAAAGTCCCCATTCGTTGCCCATTTCATATCCCCATTTCGTTTTCTAGTTATGTGCAAAAGTGTAAACACTTCCAGACCCAAGATGGCCGTTGTGCCTAACTGCTTTCAGACTCGCTGCTATCCAGTCCGATTGGAAGTGAGGTACCGTGCCATGGGAGTGCCTTGTAGGCGTTCCTCACACCTGTCCACGAAATGGGTTCTTGTGTTTAAACGCATTTCGTGTTTCCTCCCAAATCACGATACTGCTATTAAGCCATTGGACGGACATCCTATTAACGCAACGATTTACTTGCACGACTATGCAAATCGGCTCCTCAGATTTCCTTGCAAGAGATACGCAGTGTTGATGAATGGGTCGCGTGCCGCAGATAGGTCTCGCTTGCCGAGTTTCAACACTGTGTTTATGACACTCACGACTTTGAGAGGCTGCCAATGGAACAGACGCTGTCAACACTTCTAATATGAGTGAATTACCAGAAACAGAATTGTCGAAGCAGCATTGGGAAGAGAGTAGTTTGAATCAAAAAGACAATAATGATTAGTGCATTCGAAACAAATTATGGGGGCTCAAATGCTACTTTGTTTAACAGTAAAGATTGGGAAAATGTTACGAAATCTTCTAAATGCAACAACGAAATTATTCATGAATAATTTTGGAATATTTTTTTCCTAAATCAAAAGGTTAAAAGCACGAAGTGGAAGGTATAATTATCCACTTCAGAATAATGGGATGTTTTAGAAGTATCATATTGCAATATTTCCTATATTATTTGAAAATTGATACAAAAAAGTAATTATTGAAAATCAGGGTTTATGAAAGCTGAAATTTCATGCACAAATTTCTTCCCAGTTATAATAAGAGATTAATGAGATATTTCAGAAGGGAATTTATTTTTAAATTTAAGACTATTAATTGCTTCTAAGACTAAATTTAAGACTATTAATTGTTCCTAAGACTAAATTTAAGACTATTAATGGTTCCTAAGATTAAGACTAAATTTAAGACTATTAATGGTTCCTAAGACTAAGACTAAATTTAAGAGTATTAATGGTTCCTAAGACTAAGACTAAATTTAAGACTATTAATTGTTCCATAATAAGATTTCCATAAATGATCCATTGTTCCATTCAATTAATTTTTACTTTTTTGTGTAGTGATATGGTAAGACTTTCAAAAATTAATAAAAGTTTTAAATTGTAAGAATGTCGCATTAAAATTAGATGTTATTATTAGATCCGTATTAGGATGATATCAAAATCACTAATACGGGATATTCTTTTGAATTTTCGACAGAACAATTGGAATAATTGTAGGAAGAGGTTAAAATGTCATAAATCATGGCATGTAAAAATGCATTTAGTTGCATAACAATTTGGTTATGGTTCAAATATATTTACATTTCTTTGAAATCCTTATGAAAAGTGTTGTGATCACATTGCAGTGGAAGGGTTGTGCATCAAATCATAATTCCGTCTATCTAAGCAAACATACAGGAATGTGGATTGGACTTGCTGGGCATGTTGCTTGGATACTACACATATCCGGCTGTAACACCTATAATTTTTTAATATGGAAACATCTCATGCCGTGTATGTGAACAGATAAAGAAATTTCATGTTACCGATATTTTCCGTTGAGGAGGAAGCAAACATACAGGAATGTGGAATGGACTTGCTGGACATGTTGTTTGGATACTACGCATATTAGGCTGTAAAGCCTCTGACTTTTTAACATGGAGAAATCTCACGCCATGTATGTGAACAGATAAAGAAATTTCTTGGCACAGATCATATTAGTTGTGGAAGAAATCTACCAAAAATTAATAATAATGCCAACAATCAGCATCACATTTGGCATCTTTAAACTCGTCCGACAATCGTTTCTTCGTCTCTGTCAACTCTGCAATGATTGTTGCAGCAACAATTCAAAAACTATTTTTTTGTCTTTTTCCTGTTATTTAATGTTAATAATAATGCCAATAATGTTAAATTAATTTAATGGCAATAATGTTAAATAATGTCATTACTTATTTTTGTATTTGATATTGTATATTCTATACTCCATGTTATATACCTTAGGCTGTATTGACGCCATTTTGCCAAGTAAATATTTTCTGAATCTGTTTTTAATTTTTTAAATCTTTTGTACTGTTTTATATATGAAAGTAATTTTACTTCAACAACCAATCATATTTTCTATATTTGTTACTACTTTTACACTTTTATTTATGCCTGTATATTTTCATCAAATGACATCTCATTATCTTTCCGTGAATTTATAAGAAGAAATTGATATTCAGAGGTATAAATCGATAAAATAATAACGCGATGTTATAATATTTTAAATATTCTGAGGACTCATTATTGAATCAATGAGACAACAAATTTCAAAACCGGAAGCAGTCATCTAATCATATTATGAAAAAAATACAGCAGTTAAGGAGGTAAAAGAACATTCTATGTGCATAAGAAATTGAACCTAAGCTAAAAGAAATGTGGGTTTTTTTTCAAAATACTAATTAGATTGGGATTAATTTTTAAAATTATATATTTATTAAGAGAAAGAATGTTTACAATATGATTAGGAAAAATTTTTCTATTGTTAATGGATGATCAACATTTTATCTATAACATTCATCCATTGCAAATTTGCGTAAGTATATTTCTTATTTGTTCTTAGATTAATATAGAATTAAATATGAATATAGTTTCTTAGAGAAACTTTAAAAAAAATTAATCACATATTTCATCTTATATAACTGAATAGTTCTTATGCTACATGTATACTCTAAATGAGAAAATTTCTGTTTCTGTCAATAATAAAGATCCATTGAAGATTTTTCAAACAGTAACTAGGCATGAATTAAAAAATAAATAGGAACGAAATTAAATATATCTTAGCAATTGAATGCTCCACTTATTTATAACTTTAAACTTCTCTGTCATCCTGTCTTTCTCTCTCTCAGAAAGCACACCGAGAAGTTCAATGGGGTTTGCATTTCCTTTTACACTATTCTTCCACTCCACGGCTGATTTTAATGCACTCTCCAACAACTGCATCCCAAGAGTTTCTAATTGCTTCTGGCTTCAAATTGCTCCATGCATCCGCTCGATACCATTAAGGGCCTGAATGGAACGGATACTTAAACCAGATAGCCGAGGCGAGAGGCACCTTTTACAACGAAGAACGAAGGGGAAGTAATTAATTTCCAGAGGACACAAGAAAAGTTGTCCGCGCTGGAAGAACTCATCTTGTTCCCTTCTTGTTCCTTTAAAATCAATCACAGCTTTTGCCTCAAATCCTTCATTCACACACCTCATCTGTCACTCTTCTTTTTCCTCTTTCTTCCAGCGATTCGGGAGGAGTTAGGAAAGTCATCTGTTCTACAGAGAGTTTCATTAGGTTGAGAAAAGGAGAATTCCCGGGAGACCACAGTTATTTTTTCCAGCAGACTTCCTCGCAGGCAAGCCGAGTACTTTATTCCAAAGGTGGAAGAGAGTGTTAACACTGATGGCTTTAGCGATCGACAATGTAATAGCAAATGGAAGTTGAGTTTTTCGCCAAAGCGAATTCGAAGAGTGAAGTGGGAATTTTGTATTGTAAGCGTCTTACAAGGTGGACGTTTGTTGTCGTTCACAGAGAAAATGGAGGTTCGCAGGGCTCTGATGGGAAATATGCTGTTGGAATGGATGGGTTATTTACTTGTCAGCACCGTGTTACGAAAGAGAAGAATTGCTTTTCAATTTGTTCTCCAGATGGATTTCTGAGCCAAGGAAAATGGGAGATAAAGCTATCCAAGAATAAATAGTTGGAACCAGCAATGGAGTTCTTCTCTTTCTCTCTGAAACGGTTGTCTCAGTAAAGCATGTTTAAGGTCAAATAGTTGGTATAAATTTTTAATGATGAGATACTCTAAGATTTATTTCGTTTTGTTTATTTCTTCAAATTTAGTCTTCTAATTTTTTTACTTTTCAAATTTTTCTGTTGATAACTTTTTGAAAAAAGAAAAATAGGAGATAAAGCTACCGAAGAATAAATAGCTGGAAACAGCACTGCAGGTCTTCTCTTTCTTTCTGAAACAGTGATCTCTGTAAAGCAAGTTTAAGGTCAAATTACTGATATAAATTTTTAATAATGAGATACTATAAGATAAGATTTTTTCATTTAGATGGGTTTTTTTTTACAAATTTATTTCACAAACATTTTTGTTTTTCAAATTTTCATCTCGATAAATTACTGATTAAAGAAAAATAGATGATAAAACTACCCAAGAATAAATAGTTGGAACCAGCATTAGAGTTCTTCTCTTTCTTTCTGAAAGTTATCATTGTAAAGCATGTTTAAGATGAAATTATTGGTATAAAATTTTAATGCTGAGATGCTACAGGATAAAATTTATTTAATTTCGTTTTTTTCCAAATCTAATCATTTAATATTTTTGCTTTTCAATTTGTTTTCTCTATAAATTTCTTATAAAAGAAAAATAGGGCAGGTAAAGCTAACCAAGAATAAATCGTTGGAACCAGCAATTGAGTTCTCTTTCTTTCTGAATGAGTTACCTCTGTAAAGCAGGTTTAAGGTCAAATTGTGGTGTAAATTTTTAATGATGAGATACTATAAGATAAGATCTATTTCATTTCGGGTTTTTTTTCAAATATCTTTGCTTCTCAATTTTTTTTCTTGATAAATTCCTGATGAAAGAAAAATAAGTGATAAAGCTGTCCAGAAATAAATAGTTGCAACGCAACCAGCATTGGAGTTCTTCTTTTCTTTCTGAAATAATTATATCTGTAAAACTTGTTTAAAGTCTAATTTTCTATATAAATTTAAAATGTTGATACTATAAGATTTATTTCCTTTCTTTTTTTTCATTTTATTTTCTAATCTCTTTGCTTTTCAATTTGCTCTAAAAAAAGATTTCTGAGACTAAGAAAATACGAGAAAAGCTACCCAAGAAAAAATAGTTGAAACCCGAATTGGAGTTCTGTTTCTTTTTGAGATAATTATATATGTAAAGCTTGTTTAAGGTCAAATTGTCTATATAAATTTTAAATGATAATAGTATAAAATTAGATTTATTTCCTTTCATTTCTATAATCTGATCTTTTTGCTTTTCAAATTTTTGTCCAGATAAATTTCTAAGCCGGGGAAAATAGGAGATAAAGCTACCCAAGAGTAAATAGCTTGAACCAGCACTGGATTTCTTTTTGTTCTGAAGTAATTGTCTCTATAAAGCATGTTTAAGGTAAAATTGTTTGTATAAATTTTAAATCATATGATATAAGATAAGATTTATTTCATTTCTTTTTCTTTTTTTCTCAAATGTAACTTAAGTTCTTTTAAGCTCCACAACATATCTTCTTGAAAAAATTATGAAGTTTAAAAATTATTCATTATTAAAATGAGTTATGGGTACTGATATTTTATTTAAAAGCTCAAGAATATAAATACATCTAGACGCATATAATTTTTTTATTAAATAAGTGAGAAGCATATAAAGCTACTGAGGGTAATGACTTTGTTATTTAATATGTCCTTTAAATTGTAGTTCACGTGTACTTCTGTGTCTCTAACTTATTCAGAAAAATGTCAACTCTTCAAGTAGTTTATTATTTTCATTTTAAAACTGGTAAACATTTCTTTTGTTTAAAAATAATTCCGTTCCCATTCCAATATATAACAGGATAAGTTTTTCTAATCTGCTTTAAAGTTTTATTTTAACAAACTTTTTAATGAAAATAATAAGATTCAGTGGGGAAAATATTCAAATAATAGTTCAATATTAGTTTGGAAGACCCAAAACTCACTCTAGAAAAGGAAAAAAAGTATGAACTATTGTACATACACTTTGATTGTACGTAATTCTTGTTTTTTTTAAAGACGACAATTCGTCATTTTATGGCCTTTTCTAAAAAATATATAATGGATCTCTTTTTGAACTAGCATATCATGGAGCTCCTGAAATTTATGAATATAGGAAGGAAACAAAAATGATTAATTTAAAATTATGACTAACTTAGGTAACTAATAAATATCTTTAAAAAATTGTAAATTTTTTTATCGCTATCTACATATTTTTTTACGATTTTTAGATTGATATTTACAAAAATTTTAGAGTATCAATAATATATACCTTCATTCCATAAAGTATACCTAAAAGGTTACATGAAAAACATCTTATATTTTCTTAACTAATAAATATCTAAAATAACTACAGAAAATAATCTTCAGATTCATATAAAATACAGGATATTGAGACGAACTGAAATTAAGCTTTGAAAGATAAAGGTAAAAAATAAGTACAAAGAATCTGAATCCATACATAGAAAACCATGTGTTGCTTTCACTGTGACTACATGTAAAATGTATCTATAAAGCTCATAATAATTGAATCAGTATTGAATATAGACACATATTCAGTTTCGTTATTGGGATCTCATATTGTCTGAATAAATATATTTAAACAATTAAATTTTAGAATTAGAAATATATTTCAAAATTTTATAAAAATTATAATTGTTAAATAACTTTGACAATATTTCTTGTTTAGTTTCCTGGTATATAATATACGCGTGAATCAAAATAATTATAAACTAAAATGTTGGGTTTAAATTTAAAAATTGCAAACATTTCTAAATGTATTGGAAATAGAAAAATATTTATGTATATAATAATATTCCACCATTTGGCCACTGCGGTTCTTTCATAATTATTAAATTAATATTAAAATTATTATTCCCTATTTAAGAAATCAGTAAATATACTTTTAATATAAATTCTCAAAGCTTTTGACCTTTTTTCTTGTTTTAAAAATATCTTCCATTTAAACATAAGAAGAAAAAAGGGAAGGAAATCAAAAATGAAATCTACGATCTTAAATTTCGAGTCATCATGCCATCACAATATTATTATTATTTTAAGCCATCATTTGTCTTAATTAATTTAAGTCATTAACAGTTTAAATCAGTTTGAAACAATCACGAGACTTCTCTATCGGTCTCTATCCCTCTATAATATATATAGCTATATATATATTTAATGATAATTTTTAAAACTTTTATTTTCTATTTCTCTAGATGGAAAACAAGGTTTTGGTGCTCGACCGATTTTGAAATAAAATAACAACTATGATGTCATGGTTCTACGTCAAACTTTTAAAACGCATCTGCTTTCAAAGGTCCCTATGTAATAATAAAGCAGTCCTGGTAAAAGCAAGTCATACTTTTAAAAACGCATCTGCTTTCAAAGGAGCATGTATGATAATAATGCAATACTGATAAAAGCAGGTTAAAAAATTTCTTCAACCCATGATTTCTATTTCTCTAGATGGAAAACAAATTTTTGGAGCTTCACCGATTTTGAGAGGAAATAACGACTATAATGTCATAGTTCTACGTCAAATTTTTAAAACGCATTTGCTTTCAAAGATGCTTATGTAACAATAAAGCAGTACTGGTAAAAGCAAGTCATACTTTTAAAAACGTATCTGCTTTCAAAGGAGCATGCATGATAATAATGATGTACTGGTAAAAGCTGGTAAAAAGAAATTTCATCCGGAAATTTTTGACGACCCACAATCTTTATTTTTTGCCCGTAAATTTCGGAGACATCAAAATCTCCTAACCAAAACAAAATAATATTCTCACATGATAAAAAATTCGAAGGCAAATGTAATTTTGAACTAAAAGAATTCTTCTCATTTAGAAACAAATAAGCCACTAATTATTAACAAAATAATTTCCAAATGTTTCCTAAGTTAGCTAAAATAATCGCATTGCTTCCCAGAAATACAGGACGGTACTCTTTTTCTAATGTACAACATGATATATTCTCCATTTTACTTAATATGTCACACAAGCTAAACATCCAAAGCAGATAAAACCGTGCCGCAGAACAAAAACCAAATCATCATTTTTCAAAAGCATTTGCAGATGCTCTTTCTTTTGTCACTGGGACCGCTGTATAAGTGCCGTGGGTGCACGAGTAGACTCACGGCAGGGGCTACAGTGACCAGATGCTACTGGTAATTAAGTTACAAAGCCGACCCAAACGATGCGAGGGTATCCACGTTTATCTGCTCAATCATTGAATTACATGGGCTGCGCTCTCCAATATCTAATAGAGGATCGTGACATTTTTACGAGATGTGACTGGATGTCTGACAGTGATGGTTCCGCCCATTTATACACCAGAACAGCTTGTGATACTGGAAATATGAATCAAAAGCTGGCTATTATTAGATAATCAAAATGCAAAAGGCTCATAAAAAATGACGGAGCATTTATTTTTAGAAGCAGTTAATCGTTGTGAATAAATTCTGCATTAGTTCGGCTTTCAAATAATATTTTTTTAAATCTAGAAACAGACATATTTTGAAACAAGTGTAACGCTATGTGTAAATCAATGTAAGTTATTTATGTTGACTCAGTTCTTATAAGATAAGAAAAAAAAGATATAAGTTAATTAACATATCCTTTTTTTTAATGTTATAAGAGTTAAGCAAAGAAAAAGCACTGTAATATAGCATTAAAATATAGCGTTAAATATAGCATTAAATTTGGCATCTAAAGTATAAGTAACTTCTAAATTAGATAAAGGATTAACATTTTGTTGGTCTATACTTCCACATGCATATAAAGGCAATAAATAAAAAATAAATCATTATTTCAACTGTTGTTTTAAAATTTTGTTGATGCAGTTATGGTAATAACTTTAAAAACCATATAACAACCGCCGTACTGCAGTGATCACTTTTGTCTAGTGGTCAGGTTACGTGAATGCAAACCCTAACGTTGTGAGCTTGGTTCTATCTATTATCTCCAATAAAACGGACGTAAATGAATGAATCCTCCACGTAGTTTTTATGGAACTAAAGGAAAAAAGGTAATATAATAGACAAAAACCAATCAAACTCTGAAACATTGGAAATAGGAATTAAAAATAGATTATTGTGAAAAAGTAAAATAATTCAAAATATTATTAAAAATAAATAACGTTTAAATTTGAAATTTAATAAATATCCCAAACAACGATGAAATTACCCACTCTGTTTAGACATCTCTGAGAAATATGAATAACGTCTTTATAGTTGGAAAGGAAATGAAATGTAAATTCCATCTCTCTTAAATTGAATGGCCTATCTAGGTAATGGTCATCTCTTTTATAAATGTAACATCTAATGACCATCTCTCCTAAATTTAGGTAAAGCAATATTACATGATGAAAATAAAAGTTACCAAATTTAATAAAGTTTTATAATTATAATAAATAAAAAAAATATTGTGAAATCAAACAGGAAATAGTTACTTTCTCGCACTTTTTGAAATATTTATTTAGAAATGTATCTTTCTCTTCGAAATACTTTTCTCACTATTTTTTTTTCTTCTGAAATCTTTCAAATACAAACCAATCAGAACAAAATACAACAAAAAGAAATATTAAAAATTTGCAAAACACAATTACAATTATCATAGAATCTATGAGTTACTTTTAAATTAAGTGTTTGTCTTTTATGTTTTTACAAATTGACTAAAGCTCATTTCTCCCATAGGAAGTACCATCCAAACTCAAAATACAACTCCCATATCAATACTACCCACCAGAGAAGCCAAATTGTATTTACATAAATGACAACTTTGAATCCAAGTTCACATGGATAGGAATATAATGGAATAAAATCTATTTCTTATATCAATACTTCTTATAGATGAAAAAAATATTATTGCACTTATCTTTGAAATTCAATAACAGATTTGCTAATATTCTCCAAAAAGCAAATTAAAATAACATCTCGATTAACTACAGGGATGCCTTCATAACATAGCACATAAATAATAATGTTTTTAATTATAAAATAGAAAATGGACAAATACTTTTAATTAAAAAGGAATTTTCTCATTATAGGAAAGGCTTCTTATAAATAGGGATTAAAAATATCCCTTGATTTTGTAAAGAAACAGAAAATGAAACAAAGCCCGAGGCTGGAGAAGCAAACAATAATAAAAGTAGGCAAAGCTTTGCTGTTGAATGCATGTATTATTATTCTCATTTTTTATTTCATTGTCCGGATAATTATATTTCCTATTAATATCGACCAAATTAATTTTAATTGTTGAAATAAAAAATGATTAAACATTCATTTACTTTAAAAATCTAATAGAAAAATTTAATCGTTTTTCGAAAAAATGTTTTAAATCACTTCTGGGGATTAAACTTGTTTCCCTATTAACCACTTTATTGATTAAAAACAATAATTGAATTATTTTCACTTGCCTTAAATGAAAGTCGAAAGACCAATCTATTTCGCGCTCTTATAATAGAAATCATTACAGATTATGATTTAATATAGAGCTTTAATTTAAGAATTAATTGCTGTGTTTTTATAGTTGAATTTTATTTAACAACTAGATGTGGGCATCTATAAAATCTATTATCCAGTTAACAATGTTCCAGATCCAATTGTTAGATCATGATTAATGTAAGTCGTAATTTCAATTCTTAAATTCATTTACTGAAGGCTTAAGAAATAATAATTATTATAAAAAATTATTATTTGCTAAGCATTTTGAAACCAAAACGATAACAGCATCAACATTTATTTTTGGCAATTTCACTTTCTGTATTCTTAATGTTTACAAACACGCAAATCAAAACTAATAACTAAAATCAAATGGAAAGAAATAGTAATCCTTTAACAGAAAAGAAAATACTATACAATACCGAATTTGAAATAAATCAATAAATGCTGAAATAAAATATTAGCAATGACTCTCATTCTGATGCCCATATGAAGAATATAATGAATCAGTATAAATATTATTTATTGGGCCGAAGAACCGTTGTGTAATGGGGTCTGTTGCATATTAAATATGTCAGTCCAAACTTCTTCCCGTTAGTGTGACGTCGCGTGGAGTAGGGCATGCCCTCGTCTTCTGACCTTGGTTCAAAATTACGAGGGCCATCCCAAAATAGCCCTAGCAAATCTGTACAATGGGAATTTAATATAGCTACACAAAATATAAATATCATTCATTGATTCCAATAAATCAATAGCTTTAAATAAAAAAAAAACTTTAAATAATCGTATCTCGGTGAGTTGCTTACTGCTGAAACAGAAGTTGAAATTTACCCACCGATATTGGCACAAATAAACGATCCACAAATATTTTCAAACTTCGGCCAGTTTTATAGACTGATGTAGACATTTATATATATTAATATTATTTCTTAAAACTTGATTTTTAAATTTTTATTTAAAGAATAAAACTGATTTTTCCAAGAGAATTTTAAAGAGTTTAAAATTTCTTACCATAGAGTTAACACTCCTACCGTGAGATATTTATTCTTGTTTATTTCTTGAAATATAATACTTTATATTTAATAAAAAATGAATTTAGTGCAAATGCATATATCATTTAAAAAATTCTATGAAAACTATAAATAAATAGTTTTATTTATAATTTTAATATTATCATTAGGATAACGTTCCCTTAATATTTCCTGTATATCAAATCACTCGCCATAAAATATCTTGTCTTGCTTTGAATAAAGCAAGTTGCGAGCGTCATTTACTAGGTACTAGGTATAGTACAGATATAGTATCAAACTTAAAAACTTTTACAGTGATGCAGGAGCATGGTTCGAGCAGCCATATTTTCAACTAAATTAGAATTAAGTCATGCATATATACTGTTGTTACTAATGGCACATTCCATGGACAAGTGAGCTGACGGCCCTCAGCAATTTTAAGCTGAAGGAGCGTCTCTTGTTTTTGAAGTAGCATCAACTGTGGCCATGAGTACGACTCAGCTACGCA
This sequence comes from Argiope argentata, assembly GCA_026289955.1. NCBI lineage: Eukaryota > Metazoa > Arthropoda > Arachnida > Araneae > Araneidae > Argiope > Argiope argentata. Next base: position 13,297,940 of record JAOUZG010019159.1, on the reverse strand, counting down.
CTCATCAGATTCGCTTGCACATCCCCGTTTTACAGGGGGGGGGGGGTATAGTCACACATCTCACAGATAGCACAGAACAACCATGCCCAAACTAGGACTCGAACCCGGCACCCTCAGAACACGAGGAAGACGCGTTACCTCTGCTCCTTTTTACAGAGTGAATATTCCCATATCTCATAGATAAATCATAGAGCAACCATGTAACAACAGGAATTCGAACCTGGGACGCTTAGATCACGAGGAACACGTACTACCTCCGTGCCAGGATGCCGACACGCTCAGATGTTATAATAAGATGCAAAAAAAAAAACACCATGGGATCCTTAAATATCTAATCATATTCCTTGGTATTAATGAAACCAATATGACAACTCTGATTTTGAAATTGAATATTTCCTCTAATTAGATAGCAGTAAAAATTACACATTTAAAATATTAAATTTCTCTGAGTTAGAAAGTGCTTTATAAATTTAACAAATACAGCATTTTTCTCCGAGACAATTTATGTTTTGAATCCTTTTCATCATTTTTTCCTATCTTCCGATTTTATTTATTCCTTGACTCTCTTCTAAATATGAAGAATATTTTTTTAAAAATATGAAGAATATTTTGATATATCTTAAATAAGAAATGATGTAGATTTCCGTTTAATTTTGATAGTGGAATGCGATGTTAAACATCCCGTTCTTCTTCATGAGGTAAAAACGCTCTAAGAATTTAATGATGGCGCAATTTGTGTCCCAAGCGCTCGAACAGAATCTATATCTCGAATCTTTCTCCGCACACTGAAAACACAAAGAGCAAAGTATCGGAATTCTGGGTACTCGAAAAAGGAACGGATATTCTGAATCACCGCTCCTATCGATCTTTCCGAAAAGAACATAAAACGTCTACCCCATGTATATAGGCCTCCTACAAAAGATAGGAACTCATATAAAAAAATATCCATCCCTCCTTACGTATTCGCTTACCTATTGGAAGCATGCATACGTGATGGTGGAGCTATCGGGCCGATTTGAATTGCGGAAGAAGGAATTTTCATCGCAAGGGTTCGATTTTCTTTATACCCCGCCTGAAGGGGGGAGCGGCGAAATAAAGCAGCTTAATCTTATTTTTCGATTAAGTGATAAAAACGCCTCGAATTCTTTTCTTTCACCGCTCGTCTGGGGCTCTGCAGGTAGGAAGGCTCCTTAAAAGGTGCAGACGTTATTGGAAAAGTCATGGTTAGAGAAGTTGGGGTTCTCCTTATATATTTTTCGGCGATGACTCTGTGTCTTCGTTTTTTGATGGATGTTTTTCTATTTTTGAAAAAAAAATATCTTCTTTTTTTTCTACATAGTCTTACTTTTAAGGCAACCAGGGACCTTGGAAATGAATCCAAGGAACTTTTTGCAATTTTCACCTTAGCAATTTAAAACTTTATAAGATATGACACACAAAATTTTAAAGCATTATATTAATTTCTTTAAGAGTTAGGGGGTTAATATAATATAATATTAGCGATATATAACGTTAATGAAAAATAATCCAGGCCCTCCAAATTAATTCGAAAGCTCTACATTTTTTATTATTAATTACCCTAAAATTTTTGAAACAAATGTTGGGGTTAATCTTGAAGTTTGAATAAGAAATATCAAAATTAACCAATGTAATAACTCAAAACTACTTAAACATTTTTTAAAAAATCAGTAATTATAAGTTAATATATTCATTCATTTTGATATTTCTTTCTCAAATTTCAAGATTGATCCCAACTTTTGTTTCAAAAGGTTTAAATAAAAATTGGAGTGCTTTCGAACAAATTTGGAGAGCCTGAAACATTTTTCCATGACGTTATTTATCACTAATATTATATTCTATTAACCCCCTAACTCATAAATAAATTGATGTAATTCTTTAAAATTTTGTGTATCATCTCCTATAGTGAAACTCTTAATACCTGTAAAAAAGTCATTTTGAAGGTCCCTGGTTGCCTTAATAATTCTCCATTTTTTATAATTTTTCATTATAATTAAAACATATAGTGATTTTATAAATGAGTAATGAGTATTCTGCTAAAAAATTTTTTTTAACGTGATAAATATTATTAACAGATATAGCTTACATTTGTCTCTTTCACACATTACGACTACGAGTATGAAGTATCAAAATTAACCAATTTTATAACTTTAAACTACTCATTTAAAAAAGTTTATGTAGTTTTAAATTATTACATTAGTTAATTTTGATGTTTCGTACTCAAACTTCAAGATTAATCCCAACTTTGGTTTCAAAAGGGTTAGAGTAAGAAATAATAAAAATTGAAGCATTTTCGAGCAAATTTGGAGCACCTGGAACATTTTTCAGAAATATTATTTATCGCTAATATTATATTATACCCCTAACTCATAAATAAATTAATACAATGTTTTAAAATTTTGTGCGTTATCTCCTATAGTGTTACTTTTAATGCTTGTAATATTTAAAACTGCTAAGGTTAAAATTACAAAAAGTCATTTTTAAAGGTCCCTGGTCGTCTTAATGTTACACTAATGATTTAATGATAAATCAAATTCAATTATTGTTTTAAGCAATAAAAACACAGCTTCTCGAAGATAGATTTGTTTATTTCACTGCTTGTAGAGGCTTCAATAATGCAATTTAAAAGTACATGTCTTCCCCCGATGCTATTAAGTTTTGAAGGTAAGTTTCAAGAAGTCAAAATATTAAATTATTAGCAAATTATGCGATTCATTTTTAAAAAAAGCTTTCATTGAAAAAAAGTTTGCTTTCCAATGTTAAATAATTGATCAAAATAATCGTAATCTACAGTTTTTGTGAGTTCAAAGATGTGTAAATATTTTTACATACTTTGATGTAAGCTGAAATTCAATAAATTTAATTCGTAAACATACTCCTTTTTTATTAAGAAGCTAGAAAGCATAAGATTAAACAAAAACGCATACATAAATTATCTAGATTTGTCACTGATTTTCAGTGTTAGAATTCATAAACATTCTTCGTATTTAGCAAAATACGAATTGCCTTTTTAATTAGCAAATACACATGTAAGCACCATTGGGATCAGAATTTGATTTACAAAAATAAATGATTAAGAAAAATACGTAAACAATATATGAAATGCATCCTACGATTGACAATAATTTAATTTTGAAAAAATATTTTAAAATTTTAGTGCTAATGTATCTTTTTTGTCTTTCTTTATCGTTGTTAAGTCTTCGATTTACAGCTTTTCCAATAACTATTGATAAATTATATTCTGTTAATATCGCACTGCAATATAAATAAAGAAAAAGTGAGAAGCAATTCGGTTGCAATTAAAAGACTCGCATTGTGATTATCTCACAGTAAATTTCTTCGATTTATCGTATTACTCGTATTTTCCTCCCATTTTTAATGCATTTTTTAAGTTTTGGTTCTAAAAATTTAATTAAAAGACAAAATAAATTCACATGATAACCTAAAATCGCAAATTTTAGGTTTTCATGTGAGAACCTTTTTATTAAGTCATTATTTGTATTAATTAATTTAAGTTATTAACTAGTTTGTACCGGTTTCAAACAGTCATGAGACTTCTATATGGGTCTCTCTCTCTCAGTGTGTCACTTTTTAAAAATACATCTGTTGTGAAGAAGCATACGTAATAAAAATCAATACTGGTAAAAGCAGGTAAAACTTTTTAAAACGCATCTGCTATCAAAGAGGCATAAGTAGTAATAATGTAATATTAGTAAAAACAGGTAAAAAAATTCTTCAATCTATAATATCTGGCGGCCCATAGTCTTTATTTTTTGCTGATAAATTTTGGAAACGTCAAAACCTCTTAACCAAAATAGCTTCACGTTCTCACTGAACAATAAAACTGAATTATTTTCCAAAATTCCTTTAATTTTAAATTGTTAACATTGTTTAGAAATATCCCTTAAAATTAAGGCATTAAATTAAATTTGAGACTAAAAAGTCAAATTGAAATAAATTATTTTAAAAATTCAATGAAAAAATTATTAAAGAATAAATGCTTAGCAAAATATATAAATTAATATAGTTTGTTGAACAATTTGTCAGAAATCAAAGTATAGGTGGTTAAGGAAAGTTCCAAATAAATTTGCATGGTTTTGTGATGTGACCTAAATTTAATTATCTCAGCAGAAAAATAAAATTAAAAAAACCGTTAGAAACCTCATTTTTTTCGAAAAAAGTAATGATATTTCTGCCTACAACTCAAGCTGTTCATTCTTCTTTTCCACGAACAGTTTTGCAAGCTTTACTACATTTCAAAAACAAAATACAAGGGGACAGAAACGGAATTTTCGATAAGAAAAAAAAAAGTCTGCATATTTAAATAAGCAGATTGTTCGTATCGATTCCCGGGGAAGAAACGCAAGAAATTGTTGCCATTAATCAATATAAAAACTCTGATCTCATTTCATTTATATATTCTGGAAAACAAAAGCAATCAGAGAGGAGGCGATGGGAGGAAAAATATTCCGTTAAAACGGCAACACAAAGTAGAAATTTCCAGATGCTGAACACCGATAGAAACCCCGTGCTTTGAAATTTTCTCCTTTAAGACGATGAAGATAAAGAAGAAGAAAAAAGCACAATAAAAAAGTGACAATATCGAGTCATCGCGTATGCAGCGGACGTCGTTTGAAAGTGAAATTTTTACAAACTGTCAAATGTGGCAATTTCATCGCCTTCTTCTGTTTAAAGTATTTAGGCCGTTCTGTTTTTCTGTATATTGATTAGGTAGGGGGGGGGTGGGACTGTTATACTCCAGGAGAGACGTGTGTAGCCATTTTTGACCATGCTTCGATAAGTTTAAAAATTACCACAAATCGTGGATTTTACCCTTTAATTCCTGCCATTTTTAATAGATTTGAATTTAATTAGGATCAGATCATTTATCATAATTTATTTTGCTATTATTTGGTATTACAAGTCAGTATATTGCTTTGATTGGTTTAAATTTTATGGGTTAAAGGCATTATTAATTTTTGAATTACTATGAAGTCAAACGTTAATAATGTAAATGGCATTAACGATTTAATGAAACACTTTCTGAATTTGTTAGTCTGCTTCATAGAATATAATGGTTTGCTCAAATGAACCTTATAAGTCTAATATTTCATGCTTCAGGCAGTTGCAGACTTTTATCTTATATTTTCAGACTAATCTAATTTAAAAATTGAGCAAATTGGCAGGATATAACTTAGAAACACATATGCAATGATTTGACAATGCTTGAGGACAGAAGACTAATGTGTGTTCTCTGCGTATGTATTGGAGCATCGGAACTCCAAACGGAAGGACTCTTTTTTTTTTCTTTTAGTGCAAAAAGTTAATAAGTTTTTGATAAATAATTTCCTTTCAGCATCCTGAGACGAATACTTTCAAATGATTCTATCTCGCCAATCATGTTATCTTTCTTTACCCCCCTATTTTGTCGAATTAAATCTACACTAATGCATGCTCAAAAACGCGGAGGATTTTAGAATTCGTTGACAAACAATATTTTAGATACTATTTTCATTTTTGTTCTTTCTTTCTTTACAATGCATTGAATACATAGACATTTGAAACCTTAAATTTTAATGGATCTCTAAGTTTTTTGTTAATGTCGTTTGTTCTGGTCAATTATCCCCTGCGGTATAGCTCATTCTTGGCACAGAGGTAACGCGTCTTCTGGGAGTCCCGGTTTCGAGTCCTGGTTCGGGCACGGCTGTTCTAACACACACACACACACACACACACACACACACACACACACACAAC
>JAOUZG010019159.1:13265639-13292065 GCA_026289955.1 Argiope argentata | reverse complement strand
ATATATATATTCGGCTTTCTAGCACAGAGGTAGCTCGTCTTCCTCTTGTTCTGGATTCCTGGTTTGGGTATGGTTGTTCTTGTGTGCTATGTGTAAATGTGCCACCCTGTAAAAAGGGGTTGTGCAGGCGAATGTGATGAGTGTGTAACTAAGTCGTACTATTGGCTCTAGTTGGCACTACTTGAAAAACAAGAGACGCTGCTTTCGGCTTAAATCTACTGATATATCAGCGGGGGGGGGGCTTGTTCAATATGGCAAATGCCGTAAGTAGCAACTAATAATAAATTTCAATAATTTATTCAATCAAGAATTTCCCGATGTTTAACTATTCACTTTCCCTTCAATTTTTATTGTCCCTTCTACTTTTATTATTATTATTTGGCATGATTGTAAAGCTCATGAGTGTTCCTTCTGAAATTTCGACTACCTTTCAAAGTGTAGGCTCAATGAGACCTGTTAACAGAAAACAAACTTCATAAAGTTAAACCTCGTATTGAACCTGGGCTCTGTCTTCCAAATAGAAAATCAGAAACAATTATAACCCGTTTGCGTATAGGTCATACTAGGTTCACGCATCGCCACCTACTTCTTGGAGAAGAGGCACCTATGTGCTCTCAATGTAATTGAATCATGTCCGTTTACTATATTATCAGTGAATGTCCAAATTTCAGTACTCAACGTTCATATCATTTTAACAACTTCACATTATTTCATTTGCTTGATAAAACACCACATGCTCATCTTTTCGCTTTTTTTTGAATTCAATAGGTTTTTATCCTCATATTTAAGTATTCTACAACTTTTTCAAACAATTTCATATTACCTTTAATGGCTGAAAATTTATATTTTTATCTCCAAAATCTACAGTTTGGTGCAGAATAGTCAACACCATGGCTCTTGTGTCATTAAAATTCGAAAAAATTCAAATCCAAATCTGAAATTTCGATCAAGTTCCATGATAACAGAATTAAGTAATTATGAATTTACGGATGCATTTACTTGAATTCCTTTTCCAAATGTTTTTTTGCAAAAAGTATTTACTCTATTCCACTTTATAAACAATTGTCATTCATTCCAAACAAGTAGGACAAGTTCTCAATTCAAACTTTCCAAAAATTAGCACTTTTGAGCAGTGTGATCCAAAATGGCGGCGGCATTCTTTGGTTTCGGCGCGTCGGTAAAGATCGTGCAAGCAGAAGCGATTCCAAAGTTTTTCGGTAATCACGAAGAATGTTCTAGAAGCGATAAGTAGCGAGCGTTCTGTATTACAGAACAAGGCAGGTAATTCGCATGCAACGGGCATAATGTAACGGATTTGTTACAAATCATCGCAGCTCGTGGCAATTTCGACGCCCGATTTTATCGCCTTCGCACCTTCCAGTCCGGGTGTCTCTCTTTTATTGGAAATTTCTTACTTGCCCTCCCCCCAAACCCCCACCTTTTTATATCGGGTAAGATGTGCGAGGGGTGTGTGGGTCGGATGGAAAAATATGCGAGGACGGTTTTATTGTGCATTTTTAGAAGCACCATCCACTTCCGGATCGATCCCTAGATTTTTTTTTGTTCGTCTCTTATTTCAGAACAGGGGGCGAATAATCGAAACACAGCTGTTTTTCATTTTTTCCTGCGTAATTACTTATCTGACGCATTGAAAACAGACAACTGAATGTTGGCGAAAGCTGGGAAGGAAAAGAATTTTTTTTATCAATATTAATCTTATGCTTTTTATTCCTTTTACTTTTTTTAAAATAGCTTAAATTGCTTGAATTTGTGACTTTGTTTATTTCACTCTAGGAGATAGAATACGATCTGACCAATAATGACCGAAATTTTTTGAAACGAAACGTTACTCAAAAGTAGACGAGGTGCGACTATTTATACCCCAGGCCTGATTATAGAAATAGACAACTGCCTATTGTCTCCACAACATTAGGTAACCCCCCCCCCACATACACGCATAGATTTTTTTTAATGTTTAGTTCGCAATATTTTCTGAATATATTGAAGTCTAAGGGAAAAGCCGAGTCTATAAAAGTCTGAGGGAAAAGTACTTTTATTTCTCATTAAGATTTATATTTTACATATAAAAAGAAATGAAATTTAATTATAAAACCCTTTTAATTTCCTAATAACTACAGTTGGAATTTTTTCATTTTTTTACTGTAATAAGCAGAAATTATTTTATATTGTCACAGATATTTTATAGTATAATCCTTTGATACATTGCATAAACCAATACATGTGCAATTATAATGAAAATAATCTGTAATGCTTACAAAATTTGATTAGTGAATGATTCATCTTTCTAACATAATTTATGAGCCATATATCCTACTTATATTCTTTTTAAAGTTATATTTAAATTTTAAGTGAAATGTTTAAAAAAAAGAGATACTTATTATAATTAATACAACTTTTCGAGGCTTCTAAAATAGTATGACATGATTATCGAATTCTGGGGTTTGAAAATACTTTTTTGATGAAGCCATTAAAACTAAATTACTTAAATAAAAGATTCAATAAAGAGTTTTTAAGCCAATAATTCCGGCCAACCAGCTGATGATCAAATGACGCTGGTATTATTAATATAATCTAGAATAACAGCCGAGTGATGATTCATTAATACTGTCTATAATCAAACAATACTGACAAAAATAGTAATAATTAACATTATTAAAAATTATATACTTTCTTATTTACAGGAGAGCTAATTTAGATCATAAAAATGATACAATTTCTAGCATTCGAAATACTATAATTCGATTATTTATTTGTGGCATTCAAAAGATTGTAATTCGTTTATTTATTTCTGGCATTCGGAATATTACAATTCGATTATTTATTTCTGACGTTCGAAATGTTATAACTCGATTATTTATTTCTGGCATTCGGAATATTATAACTGATTATTTATTTCTGGCATTCGAAATATACGATCAAAAATGTAATCGTCCAAAAAATTCGAACTAGAAATTTTGATTAAGAATCTTTACGTTTCAGACGGCACTGAATTCAAAAAATACATTTTTGGAACCATTTCTTTATATTTCTTTCAAATTTTAAACAGAATCCATTCTGAGAAAATCCGCCAGGTTGGCTGTCAGAATATAAGTTATAATCTTAATTAGAAAATTAAAAAAGCTGAATGAATAACATTTGATATTTAAATTTAATAGTTAAAATGTTGATATGTATAATATTGGTACCAAATCAAACAAGGTGTGTCTGTGGATAGTATGATTATACAATCAAGCTTATGATCGTATACTTATAAGCTTGTTAACGCGAATACTTAATATAGCATTGATTTAACTATATGAAATTTGATGTGAGATTTTCTAATTGTATTTGTAGTTGAGTATTAAATTTTTATTTTGTTTGTTGTGGATAGATACTGTCCAAAATACGCTTTCAGGTTTTAGGCACTTATATATAAACTGAATTCTAAGGATTAATCCTTAAAGATCACTTGCGGATAGGATTTTCAGGAATTATCGTTCGACGATGGTGATTAATAATGCACAACTATATATATTAGAGAATATATGAGGAAATTTTGTAGACGTTATTACAGATGAAAATAAGTATCTTTATGATTCAGTGATTAAATTCTTTTACTTTTAAATTTTTCGTTTAAGTGATAGTCATTTTGTATCATGCAACTTTGTATTCGTATTTTCTTGAATGGAACTTTTCTTCAAATAAATAATAATTGGAATTTATAAACACAGAATAAATAGAACTCGATATCTTTAAAAGATAGATTTAAAATTCAATTTAATTCTGTATGTTACTGTTTTCCAAATCTAAAGAGATGAATTTCTGCTTATTTTTATTTTCTAGCAGAAATGAGGGCGTTATTTTACTGTTAAAGGAAATAAAATGTTGTTCGAGTTAAAAATCACTAAAACCCTCTAACCATTTACCTTTCCGCAAAGATTTTTTTTCTTCTTCCTCTTTTGTTTAAAAGCTTCATTATTCACCTGAAAAGGTGTGCATTTTTTTCATTCCCGCTTCAATTCAAAAGATACGTAACCGTACATTGTACTTTGGCATCCGCATTAGATGCTTTACAACTTCTTGCGCATTGAAAACAATGCAACGATTGATGTTACTTTTTGATTATTTTTTTCCCCTTCCACTCCATTTTTTTCTCTCTCTCTATCAGAACCGAATTTATTTTATATAAAAGCCCTTTTCTCGACTCGTCGTAAAATTTCTTTTTTCTTTTTTTTCCTGGTAAATTGAGCAAACGGTAACGTACGTTGGACGTGTGTGGCTATATTATGATTCTGTCTCGGTCAGAATTCGGTCGTGCGAGCTGACAGCTGTATAGAGTTATAAACATTACTCAAAATATGTACCTACCAAAACACTTGATTTAGTTTTATCTTTTATAATGGGGATCGAAAATAGTGAAGTCGTGACCATCTCTCTTTTTCCACTATTGTTTTTTTCGACTGGAAACGTGAATAAATTTGGGTCCGAAAGATGTGGCAAAATGTAGGTCGCAAAACTTACATGAAATTTTACAAGCGCACCAAAAAAACAATATCATTATTAACCACTTGACATACGAATTTATTTAACTTTCTAATTAGATAACTCATCCTATTTCGGTAATTCATTGTTAATTTGATTTTTTTAAATAATATATTTAGCATTTGGGATATCAAATCGTTTCATATTGATTTTTTTTGTATTTAAATACTTCATTCGGTGGCTTATTGCAGACTTGAAAATAAAAATTCAGTAATTCGATGCGCGTGTCAGACACGTCTTTGTATGTGAAGTGGTTACAAAAATGTTAACATGAAACAATAATTTCAAAATATCAAGGAATTTCCTAATTAATATTCAGTAAATATAACTCAAACCAAAAAACAATTTAATCATTGATAAATCGTTTTTGAAACTTTAAAGCTACTATATTTTATTTATAAATATTAAATCATTTGAAAAAATAAGACACTGAATTTCTTTTTAAAATTTTAAATAATAACAGAATAGTTGCGCAAATCTAAAATATTCTTAGGAATCTAAAATATTCGTTTGTTTATTTTCGTTTCTTCAAATTTGTTTTTCAAACATAATTGTTCCAAAATTGTAACAAATCTCTAAAAAGTGTTAATTAAAAAAGTGTTAATTCTAACTAATTCAAGCAATTGAAGTATTTCGGAACCAAAAATAAGTAAAATTATTTTTAAAAAATGGAGCTTTCAGTTCAAAAGTAATTTTTATATATTCAATCCACTATAAATTAGGGGGTAACTGTCAAATATAAGCAAAACATCACACAATGTTCAGTTTGTTTCATTAACTGAAAATTTTTGCAATTGTACTGAATCAAAAGTTTCCCTTAGTTAATTAATGGAGCTGCAAAATATTATTAGATGTGTTATGGAGATCACCACATCTAGTCAGAGAAAAAAAGATACAAAAGAAATAAAGAAATAGCCTTCAAATAAAAAGCTCAATCAAGTGCAAAAATAGGTATAATCATTGCCAGATTAATAACTATGGTAATATTTAAGATAAATGCACGGGATTTTTTGCCAAGCTTGTCAAAATCCTATAAATCGTTAAAAACTCTTTAAAAGTTTACAAAACTAAGTGCATACTGGAAATGCAGACGAGCGGCTTTTAAAGTTTCAATAGAAATCTGTCCAGTTTATATTTGGCTTGGAATTGCTCCAAAATTTTTCAGTTCTGGTGCTCGTGTATTAATCGTTAAATCTTGTCTATTCGTTATAATTTGCATACGGAAATTGATGCTCGCATCTTTTAAAACAATTTTCTTATAAAAAATATTTTTTTGTATTATATTAAGACTAAAATAATATCTTTTAAATTAATATCATGTGAGAACATAATGTTGTTTCTGGTATGAGGTTTTTGGCGTCAACAAAAATCAGTGGGGGAACAATAAAAAATTTTATTATCTGCACAAGCATCTCAAAAAATCCGCATTTAATAACGCGTTGCCATTGCATTTACAAAAGCTCTAATTTAAAAAAATAAGTTAATGACTACAGCAAATAAAACTTAGCAAAATGTCATTTTGAGCAGGTGATTATATGAAATGAAGTAAATAGGAAATGTGATTTTTTTAAACAATACATGCGAAACAAAGTTTTGTTGATCGTTTGCACTACTAAAGTAACTCATTCAAAGAAACAATGAAAATGAATAAAAATATAATTTAACTTGAACGAACACGTGGCGCTTCGCCATTCAAGAAATATTCTGCCATGATACATGGAAATATGTATAGCAGATTTCCTTTTAATCTTTATATAAATTTTATTTTTGTACAATTTTTCATTAAACTTTAAAAGTATTTTTAATTTAATCTTATACTCTATTTGAAACATTATTTTAAAGTACTATAATGGAATTCAAACTCCGATGTTTTTAAAAGAAATTCATCCCATATTAATAATTAACAGCAGAAAAACCCAATAATCTTTGCAAAAAAGCTGCTCGCCAAAGGTCGCCAAAAACAATAAATCGTCTGCATGAAGAAACTCATATATCATGTCAAATACATTTATAATTTTTGGTTCCGTGTGGAATCGCAAACTGGAACTATATCACTTATTGTCTTCCAATAATGAGCTTTCAAGTATACAAAAAAGGAATCATTGGGGAAAAAAAGTGTTGCGATTTCATGGCTGTTTTATTTTGATTTAGAAAAAAAGAATCTTCAATAAAAGAAGAAAAAAGAAACAGTAGAAATATTTCGTCGGGAAGCAAGTGGAAAAATGATAACATATTGTCATTATTATTTTGTCCTTTAAGAACACGTTTTTCCATGCAACTGATTTCAGTGGCTCCATTTAAACTGAGCGTTGATTCGGATGATTTTACACCAAGGAATAGGAACAAAAACGATGATGATGGAACCAAAATACAAATACAACAAAAAAAATTCAATAGTCTATTTGATGAAGAGCAGGTGGAAGAAGTAAAAAAAAAAAAGAATCCTCCTTCCACGCGACTGCATGGATCCATGACTGATGACACGCTTGGGACAATGTTGTCCAAATGACAGACAAGCGACTCTTTGCAAAGTAACTGACACAAATTGGACCATCAAGATTTCTTCCACTCTACCGGATCTGAAGTAAATGAGAAAGTAAAGAAGCAACAAAAGGAGATGGGAGTGCGGAGGAACATTTATTTTAAAAATGCGTGTACTGCTTCGATGCGCGGGAAATGACATTCCAAAGGCCCTCAGGTCTTTAGGACTTCTTCAGCAGGAATTCTTAATGACAATATCAACTGAGTTTTGGCAAGGTATGGAGCAGAGGAAGGAGAATAACGTTAGAGTGGAAATTCCATTCTTCTTCTTGGAGCGAGCAGTAGTTTTTCCAGTTCAATTATATGTGGTTCTGATTGTTTAGGATCTTTTTTCAAACAACATAAGTAAGATTTGAGATTATTATTTTAGTTCAAGAATTTAATGCAATAAAATTTATTTTTGACCTGAAACTCAAATTTTGCAGAACCAAAAATAACAAGCATGTTCTATTATATTGATATTTATACTGAACACGAGCTAATTGTTTCTTGAAAATAACTCCAATAAGATGCTATTTTTCATTTTTATTAGGATTTCTTTTTCTTTTCGCTTTAAGGCTGAAATACGAGATTTAGTTTTTCTTTGCTGATATTTGCGAAAAGTATTATTTTCTTAGCAAGATATGAATGCGTATAATTCCAGAATCTCTGCCTCAAAGTTTTTTAACGGCACATAAGTTTTTAACACATTTTTTTTCTTCTGAAATATTTGTACTATTGCCCCCATTAAAAATTTAAGGCTGTAAGTACTTTTTTTATTCGCCCGAGAGACCCCAAATTAATACATGTAATAATTCGCTTTTTCCATTTATTTAAATTTAATTCCTTTTTCTAATAGTCGTGTTGTTAGTTTTTAAAAATATCCATAAAATTGATATCAAATATATTGCAAATACATAAAAAATATCTCAAAAATCTCTTTCTAAATGTCTACAATATATATACATATATAAATCAAAAGTAAAAAATATCCCCCTCTTTCATTTTATTTTAAGTAGTCCTATTCAAGAAAAAAAGATTCCGGTTCTAAAAGTGTTTATACTTACTAGTCATGTTATTTACAAGCCATTTCCTCTGCCTTTTCAAAATTTAATTATTGTAACTCGAACGGTTTGAAATAATCTCTTCTTTCCGCATAACAGCTACATCCATAGTAAAACCAAACTCCTTTTGGTTGGGAGAAGTCCCGTTTCCTCAGTATCAAGCCTTAAACCAAGATTTTCTATTTTTTTCTTTTCTAATACATAATTAAATTCTTCATTTTATGAATACTAAAAATCAGTCATCATTATATAAAAAATATGTCTGAAGACTAAATTAAATTGATTATTCTATTATGTTCTTTTGAAATACATCCCTACTACATAATTGAGCCGGCTTGCTGGCGCAGAGGTAGCGCGTCTTCCTCGTGTTCTGGAAATCCCGGGTTCGAGTCCCGGTTCGGACATGGTTGTTCTTCTGTGTGCTATCTGTGAGATGTGTGAATGTGCCCCCCTGTAAAAAGGGGTTGTGCAAGCGGATGTGGTGAGTGTGTAGCAAAGTCGTGCTCTTGGCCCTAGTTGGCGCTACTCAAATACAAGAGACGCTTCATTCGGCTTAATCTGCTGCTGGGTTCAACAGCGGGCTTGTCCAAGGCAAGTGCCATTTGACACAACAACTACATAATTGAAATGTATTTCATGCATAATAGAGAAATCGAAACACATAAATGAAGAATTAATGGATGACGTTCCAGGGGAAAAATAGCCAGCTCAAAATTAATGTGTAATTTATTGAAAATATTTTAGTTTCTTTCCCCTCGATCTTTATTAATTACTAATTCTGAAAAATCACGAATTTATAAATTTCATGTAAAAGTTTTGTTACTATTTTGGAGAAAAATGCCTGCTTCATGGCCAAGAATTTCCAGGTAGGCAACAACATCCAAACAAAGAACTGTCTTATATGTATATATATAATACAGGTTGAACCTGGAATCCTAATTCATATACGCTTCCTTTAATGTGGAAATTTTGACGAAGCTAAAGACGGGTAAATTTAATGTCAAATATTAGTTTTTGCGAATGTTGAATGATATATTATATTAGTATTCTGTTCAAGACTCAAAATTACAAGAAACCTGGCGATTTTTTAATTGACACAAGTACTTTAAGTTTTTTTTAAGTTGCACAAGCACTTTTAGGTTTTTTTTAAGTTTACAGGTACTTAAAAGAACTTTAGGTTTTTTAAGTCTTACAAGCACTTTTTTAAAGTTTTATAAGTACTTTTTAAGTACTTTTTTTAAAATACTACTAGTACTTTTTAAGTACTTTAAGTTTTACAAAAGTACTTTTTAAGCATTAAGTTTTTAAAGTTTCACAAGTACTTTACGTTTTTTTAAATACTAGAAGTACTTAAAAAATTTTAAGTACTACAAGTACTTTAAGTTTTTTAAATTTCTACAAGTATTAATTTTTAAGTACTTTAAGTTTTTTAAGACAAGTACTTTTAAAGTACTTGTATAAAAAAACTTAAAGTACTTTAAAAGTATTTGTAGTATTTAAGTACTTTAAGTTTTTAAAGTTATACAAGTACTTTTCAAAATGGAAACTTTGAATAAATAAAATAAAATTCAAATTTATTTTAAGAGATCTGATCTAACATCACAATTGCTGCATTGACATCATCTAATTATGTATTTGAAAAAAAAATCGAAATTCATTTAATAATAATGCTGATACCTTTTTAATCATTGAATGGACATTTTAGGGGAATATATTTTAATCTGGAGTGTGGCTCAAATATTTTATTCTTGGCATTCATCTCTCTAGAATGATCGAAATTTTACGGTGGAATGAAGGATGTGGATAGACGGATCAAGCGGATGATGAAATAATGAAAATTAGCGAACACGTCGACGAAATCAATGGTCATTTGCGCCGTCGATTGGCGCTCATGTCTGCTGGGTAATAAGAGTGAGATTTCCGCCAATTAAAATTTCGCTCTCAGCTTTTCCTTAAAACAGCGGAATCTACTTTCATTTCGGGAAATGCGAGCGAGTGCATTTAATTCAGAATTCTGGAATGAGTAATCAGACGCAGAGCGAAGACTGGGAAATAATGTTTGTCGAATGAGTTCGATCGCAAAGCCCTCCGCCCAGAATCAACAATAATTCCCAAAAGAAAGGGAGATCCCATTCTCTTCCAGCCTCTCCGAAAGGCTTTGGGATACCTGCATCGCCTAATCCCTGGACCCACTCCAAATAATTGAAGATAATTAAATCGTTTTCCTGAGGGGGGTTTTAAGCTCCGACTCCCTCATGCATATTGATAAAGGCCCAGATATTAATTTTGAGTTAGAACTGGAGGGACAATTTTCCAACATTTGTTTGAAAAGAGAATAATTGTCATTCTGAGGAAGGCCCGAACAGAGAATATAACGACGACAAATAAGTGTTTGCAACTCTCTGAATGGCTCAATCCCCCTCTCTTTTAAAGACAACGGCACACACTTCTTAGACGGAGAGATCTTTTATCTCGTTTTATCTCGCGCCTCTGCTCTAAAAGATTCGTTGTAATGGCGGGCACGAAATATAAATTGGGAACATTTCGAAGCGATTCCGAGATTTTGATTTGGAATTGCTGGTGTAATGCGTATCTGAGTAAGGAATCTCTGCCGAGACAACCGGGGGTAGAAATTGCCATCGTCGCTACTCTTTCGAATTTTATGATTTTAATGGTGTCTTAAGCGAGGAAAATGGTACTGCAATGGGACCAGATTAGAATCAGTTAATCAACATGTTTATACACATGTATCCAGATAAATAAGCTGAAAAGGAAATTTGAATTCTTTTGTTAGTAATTCGGAACGGGGCGATTACTATTTACTCATATTTAAATAAGAATAAGGGAGGAAAGAATGAGGTATATACGATAAAATTTAATAACATTCTATAATAAGTGCTTCAAATTAACATACATTTGTCGACTGAGAATCTTAACCGTTAAGGAGAATGATGGATTTTAGTAGCATAATAGTGCTTGGTTTAAATTGGTGTTTAAAGATTATATCAGCTCCATCGAGTGATTTTGATCTAGATTTTAAAGTTCATCGAGTTGTTGCTTTACAGTTCATTTTGTTACTTCAGTGCACTATTATTATACTCTTATCTCATTCAAAAGTGCTTTTATGGAGAGAGAAAATGTTTCTAAACGAAACAATAGAGCTTCTTAATTCATTATTAAAAGATTCATTCGTTGCAAAATGTGAGTAATATTTAACAAAGTTCTTTTCTGATGTATGTTGAGTTAGCTAAATGCTTGGACTATAAGGTTCTTCTCTTCCAAACATTATTATTATAGGGATAAGATGGTGTTGCGAATGCAGTTAATTATTAAACTTGAAGTACTATCAAAGCAATTTTATCAATTTACTGAATCATGTTAAATAAATAAGTAATTACAAAATTCAAGGAACAGAAATTAAATGCAAGTGGTAATTGTTTCAAACATTGCATTTCAACAAAATTATAATTACATTTCTACTATTTTTTTTCAATTTCTACTGTTAGTCCACACTTTTCCTATATATGTATATCAAGTTCAAATTAAAAATCGTTAATGAAATACTTTTTATTCATCCACTCAAGTTCAAATACATTTTTAAAACTTATAGTGATTGACACTTGGTGTTGATATAGTTTTTTTTTCAAATATTAATTTATTAACTAAATTTACTTAATTTAATTAATTTTGTTGTCTCTTTCTTTCTTTTGACATTTTTTTTTTCGTTTCTTTTTTTCTTCCTTCCATTTTGTGTTTATCCAACTGGTTAGATAACTTAGTATTATAGGCAACGGTTTTATTATGTTATGTTATGTAAAAAAGGCAAATTGAAAAATGGCATGTTTTCATATAAGGATTTTAAAGAGCTATGACTTTCAATTAAAAGGTCATTGATATTCATCAATTTTTATTAAGCTATTAAGCTCCATACAAAATTCTTAGCATTATTACATTAAAACATTATATTAAAATTATTACCTTCTGACATTTATTATATTTTTTTATTATTTCTTCTTTTTATTATTTTTAAAATTACATTTTTAAAAATTATTTTTTCTTATTATTATTCCTAAAATTACATTTTTTAATTACTTCTTCTTATTATTATTCCTAAAATTACATTTAAAAAATTATTTCTTATTATTATTCCTAAAATTATATTTTTAAAATTATTTCTTCTTATTATTATTCCTAAAATTACATTTTTTAAAATTATTTATTCTTATTATTATTCCAAAAATTACATTTTTTAATTATTTCTTCTTATTATTATTCCTAAAATTACATTTTTTAAAATTATTTATTCTTATTATTATTCCAAAAATTACATTTTTAAATTATTTCTTCTTATTATTATTCCTAAAATTACATTTTTTAATTATTTCTTTTTATTATTATTCCTAAAATTACATTTTTTATGTTAACTTTTAACAACTCCCCAAATTAATTTTAGGAGGCCACAAAGAACGCATGGCTCATAAAACTATATATATATATATCAGAACTTTTCCACAGCACGCAGTCTTTCAATCTAAAAGTAATCTGCTTTGACTTAGAGGGACATGGACGATTGCACAGTAATCCAATCAAAACATTTGTATAGGCAGAACCATGCATGATCTGAATTCCTCAAAGGAGGATGCTATTTTATTAACAGCTTATTTAACGGATGTTACCGCCAGCCGCTTAGGACTCTACACTCAGCATTTTAAACATTATTGTGCAAGAAATGTTTCTATTTCTCATTAAATATACAGCACGCGGTGAACGGGTCAATCAATAATGGAAAATGAAGGTTCTGCCAGGAGTATCTCAAACCCAATAAATTCATCTGCCCACCTTCCCTCCCCCTACCAGACTCGTTTAGTTTTCCATAACGGTGGAAAAATCAGACTGTCCATCCACGTAGGTCAGATTATCATCCGAAAATGATAGGCCACACCCTACAAATTAACTTCTTCGGGGGGCACTTACAACAATTACTTTCCACATTATCGTTTTCGCTGTACTTACAAGAAACATGAGCTTTACCTTTTCCCCGGGTCGCAAAATAATTATCTATTTTTACCTTGATCGCTTACTATGAGCAGACAACCGTTAAACCTGGTTCTTTTCACTACATTAGCAACGGCGCGGTCATGATTTATGTATCAAACGCTAATGTAATGATCCCATGTCATCCTGAGATGTACTATGAGGGCTACATTTTCATTGCGATGGATTTTTTTCTCACTCGGTAGCCCTATTCTTTTTCATTATGTGTTACGCGCCGTGTGTATAACCGGAGCCATTAGGTTTAGTTAATCGTCTTGTTGGAGCAGATGACAATGTTTCGTTCCTGAAAAAGAGAGCGTTATTAATTTTGAAGAAGTTTAAATGAACCCGGTTTACATCGGCGAACGATATGAATCATGTAACCTGAGTTTGAACAAGGATCAAAAGGATTTGCCTTTCGTCCAACCTACTTGTACGACAGGTCATGTGATTGATAAAGTTTTCAAAATTATTTCGATTCAATTAGAAAATGAGTTATACTTGTGTATTTTGATGTATATCTAGATAGTCAAATATCATTTTGTATTCCTATCAGATCTACATTTTTTCATTTTGTTCATGATAATGGAATTTTTTCTCAAAATTTTTGAAATATAATATGGTTTGTTCACTATCTTACGGTCTTATCTTATGAATGTGAATTTTGTCAATGACTATTTAATACGATAAATGCAATGATTGTTGCATTACAAATTTCTCTAAAGCTGCTTTAACTATATGGACCTTATAAATATCGTTGATATGCTAAAGCTACTTGCTTTAGAGTTATCCTTTTGTTATCTATAGCATTAACAATCATAACACAACTTTTTCTAAAGCTATGCAAACCAGTAAGAATGGTTTCTTCAAGAATTTCAGGCAGCATTGGTAAGGTCTCTGCTCATGAGCCATAGGGTTTTTGGTTCGTAACCCGATTCCACCGAAGCGCCTTCGGGTAAGGGGGTCTGGAGCAGTCCAAATCCGTCAGGACCGAAAGCTCACCAGCTGGTATGGTATGAACAGTCGACGCCAGCTCTGGAGTCGTCCTTGTCAACTGACTTCGGTTCAAAATTGAGAGGTTCATCCCGAAATAGCTCTAGTTCTGCTTTACAACGGGACGTTAATATAACTAAACTAAAAAATCTCCTAAGATTTTTCGCATACCCTCTCTAATTAAGGTCTTATTCTCCTTTAAAAATCATCTCCCGCAGAAAATCCGTGACTTTGAAATGGCTGGATATGACTTGCATGTTATTAGCGAATAATAATTATGAAAGATAGATATTTGGTGGGAATCTAAGATGCTTACTGAATCTGTAAATTTTGTAAATGAGTTTTTAAACCTGTAAATGAATTTTAAACGCCTCTTTGTCGGCATAATGAAACCAAAATTTGAAAAGATGACATAGATAATATACCGAATTTCATTGTTTTAATTCATTCCATTTGTGAGTTATTGCATTTACATGAATGCGAAAGAACAAATCAAAAGATGGTCAGCCTTTTTATATATATTTGGATCCAAATTTGCCCAAATTTATAATTTATATTCTAAGCCTTTTTACCAAATTTAATCTACTTATATCTTTTTATTTTGAGTTGTAGAGTTGTCTTGTCATCGAACAGCTTAACAGATGGACTTATACGATATTGTGGGATGGACAATATACAATATTGTTGGAAGTACATGCACTAAATTTTTTCTCTCCAGCTCAAAGTGTTTTTTTTTTTTATTTATCTTGTTTGCAGACAGACAATCAAAATGTCAAAAATAATGATAGTGTCTGCAACATGAATATTCGTCGAGTTTCTTAGTTCATACGTTCATTCATAAGTTTACACCTTCCTTATTGTAAAATAAAAACATCTCTTTCTCTCATCTTTTTTGCCACCCTCCCCACTTTTTTTAGATTAAATAAACTCATTTTAAAGCAAGTGGAAAACCACGAAGGGTTTTAGAATTCTAGAATGAGTAGTTTCGCATTTTTTTCACTTAGAACCTGAAAACATTTCACCAATCCTTTAGGGTGCTTACTGTAAATACTACTTAAAACAAAAATCGTATTATTTTATATAATTAAGAAAAAAACTGTTAGTTTCATTATTAATTATGATAATATAAATAAATGTTTACATTTTTTAACACTAACGACAAATTTTGAAATAAAAATAATATTAAGATTTTTAAAAAATACCCAAAAAAAGATTAAATTGAAATCTGCAAAGCATATTTCAATGTATCAGGTCAGAACATCATTTCTTGAACGACCAAGCTCCACGCGCTCATGCGAGTTAAATTATAATTTTATTCATTTTAATGGTTTCATTGAATTACTCACTATAGTATTACAAACGATTAAAAAAATTTATCTCGCATTGATTGTTTAAAAAAAATATTTCATTTCCTATTTATTTCATTTCATATAACCACGTGATCACAATGAAATTTTTCAAGGTTTTATTCGCTGTAGTCATTAACTTATTTTTTTAAATCAGAGCTTTTGTAAATGCGATGGCAACGCGTTATTAAAAGCAGATTATTTTTTTGAGGTAATCGTGTGGATAATAAAATTTTTACTTTTCTCCTAGGGATTTTTAATGACGCCAAAAACCTCATCTCAAAAACATCATGTTCTAACATGACAACAAACGTATAAAAAAACTAATATTTAGACAATTCAAATTATAATTCATTTTAAGTAAAATAACTAAGAAAATTTAGGCAGCTTTGCTATTTTTGTTTTACTTCAAAAACTTTTTAATATTAAATTAAAACTTTTCTGAATTATTTACTGCCCGTAAATATAATAAAGATTAAAATGAAATCTGCTATGCACATTTCCATACAACTTGTAAGAACATAATTTCTTGAATGGCCAAGCACCACGTCATCGTGCGAGTTAAATTACATTTTTATTCATTTTCATTGTTTCATTGAATGAGTCACTTTAGTATTGCAAACGATCCAAAAAGCTTTGTCCCTATTTATCGTTTAAAAAGATATCGCATTTTCTATTTATTTCATTTCATATAATCGCGTGCGCACAATGACATTTTTTCTAGTTTTTATTTTCTGTAGTCATTAACTTATTTTTTTTAAAAAAAATCAGAGCTTTTGTAAATGCAATGGCAACGCATTATTAAAAGCTGATTTTTTGAGATGCTCGTGTGGATAATAAAATTTTTATTTTCCGCCTACGGATGTTTGATGACGCCAGAAACCTCATTCCCGAAACAACATCATGTTCTAACATGATAATAATTAATGCGATATTTCCTTTAACTATTGAAATTCGTGAAATAAATGCTATCATCGTTTAAATTGGGCTGCCATTTTTCCTTTTTCCTTCTCTTTTGATCTGTGAGGTTCACGTGGTGGTTTTTCACTGACGTTGAGGTCTTCATCTAGTGTTTGCGACGGAGTTCGGGATTGGTAACGATGATGAATGGTTGCGAACGACTTCTAAACAAGGGGTTTGAGGCCGATTAGCAAAGTAATATCACTAATGGCTCTCCGAACGCCCTTATTCTTGGTAGCCAATAAGATTTAATGGGATTAGGAATCAAGGGCTTACGTCATTAAAAACGGTATTCGCATGATATTTTTATGATTGATTGAGTTAGAAAATTATTTTTATATATATAATTTGTATCTATTTCGTAATAAATATTTCATAGTAATCAGAGAGTTGTTACTTGTTCGAAGGATTGTTAAAAGTGCTTGCTTAAAAAAATTTTTAAGTAGGAAATTTCATATACTTTTCTTGACTCAGAAAAGATTTTAGACATCCCTTTAATTCAATTCTTTTTGAAAACAGGTATAGGTAACTTTAAATATTCGATTTTACAAATAATATTATTAAGTAATTCTAGTTCTTATAAAATTAACGATTTATAACTGAATTTTATTCATGAGTAAACCATTGTAAGAATCAAAGTTTCATCTGATGAGAATATATTTTTTTCAACAGAGAGGGATTTCACTAAAATTCACATTACATTTGAATGATAGCTATTCTTCTTCAAGGAATTTCTAATTCATAGATACAGTCTTCATTTCGTGAAGAATACTTTCGCATATTTTTTTTTTTTTACTTTTTACTGTATTAAGCTTAACTAGTTCATGTTTTCCACTTTGTTCGGTTATAAAAAGCATCTAATCTTTTGCTTGATGTCGTACTTCAAATTATAACAGTTGCAGTTAATAGCGTTAGCAGTAGTGTTTGGAATATAGTGAGTGAGGAATAGTGAATATTTGATATCAATTTCTTAATTATCATAGCTAGTTGTTATACTTTCTCTGAATTATCATTTCATTTTTTTCTCCTTAATATTAAAAGAGAGACATTCTCAAAAGTTAGAATTCCATAAATAAATACATGGTATCCATAAAAACTGATATTATTTGATGAAATCACAGGTGAAATTGTCGGCACCCTGACACAGAGGAAGCGCTTCTTTCTCGTGATTTGGGCGTCCCGGGTTCGAGTCCCGGTTAGGGGTGTTCTTCTGTGTACTCTCTGTGAGATGTGTGATTGTTCCCCCCTGTCAAAAGGGCATTGTAAGCGAATATGATAAGTGTGTACCATCTTCAGACGAGCTAGAAGTCAAACTTCTGCCGCTAAGTGCTGCTTGAGTGATGATGGATGACCATACCCTCAAAAACTCCTGTACCTCTCTTTCCATTGTAAAGTGCCCACGTCATCATCTTCACTGGTGAAATTTAATACTATAAACAAAAATGACATATAAGGAAATGATAGAGAAAACAGATTCAACCATATGGTTTCTTTTGTCTCTCAATCCCCAAATTCGTGATAAGGTTCGTACAATTAAGCCTACAATAGATCTCTGGCCAACTCTATACTGCACCCAATTTTAACCAGATTGAGGATTGGGAATACACGATTCCCCCACCGGCATTTGTTGATGGGGAACTAACACCAGTTTGTCCAATGTGTCACAGTTCTATGTCTCATTTTTCACCCATTGTTGTAGAATGTCCGCAGTTTTGTTTATAGCGTCTTACATTTTTTCAGAAACTTTATACATAATTGGGAGTGTTGCTTCCAAAACCAGGCATGTTAACCTTTAATTTTTTTTTAAATATTAGTTTTTATAATCATGTATAAACATTAGTCGCTCTTTTTAGAACTGTTTTATACCTTACATCATTGCTGCGCTTTTTCTTGACTCACAGATTTGCGCTTTTAGACATTTGAGCTTTGTAGGCATTCCATGTTTTGATTTTATTATAAATTGATCCAAATATTTTAATGTCATGAATGTGACACAGCTTAGCCAAAGATAGTTTTTGTGTCATAAAACACAAACCCACATTTCCCAAAAGTTTTGATCAAAAGTCAAAAGGTTAACTCGAAAAACGTTTCCAAAAATGACAGATCATGAATTTTAAACTAAAAGCATTCACTGGCCATTTCTTGCATGGTCATCTTATATAAACATGACTATATTTCATAGCGTGAATTATATCTCATTAAAACAAAGTATCTCACATTTTACAAGTCACTCATAAACAATCAGTTTTCACGTTCTTTGACAAAATGATTACCCGTTGGAATCATGAGAAGAAAATCGTGATCGTCTGATTTTCCTTTCCAACTTTTTTATGGCGCCAAGCGTGTCTTTTGCCCACCCCTAAATATGTTCGAAACGCCCCGGCGCGTGCTGGAACAGGATACACTCTCCCTACATTATAAAAACACAAGAATACCTACAGACTACAACTGCATTTACAAATCATAGCATGTGCGACCAAGATTACCTTCTACTCTTTTATTATCAACAAGGTAAATAAGTATCTTAAGAGACTTATACTTGGATCATAAAGGAAAAGAAAAGCGTTCTATCTAATGACATTTTAAATGGTGAGGAAAAATAGTTAGTTTAGATTTATGATTTTTTATATTAGTGTTTGATTAATTATAGGTTGCTGTCGAAATAATCCATACATCCCATTAGGAAACTGGTACTGTATAATTTATATTGTATTAATTATTATTACCGTTGATAAAGACAGAACGAATAAAATGATAGTATAAAATGCAAACTACTCCCAAAAGTTCATTTAGTGAACAGTTTATACAAGGAAAAGCTTGGAAATTTCTTAATCAATTATTATTTGAATAATAATTTTTTTACAGATATATTCGATTCGTTGTTCGCTGATATTGAATTGTATCGAAAATCTGTAAATGATCTGCCGAGAACGAAAGATAAAATCAAATCCCTGCTTTCGAGCTATCATTCTTCTCCAAGTTAGCTTTAGATGTTAAAAGATGCCTCGTTTTCCCTTCATGTCGTGTTTTTTATTCATATATTTTCTTAAATGGAACCAAATCACTATCAACTACATATTTCAGTTTATAAAGTTTATACTATATCTACTACAATTCAACATTTGCGCTGGTAGTGATTAATAAAGTAGTTATAATAGGATCATAAAAAATACAATAAACTTTTCAAAACTTAATTATACTTGTATACCTATACTTGATACCTATGGATTATTTCGACAGCAACCTATTATTAATCAATTATATACTTGATACCTATATATCAATTGAATTTTGATTTTTAAATTTTGTTTGAAATTTCCTCTGAATCCTCTGAAATCTTAGATCTCTGGGGGAAATATTTAGCACAATATGAAGTCCTTTTGTGAGCGCATTCTCATAAAGCCTCTTCGAACTTTTAGTTGATTTAAATTTTTTAAAATCTAATTATGTCATAAAAATCAAAGACTTTTTCAGAAAATATTCTTTTTATTATTATATTAATTGAAATATTCAAAGTTGAAAAAAAATTTAAAGTTCATTCTGAGCAGATTTCTAAAAAAACTTTGTCAAGAAAATATTGAAAACTAAATAATAGAAGCATTTTTTTTAATTAACGATTTTGAAGTTTATTAAATTTTAAATTTCACAGTAGGAACATGTTTTTTAATATGTTTCTGTACATCTTACAGCTAATTACAGCATAAAAAATAGCAAATTTTGTTAAATTTGTCCCAAAAAATATTTGTGTAATGACTTTTTGAGTTAAATTCTAGACAGTTCTAAATTGGTTCATTTACACCAAAATATTTCAATTTACTGACACATTCTACTTCAAAAATATTATTTTTTCGTGCTATTTCCTTACTAGATAATCAAAAATATCTACATGCTTCGCTTTAACACTGCAAATTTATCATAAATAGAAACATGAAATTTTTATGAATATCAATCGGTTAAAATGGTCATTAGTGTGCCCCCGAGTTTGTCGCCAATATGGCAAACCAAAACAAAGCTCTTGTAGTAACCCTAATGATGTTTTGTTTACTTCTTTCTACAATGGTTGAGTTGTACATGAGCTTCAACTCTTTTCTGAAAACTGTTAAATTAAAAATAATAAAATAATATCAATTAAATATTTTATTTTTGATCTGTATTATAATTAAGATATTTTGTATAGTTAATAAGAAGTTTCAATTATATTTTTAATGCGATTATAAAATATTTATTCCTTTACTCATTTTAATTCTCAGTATGCGATTTCACAAAATCGTCTGCTTTACTTCTTTACGAAGTCGTCTGTTTTCTTTCTTTAAAAACCGTCTGCAATAGAATTATTCGCATTTCTCGTTATTCTTTTAAAGCTCTTTCGTTTGTTTTCTTCGCTAGTTATTTTTTCGGCGTTTATTCAAGAGTGGATGACAGGTCAGTGGTCATTTCGAACCTGATAAATGGATGAAAGATTATTGGAATATTTTTTACAACAAATTAAATACTTCAAGTTTGTACATTATGTCTTTAAAATTTCCTATTAAATCCATTCTTTTTGCATCTTTGTCTTCCTCGATTATTTATTATTTACTGTTCATGTTATCCGAACATTCCTTATGTTCAATGTGCTAGCGAAGCTACTAGTTTCCCGCTCCCGGGCATAGCGAAGCCGTAGGATGTTTTTTTAAGTTAAAAAATTCTGCCCGGTGCCTTCAACAGATGCCGGAGGCATCTGTTGAAGGCAAGGCATCTGTTGAAGGCACCGGGCCTGAAGAAATAATAATAAAAAGACAATGCTTATCGATTAAAAAAATCATCATTATATTGCGAAAAGTCGTAACTGTCACTAACCCTTAAAAGTATTTGTTTACAGTGTCCGCCATCTTTATTGGCGACTTGGCATCCTTGGCGCGGCAAGGGGCACACTATAAGTAACCTTTACCTATCAATCAAATTCACTTATAAATAAACACAAATTCTAGTTAAACTCTTTTTCTGAGTGAAATTCGTATTTCAGATTTTTGTCGCAATTCCAGAAAAATGCTTTTTTTAACGGTCGCTAAACACTACTCCTGCATACAGAGTCATAAGCTTTACTTCCTTCAAGGTAAAAACACTCTCACACACAAAAAAAAAATTACCATCATTCCAATAATATTCGTAATAATTGTATAACAATCTCGGGCATCGTTATCTTTGGAAAGACCATTTCTTAAATGTAACTTCACGTATAAAGGTTCGACAAGAACGACTCTTTGAAAACACGGTGATCTATGGGTCATAATCATTTGTGAAGAACATCAGGCGAGCACAAAAAATAACATTGTTCCTTCAAGAAATTTCAATGAAGACGGGAAAAAAAAAAAAGACTTGCCTTAATGGAAGATGCAAAAAAAAGGCTGTCGATTGCATTCAACAAGTGCTGCCATATCAAGAAATGTGTACTTGGGGGCACGGCGCCAGTACTCGGACGAGCAGATGCCTTTTCTCTGTAATCAGGCGCCATTACGTGCGTTGAGGGGGTGGGCCGAGTTGGCGAGCCCACCCTACATTTATTAGGTCCGTCGTGTGCTTTGTGGACGTCCGACACTCGGGGTCAGTACGGGGGTGGATGGGGCAGTCGTTCTGACGAGAGCTATCATCATTGCTGCTGCAGGTGACTGATTCAGACGCATCCAGTGCGATTGTTTCCATTTGCTTCTTTCAACACGAAAAAAAAACCCACCTGCAAATGGACTTTGGGGGTATTTCTCAATCCGACTTCATGTTGATGAGTTTTCTCTCTTCAAAGGGACATTTAGGGTTGAAATATCTTTCAAAAGCATCATTAAGTTAATGAGCGTAAAAAGATAATCTGTAAAACCCCAATTTAAATTGAGCTTCAGTTGAATAATTTTTTTTCCTAGTTTGAAATCGTTGAATCCTGTTTCGAAATTTTCAGATTGTTAGTGAGAAGGCAAAAGTTGTTGAATTTTTGAACCTGGAAAACAGAAGAAACGATGCATCAATTCTTTTCCGAAATAACGTTATTATTATTATTATTATTATTGCAATGACATAGTGAGGTAATTAAAATCTGCCACATCATAACTTCCTCTCAGAGACTCCATATAAAATTTGGTTTGGTCATTATTTGTTCAGTGATAATTAGCAATTTGACAAACAAAAGAAAAATAATCTTTAATCTTTTAAAATAAATTATTATACTTTAAAAAAAAAGCTAGAGCAAATTTTTCAAAGTTCCTTGGTGAGTTGTCTGGCAATTTTTTTATGACTTTTGCTGACAAATATTCCTACATTATGGATTGGATTATTCATGTTTCTTTTATATAATCTATAGTTTACAAGAGACCGTGGTGGCCTAGTGGTAAGTTCTCGGCTTCTGATCAGTAGAGTTTTGGGTTCTGGACCCTATTCCACCTAAGTATCGTTGTATAAGATGGTCTATTGCCCATTAAATTCGTCAGGGACAAACGTCTTTCCGCTGGTGTTGTGTGGAGAGGACGAGCCAGCTTAGGTGTCATCCACGTCATCTGACCGCGGTTCAAAATTACGAGGTCCGTTCCAAAATAGTCTTAGTGCTGTTTTATAATGACACGTTAAAATAACTTAACTGAAATAAGTGAAGTTTACAATGGCTTGGTTGGTTTAATGTTCCGTTTTGGAGTAGTATTAAATATATTTTGTCACCTTGAATGACTGCGGTACATAAAGTACTATCCCTCCTCTGAATTATCTCAATATACTTTTGACTTACAACCGGAGATTTAGCCTATGTCTGGTATGAAAACAATCTGAACTTTCAAATTTAATCTTAATTGGATTTTGGGACTCCAATGGTAACATTTTCCTACTAGAACATAGCGGTTTAACTTTAAATTCTTAAACTAAATATGATCAAGTATTGATTATAGATAAAAGACAATTAGTTAAATTACACAATTAAGTAATATTATTCTGCACTGATCACTGCAGTAAATTATATCTTTCTCATTATTGTACTAAACTGACTAGTTTTTAGACGCTATAAACTATGAAAAGAAATAATTTTTGTAACATGTCCATAAAACCATTCAGTGGCCAGAATAGTTACAGATACGGGGTATAAGACAGCGTTCTGTATTCTTTTATATAAAATTTATAGATAACTGAACAAATGCAAAGCTTTTAAAAGATAACAATCTTTCCTGTCAGAATTTTATCTGACATCGATAAAACGGGTTAATTTTTTTAAAAAAATCATTTATTTTCTGTAATTTTGAAGTTCAGATATAAACAGTATAATTTTTGATGATTTTTAATGATTGTAAAATGATTTTTAAAGAATAAAACTATTTAGGATTTCGTTCCTTTTTTATTACCTTTTCATATACATGACATATATGAGTATATAAATTTACATATACTTTCTGTAAAAGTATCGTCAAAAAATTCGAACTCAGGATTAGGCAAATTTCCACGGTTTAGATCTTCCTGAGATCGAAACACTTGTTTTTGGAAAATGCCTATCTGTTATGAATAACTCAAAAACTTTTTGATGTAGAAGGATGAATTTTTGGCATACCGTTTTTATACCAAATTTGTAGATTTCTATGAAATTTAAGGCAAAATACGCTCAGAGGAAGCCTGTTTATCCGTTTCTTCGAATATAATCTAACACAATAACTACAAAAGGAAGAGCTTCAGATAGATAAATTTTGATACTCAGAATTAACATTTATAGGTTAAAAATCTATCAAATTTTGAAACAAATCCAACAACGGTTTGACAATATGTCGGTCTGTACTTTCAGAAACATATAAATATGATAACTCAAAGTCTTAGAGACTTAAATGTAAAAGTTTAGAATGTGATTTTCTGAGTACAAGTTTTTTTTTGACTAATTTTTGTTTCAATCGATTGAGAAACTATTAACTGCATGCCAAGCATTGATCGCCAAAGATGACACGACAGATGCAGTAAAAGTGAAAAATCATAATAAAGATTAATATTTCGTCACTTATGCAATCCAATGCAATTCGAAACGATCTCTGGGATAAGAATTTTATTAGAGAACAGACGAGAAAGTTTGGGGGAAACCACTCCAACTGGTTTTTATTTCACGTCATTAATTACAAATAATGATCTTTAATAAGAAATATTAACATAATATAAAAATTATAACTTTAGACATGAATATAGTTCTATAAATTTTGTATTTTATCTCATCTGCATTAAGTTGATAGCATTTGGGAAAAGCTCAAATGAAGAATTTAAATAAATCAATAAAAAAACCAAGGAAAAAGGATTTTTCCTTTTGAAATTCTATTCCGATATCACTTATTAAGCGCTTTCTTTTTAGTTCTTAAAAATTCAAGCAAGGCAAATTGATATTTTATAAGAGTGATCAAAGCAAAAATTGTATGCATTTTACAGATTTACATTAAAATGTCTATAAAAAAACAAACGATTTTTGACAATGTAATTATATTAAAATATACATAGTTTCAATTCAACAAATTACTAAAATATTGGCATTAAGGTTCTAAATTCGAAACTCTTTTTGTCTCTCTCACTACGTTCTAAAAAGATGCAAAGCGTTTTGAACCTGCTTTTGTGAATAATTAGTTTCGGTAAATCGCTTCACTTGACATTAAACATATTGCTGTTTAATCGGTATCGTATTTGACATTTAAGACGATAACCGTAGCCGTTATGCGAATATAAGAATTAAGAGATTATATAAATGCGTATCATTAAGTAATCATTAAATGTTCTGTCAAATAAGTGTCATAAGTTTGTAATGTTATTGGTGGTTCTCAGATCCTAAAATGACCGTCTATATATTTGCAAGTCTTTTTTTTTTCATCATACCATTTTCAATAGTTAATCATGTTTTTTTTATTTCCTCATCAATTTATCTGAATTATTCTTAATAAATTGTTTAATTTAAGTTGTTAATTAGTCGGACCCAATCTTTGGAGATTTTTATCTGTCACCATTCCACTGTAGTCATTCTAATGACAAACAACTGAATTCCTAGCCGTTATATAATATATCTCTTTAACAAAATATATAGACGTGTTTCCTTTACTCTGCCATAGATTATAAGTACATTTATTAAACAAATTTTTATATTTCCTTTTCCTACATCCTAAATGGTGCTCAAAAGAAAATTAACAATTACATCAGGTCCATACAAGTGATGCACCAACACACAATAATGGACTCGTAACCAAATCTTAAATTTCCCGTATTCGATAATGATTTATGGGATGTTGCCAAACACCAAAGGGGCGGACCACAGACAGGGATGTACGAAACATAGGTGCGGAGTTTGTAGCATACAAGTATGTGACCCGCGAACCCTAAAGCTACATTCTACATTCACTAACTACAATCGGAAGTGGGCACACGCTCCGAAACCGCATTTTTTTTACGCACCTAGGCAACCCCTACCTCACCTGTCTTCCCCCAGTTCTCTTCTGTTTTCTGAGGTGATGAGCAGGGGTCGGTCAGATACCCCGAAGCCTTACTTTTCACATTGAGGGTGTAGGGCCACGGTGGTACTTGTTTGTTTGAGGTTACGTGAGCACCTTATCCACCCCTATCATTATGCCTTATCCGTTAGGTGCTACATACGCCACAAATGATGCCTTAGACAACTCCAGTTCCTCCAGACCTTTTGACACGTGGGCCACACCACCAAGTCATGAAAACGCAGCCGCCAGTGGATGGAGTGTCTTGGGTGTGTGGTTGCTTCCCTTGAAGCTTTTCCTTCTTGGGCTGTTTTCTTATTTTTGTCATCTTTTATGGAATATGTAGATTCTAGAGGTGAATAAGATCCAGAGGTTATGAAGGTCATAATGAGGCGTTAATATTTCAAGAAGTAATATAATTGCCATTCAAAGAAAGAAAGAAATGAGGAAATAAAAATATTTTAGAAACAATATTTTACACAGTATGTGAGAATAAAAATATTTCAGAAACAATAATTTAC
>JAOUZG010019159.1:13246061-13257920 GCA_026289955.1 Argiope argentata | reverse complement strand
TTATCTTCATTTTGAGATGCCCCTCCAATGAGTGACGTCTATAATCCTAAAAAATCTATCCTATTAAAGTTATGCCCATGCCAGTTGAGATATTTTAATCCGTCTTCTTAAATCTGGAAGCAGCAAAGGCGTTAGCAACGGAACTCAAAAAGTAAGATAAAAAATAATGCCGAAAACGAAGCCACTGGATCTCGGAAAACCTAATGATCGTCTTACCTGTGCGTGACTAGTTGGCTGAGCGAGTGCCTTTAGTGGGTTTAGTAATGCATACATCCCCTCATTTCATTCTACTAAACCACAATCATCCTTCCAGTCGATGATCTGCGCCACTGGTAATAAATCATTGAGCGGACACTTTCGCTGCGCAAGTAACAAAACGAGGAGATAACAACGACATTTGTCAAGACATTTATGCAAATGGTGACGATTATCAGTCGCAATTGAGTGTGACTCTCCCCCCTCCAGTGATCCCTAACCTTAAGAATCGTCGGATGTGAAATTTGTACATTAAAGAAAGGACGGCCTGTGAAAAAGAGGGATAGATTCACGACATCAGATCCATTAAGTTCAGTATAGACGTGGACAAATAGGATTCAAGATCGCTATCTGGAGATGCTAATCGCATTTAAATGTATGTCGTGGATTCTGAAATCCATTTGTTTAGTAATGAAATTGCTATTAGCGTACTGTTTTTGTTAGCATAAGGTTCCTACCATTTACTGTGAATTGTATTCAGTGATAATGCTGAATATGCAGTGGCCAGTTGCCCGTCACGTATAGATTTTGCTTGATAATAATTTTTCAGTAATGTCAGAAATCGACTTTTTATAAAACGTTGTAAGGTATGTCTTCCAATTGATTGTAGTGTAATTTTTTTAATATAGTCCATCTGCAACCATACCAAACTGGAGAGATACCACATGTTCTTTAAAAATGGAAGTGTGATGTTATACTAAATGTTAAATCAGATTAATGTTTACTATCATTGTTTCTGGTCCTAAAATGTTCAGTAAATATTCAAATCGCTGTAATATAGAATGGATAGTTTATTTAACAAGTATTTTACAAGTTATTTCGAATCAGATAGTTCCATTGATTGTATTTATATATTTTTAATGAACTTTTTAGCAATAAAATAATTATTTGCTCAAATATAACTATTTATAAATACACATCTTAAGAACAAAAAGAAACAATTCTCCAGTTTTGCACTGAAACTTTTTCCTCAGCGAAAAATTAAGAAAGAATTTAACAAATACAATATATATATATATATATATATATATATATATAAATAATTAATACCAAATGAGAATAAAAGAAAAATCTATAGTGTAACTAAATAAATCTTATGTAAATTAATAAAAATCAGATTGACTATTACTTCTAATTAAAAAATAAAGATCTTACGAAAAAATTTCATGTCTTTGTGATATCATGATTGTTTTATATATTGGATTATTTTATATTTCTTATATACAGTAAGAAGTCTGGATATTGTATATTATCAAGCTGAGGGGGGGGGGGTCTTTCACTGACTTTCTTTAAAGATATTATTTTCTTTCTAAAAGGCTTATTGCTATCTTGAAATTGGAAAAATATACTGGAATTAAACAACTTTTAATGATAAATACAAAAAATTAAGTTTCAAGATAGTTATTCTTAAAATTGTAATGAAATGTCAGGAATCAAAATTTTCGTTTAGGTTATTAGTATTTATATATTTTAAAAAAATCATAAAAAAAGAAGATGGAATTATAAGATGTTTATGTGATCCCACATAAGATCATGATTCATTTTGTTAGTGCTATCATAAAAAAGAAGAATCTTGTATGATATTACATGAAAACTAAGATAAATTACATGTCTGCATTCGTTCGATTCATTTGTATCTCACTCGACAAAAAAGAAAATGATCGTCGTGTGAAGTATCGTGTGTCTCTTAAACAGTAAGTAAATCATCTCAGAATATGAGAAACGAGGTTCATTTTCCCCGTGTGTAAGAGAAGCAGGGATATGCGACGGAGCGTAGCATCGAATTAAAAACAGGCGGACATCCATAGCGAGAATAAGCAAAGAAACAAGCGACTCAAAAATTAAACACCGGCGATTACATTGTTGGCAGGAGCGAAGGAAACATGCGGTTATGACTTCACTCTCATCAGTATTCAGAAGAGGAGACACATTTTGTTAAAGAAGAGAACTTGCTGGTTTTGAATGCATTTGAGTTGCTACGTAAGAAGGGACCGTATGCAAATTAAGGAAAAACACTTTCAGGTTAATGTTCAATTCATATTTTTGATCACTTACCTTATTTGAACATTGGGCTCTGGAAAAATCTGAAGGAATCGAAAATCCCCCCCCCTCTAAAATTCATGATACATGTAAAATTCAGTATCATGAATTAATTTCCTGTGGTAGGTACAATGTACCAAAATGTACTACAATGTGCCATAGTGGTATGTACAATGTACCACAACGGTATGTATAATTTACCGCAATGTACTACAAGGTGCCACAATGGTATGTAAAATTTACCACAATGGTATGTATAATTTAACTAGAATGTGCCATAATGGTATGTACAATGTACCACAATGGTTTGTGCAATGCACCGCAATTTACATGGTATGTACAATGTACTAAGCGAAACTAAGAAGATAAATATGGAAAAGAGACTTCGTGTTATATGCGAATGGTCTTAATTTCTTAAATCGTGCAATATGATAATTATGGTACCACAAAGTAAAGTTACAGGAGAATTGATTTCACTCTCAAAATCTACTTTTCACAAAAAATTAACCCAATTTATCATATTTCTGCCTTAAAATTTCATATTGTATGCATCAATATATCATTATTATTGTACGCATTAATATATTATTATTGTATGTATCATTATATTATTATATTAGACATACTAAACTGTTCTCTTGCGTTACCCTAAAATTTTAAAATTCTCTTCAATTAAGCTATAGGCTAAAGGCTAATGTAGTAATTACCGTCTTGATTTGAAATTGATATAATCAGAAGAATACCTGAAGCAGTTTTGTTCATGATTCGAAATTATGATCCATTGTTTTAAGAATCTCTAAAACAGATAGAGAATGATAACAAATATTTTATAAATAAATATATTTCATTTAGGCCTGTTGGATTATTCTATTTGAAAATCACTTTTGTATCTCAGGTTTCTAAGCATTCTATAATCAAACAACCGGCTTAATAATGTTACAACTTCGTCTGAAATGAGATAGTTTGAAGAATATCTTGCGCAGTACTAGTGGGAAAAAATGTTCATCATTTTATGAATCTAAGCAAATGGTATGAAAAAGCCGTTCCTTTCTTTAACCTAATAACATTCCAGGGACTTGAATCCCTTCAGAGCTACTGTTAGTTAACTGTATAATTACAGCCGATATTGTTTTGATGCAATCAGTCACAAAAAAGAAGAAAGAATAACGTAAAAAAAAGAAAGAAAGAAAATGAAAAAAAAAAGAACAAATACATCACTGGTTGTAACTGAGCTGTCACAGAAATTCTAAAAATGATGGACCTCATTTCTAATCATCAGCAGGTTATTAATTCTACTATTTTAATTGAAAATAAGTTGTACAGAACTTTGTTGACTACATCAAAAAGTTATACGTGTTTCAAACTTGCACCAAACTTCTATCTGATATAATTAAATAATTTGCATATTGTATTTACATTCCGAATAAAATTAAAAATAAATAAATGATATGACTGGTAGTTATTTTACATTATAAATCTGAATTTAGACGAGCAGTAAATTCAGATTATGTTGGAAATTAAGAATGATGCTCTCTTTGGAAATGAAAAAATTGAACGGTTCGGTATTTCAAAACTGATTGTTTTGTAACAGAACCGTTGTGATTAGAAATTGCTGCACCTATATTTCAGCATCTAAAACTCCCATTTGATTCCAAAAGTGAAAGAACTACTTTTTGGCATTTGTTGCCAAATTCTTTGAAAGAGCTATAGATAACTTGAAAATAACTCGCATAGAAAACTGAGAATTACATTGAAGGACTATAAAAGTTTCAAGCAAGAAAGCTTGTGCCAAGATAGTATCGGCTGTAACTATACAGCTGCAAATATTAAAAGCAAAATCCTTGTAAAATATTATTTCTTTTTTCCTTTATAGTATAAGATGGTATTAAAAAATTAATATCAATTTATCTTATCGCTGTATGATAATTTACGAATATTTCGAAATTAGCTAGCAAAGAAAAGAGAAGTCGCCAATATGAATCTTCTTTTTTTAAATCGTATATCACTCTATAGAAAATTTTCAGATTAACAATTAAAATCTAACATGTCACTGACTCTCCAACCCACCCGAAGGTACACAGATAAATCAAAAACTGAATGACCGCACTGCCGGCGCAGCAATACTGGCTGGAACTGTGGTTGAATCCTAAAGGACATCACCGGCCCCAATACAACCCTTCCCGCAGGAAGTACGTCCCGTCATCGATGGGAGGAATCACACCCCACCGGTTTGTGTACTTTCCAGGGCGGAACAATCCAACCCCCTGGAGGAAGTATCTCAATTTTTATCTGTCATCCCTTTTTACAAGAAAAAAAGCTATTGGCAATATCTACATGCGAAATATATTTATCATTGTCTCAGTTGTATTTCGAAATAATCAAAATAGAATTAATAATAATACATTAAAAAATTGTAAAAAATATATAAGATTGTAAAAATATTTTTATTGGAAAGTTTTGAAGCAATTCTATATTTAAATATTAGTTTAGACATCAATATTTTCCTAGGCTTGAACATGAATAACCTTGAGATTAGGATCCGCATTTTAGGATTCTCTAATCTTATCTATATAT
The DNA here is from genome assembly GCA_026289955.1 of Argiope argentata. Classification (NCBI taxonomy): domain Eukaryota; kingdom Metazoa; phylum Arthropoda; class Arachnida; order Araneae; family Araneidae; genus Argiope; species Argiope argentata. The sequence continues at coordinate 13,253,051 of JAOUZG010019159.1, read as the reverse complement.
ATCATTACTCTCACTGTGATAAAAAAAAAGTCTCTAGTACATGCAACAATTCACGACCAAGTTCTCATTCGATTAAAAAGCAAGTCTTCCAGAATGGAAGTTGGGGCATCTTATACGAAAAAATAGCTGTATTTCTGAGGCGAAGTTTGTGACAAGTCCCCTAGGCGGGCTGATTGTTCTGAGGAAGAACAAAAGCCGCGAAAAATTTCAGCAGGGGAAATGAGAAGAGACGATTTAGCGATGCACAGAAGAGATACATGGTCAATGAAAATCAGGCGCTCATTAAATCATGTCTTCTGTCATACTCAAATTACGTGACTCGCTTCTCCAATTCCCCGGATGTACATTTTTCAAAAACTGCTGCAGTGCGTGGGTTCGAGGAACCCTCGCAGGAATATTTATACACTCGGCGGACAAAAGAAGACGACTCACTCAACTGGACATTACTCAAAGCTCCGGGATTACACACCTAATGAGATGCTAATAAGATAAAAATTAGGAGCTGTAAAGCTGATTTGTATGAGTGTTTAGCTGAGTTAAATCACTTTTTTTCTTGTTATGAATTAGAAGAAGTGTATTATTCATGCATATCTAAACAAATGGGCGTTACTTTTGTCAATAGTGACTAATAGATTGTGAATTGTTGAAAGGTCATGGGTATGAGTTGTGTTAAAATGTATGTTTACATAATTATGACTAAATTACAGTCCCGAATCATGACTGACTATCTACAACTTCATCTATCATCAGCGAAATTCTACAATGATTAAACTGGAGAGTGCAATTGAAATAGCAGTGTATTGTAGTTTAGGGTTAACAGCGAAGTCATTATATTGAAGAAGCAGAGTGAATAAGAATAAATTATTGATTGAATAGTTTAAATGAATTGAAACATGCGTTTTCTTAATACATGAGCATTACTTTTAACAATATCATTCTGTCATAAAGGATCTCTCACTCACTCTCTATATATTATATGTATATTACTTTTTTATCAACAAAAATCAGTTGCAAAAATCATATAACCTATAACGTTAGTTTAGGAACAATAGTTTGATACACAGGTATTCGAAAACAATCACATAAATCAGTGGAGCTGTACAAACAAAAAAAGCTGAAAAATGATATTCCAAGTAGATTTAGAATTTATTTTATTGCCCTTTTTTTAATTGTCGAATAGATAATGACAATTTTTAATTCAATTATCTATTCGTGAAATGACAAGGTATTTGTGCTTATATTCATCAAATCTTTAAATGCTAGAAATTGTTTTTCCTATATATTTGCTATGCTGATACAGATATCTGAGAATGCGTTGAATATGTATAAGCATACATATACATACTTTGAATAATATTCACACTGTAAATAATATTCATGCTGTAAATAATATTCATACATTACTTACAGGGAACTCACTTAGCTTTGTATCTCCAAAATTTGAAAAATTACATACTCATTTTACTTTGTTTTATTTCTTTCTCTTGGAGTGTGTGTGTGTCTTCAATAGATTGATAATGTACAGTTACAAAATTGTAAAAATATAATTTTTTTTTTGAAAAATTAATGTAAGCCTTCTTCTTTTTTTTTCAAAATCCCAAAACCCTTAAATGAACTCCTATATGGAGTAAATAATTATGAATTTATTTGCTTGTCAGAGTTTAAAGAATTAAGAGAGTAAAATAATACATTTGTTTATTTACTATCATGTGACAATATGATGCTGTTTATGTTAATAAGTTTTGTTGCTTCCGAAATTTAAGGGCAAAAAATAAAGATTATGGGCCAACAGAAGTTATCGATAGAAGAATTTTTTTACCAGCTTTTACCAGTATTTCATTATTATTGCGTATGTTTCTTTGAAAGCAGAAGGGTTTTTAGAAAGTTGACGTAGACCTATGACAACAAAGCAGTTATTTTTTTTTTTAATTTTGTTTGTCAACTAGGAAAATTGATAATGAAAGCAAGAAAATTATATATATATATATATATATATATATAATTTTCTTGCTTTAATTATATATATATATATATATATAACTGGTTATGACTGATTTAAAACTGGTTAATGACTTAAATTAATTAAGGCAAATAATGACTTAAAATAATGTTCTGAGATGGTAACTTGAAATTTGAGATCTCAGATTTTATTTTTTTATTATTATTTATGTTACTTACTAACTGACTTTGTCATCTAAAATATTGACGGGAATGTCGATCATATTTAATATTAATTAAGTCTCTTATGCATAATTTGATATACATGATTTCCTGACAAAGTATGTTCAAATATAAAATTGTGAATAGATATAAAAGTTGCCTTACCTTATTAGCTCAACACATATTCTGCTTATTATATACCCATTGCCAAGGGAATCAAATCTTATGACATCATAACTTCATTGAAAATGTGACTTTTCCTATATTTTTTAATCGTACAATGCCTTTCGCTGCGATGTACTTTCATGTTCTTTATCTTCAAGCAAATAGTGCCAATAATGAACAAAATCCCCCTTCCTTAGCTATCAAAAACGAAAGAAATCGTACGATTAAGTAATTTATTAAAATCATAATAATCGTTTCCTTGAAATAATGAAAACGATTTGAATTTTATTAAGGCACTGAAAAGTAATGCAGAAAATTTAACGAATAAATAGATAAATAAATAAGTAATTATAGAACATTGGAAGATTTAACGCATAAATAATTAGAAATAAAAATACAATTACTCTGTAATTTTAAAATTATGTAAAAAAAACTTGTGCAGTAATATTTTTGAAAATTATCGAATAAAAACTCAAAACATGTTATTTCTTTTCAATTAATTAAACTCAGAATGAAAGAATTAAAAATAACGTCTCATTGTGCAAATTCTTAACATTAAAAATACATTTATGCAGAATGTAATAATTTTAGGTCAAACAGTTTGAACTATAGATAACCAAGAGACATATACTATACACAGAGTCTTTGTCGCACACAGTTTCATTATTATTAATAAACATACGTTTTTTCCAAGCCATGAAACAAGAGTACGTCCGCAAACCTTAATATTTCGATACATTGAACGGTGTTGCTAACAATGGCGAGCAATGGTTTTTAGGACTGATATCCAAGCATAACAATCAATCCTGTTATCTTAATTTTAAAATAATCCTTATTAACAAGAGTTTACAATGTTTAAAATCTGGCTCACGATTCAAATTTAGATATGCCAACTGACTAAGATATAACATTATCCCAACAATTTTATTTCTAATATTCTTTATTCTTAAATATCTTTATAACATTATTGTGTTGGCTTTAAATATGTATGGCACAATTAATCACTTTAAACTAGATTTATAATCTTGAATATATGGCCACCTTTAAACAATATCAGATTGAAATCTTATCAAATAATCAAAAAGGTTTTGAAAGAGTAAATTACTAATGAACAAAAATTTATGGAAATTAATGTGTGCGTGAAATGATGCAATATTTTAAAATTCATAAATAATTCAAATCATACTTTGTCTTTTTTGTCAATACCTTTGTCGAAAAATAATCATGTACATGTTACGAAACATTTTTTTTTCAGATAATTTTCTTCCAACATACGAAACTATCCTTACACTGAAACAATGCGAGAGAAAATACATGAGATTTTTAATCTTATTATTCAGAAAAATATTATCAAAAAAATATCAAAAACCATTTAATAATTTTTTTCAATACATAGATATGCATTTTCGATTATATAGATTTCGATAAATAATGACGAGAGATTTTGTGCTGAAGAAATTTTTTTATCAAATGACTGAAGTTTTTACATATTATTATCTGGATAATATTTGATTGAGTCCTCTTGTCATATTAAATATATAGTATAGGGAGAACGGACAGTTTAATTTTACTACAAACCATTACAAATTTATCAGAATATATGTTGCATCTAAAAAAATCAAATAAACTATAGTAAGAAATCTTAATTTTTTTAACTAAAATTTTATCATTCATGAATATTTTTAACTAAAACGTGTTTTATATATCATAGTTTTCTGCATCATCAATTAATTTAATTAATTATTTTTTTGGATAGCTTAGAAATCCATAATGAAAGATTAGTTATTTACTTTATTAAATGACTTTTAAAACTTTATTTTGAAGTTCTTCTTTGTCAACATTTTGATTAACTAATCACCGAAATCGTTGCCTTTATACTGTAAAAGCCGAAGATTTTTCAAAAAGTTAGATTTCTTTTAATATTAATTGTTTTAAATAAAGACACTTATACTTAAAACCTATGCCAAAAAATAATCGTGTACATGTCAATAGCAAATAGACAAAAATAAGAGTTCTTTCAAGCATAGGAAGCTATCTTACAATGAAACAATGCGAGGAAAAATATTTGAGATTTTTATATTCATTAAGTATGAAAAGCACATCGAAAAATTATAGATACTGTTTAATAAAGAAATTTTCGATATATAAACATATAGTACCTATTATAGACATTTTGATAAATATTTATATATAAATTTTTGCAAGTAATTTCACCTTGTAATGTATAAAAATTACTTCTACGCTTATGGTCTTTTAGTGTTTGGAATGTAAATTCTACATTTAAGAATCTAAACATTTATTTAAATTGTAAAATTTTATAATTCTGCACACTGACTTCTGACAACGCTATGACGAGGTCCAATTTTATATATAAAGTCTAAAAGCACCCACGTTTTGTTAATTTTAGGTTTTTTTTCCTTGGGTGAAAAAGGAAATGAAAAAGTCGATGAAAAACATAACCAAAATATAACCATTAGAGAAGAAACGATCTGAAAATAAAGATTAAAATAGAAAATAAAAGATATTTAAACATGATTAATGAATTCTATCTTTTCTGAATGCGACTCTAATCTTTTATATCCTATATTTGGAACTATGTTTTGAAAATAAATTTCTTATTCTGTCCATCAGAGTATGACTATCTTTTTTTCTTCCGTAGTTTGTATTCAACCGCTTTTTTAAATTACAATACCCATGGTAAGCAATGATTTTTGTCTTTTTTTACCTTTCAATTCTTCTCATACATTATGTAAATTATTAAAAATACTGAAATTCATCGAAATATTGTGTACTTAAAAAGATCATGAAAAGTGCGATGTAATATGTGTATTTTTACACTGTACAACGATTCGTAGAGGCATTACTACTACATTTATTTTCTAGTTAATTTTGATTGTTTAATGATTCACTAGTGAATAATGTAGTTCCTGTAATTTTAATTTAAACAGAAAAGTCTTTATATTAGAAATATATATATTAAAAATACTGAAATTCATAGGAATAGTGAGTACTTAAAAATATCATGAAAGGTGAGATGTAGTATGTGTATTTTTACACTGCACAACGATTCGTAGAGGCATTACTACTACATTTATTTTCTAGTTAATTTTGATTGTTTAATGATTCACTAGTGAATAATGTAGTTCCTGTAATTTTAATTTAAACAGAAAAGCCTTTATATTAGAAATATTCCATAAAATATTCAATAATTTCTTACTTCCTTAATAAACTTAGTTAAAAAGTGCGGAATATTTCCTTCCATTTGATTTTGGTTCTTACAAATTTGCATTTTATAGAAAAGTAAAACTTATCCAGTGAATTAATTCAATGAAACATTGTCTGTTTAAGGTAAACATGCATTATTAAATGCAATCCAATGTGAAAATTCGCGATTATTGTCGCCTCATTTTTACGTAAGACAAGTATATGAAATAAAATAAAAGGAATAAATATTCAGATTTTCTAGAGCAAAATTGAACTTGATATCATTATATATCTCTATATCATTGGTATATATTTCAAGGTGACTTCCTATCGTGTTGTAGGAGGAATGAAATTAAGTAAGAACAATCTCACTTCCTTCAAAACAACACTATTAGTAGTGTATACACAGCTTAACAATACTTCCATAAGATAAAGATCATTTGCCATGTGATATACTCCATACATAACTCAAGATTCATTGGAATGTAGATCCCAAATTAGATGCAATGCATGGCGTAAATAGTGCAATGAATGCAAAATAGATAAGAGAGGTTATTTCGAAAAAACAGTACTTGGGTCACTCCATACTTCTTACTTCCCGTTATTGTATTCGAGATGGCCAGCCAGAAGCAATGCGACACATTTGAGTACATTGTTTACGGTGACCGTGACTTTGAATTCAGGGAGGTTATCAACTTTTCATTTCGAACTGGAGAATCAAAATGGCGAGTGTCAAGACATATTTTTCTTCTCGCTCTTTTGATGCAAATTCGCACTTGAATGAAGAAGGTTAGTTATAATTGTCGCCTCTTACAAATGCTGTTCGTGATTCAAATTTAGAACCAGAAGTCTGTTCTTCAACTTACCTTCGCATGGACGTCACGTCTTTTGTAGATGAATTCTAACACAAAAGAAGTTTGAAAACAAGGTTTCAACGTATCAATCCGGCATGATTTATTCAAAAGATTGTATAACCAGAAGAAAACTGTACTTGGTGTCGTGTTTCCTGCACATTGATGAGGCTATGATATAATCTGAAGGGAAAAAAAGTCGAAAACATGATTATTATTAAAATATTAATAAATATCGTTAAATTTTTATTTTCAGAGGTTGTTTTCTCAAGTTAAAAAATTGTTAGTAGATGTTCATAAATTGATTATGAGAAGAGTATCTTCAATGTTGTAAAAGGGGTACTTATAAACTTATAAATTTCATTTCATCTTGAATCAATCAGCATTTTCTTAAATTTGTAAATTAAAATAAAATAAATATACATTGTTTTCCAAAAATGTATTTTTAAACCATTTAAATTATAAATGCATACTTCTGGCCGCTATCGGCAAAGCGCAGATGTGTGTGCTGGTGTTTGCGCACAAGAGAGGCTACACTGGAAGGCATGGCGCTGCATATAACATATGCACACTGTTAATAAAAATAACATGCATATAACGTATGCACACT
>JAOUZG010019159.1:13213204-13232486 GCA_026289955.1 Argiope argentata | reverse complement strand
ATATATATTCAGTGGGAGTGTCGGATTCGAGTCCTGGTTTGAGCATGAATGTTCTTCTGTGTGCTATCTGTGAGATGTGTGACTGTGCTCCCCTGTGAAAAGGGTCTGTGCAATTAAATGTGGTGAGTGTGTCTTGGTCCTTGTTGGCTCTACATCAAAAACAAGAGAAGCTCCTTTCGGCTTAAATCTTCTGCTGTATCAGCAGGAGGGGGGGGGGTTGTCCAGGGCAAGTGAAATTAGTAACAACATCAACATATATTGTTCAAATTTTCAATCGTTAATAAAATCCTTTGCATTCTTATAAACTTGTAGGGGAATGGCATTTGGTGTTGATATAGTTTTTTCGAATATTAATTCATTAATTTTTTATTAATTAAAAACTATTTTTCTAGCCAAAATCTTCATTTTATCACCGCCAAATAAGCAACGAATTCAGTTTGTTTTTCCGCACACTATTGAGATTAGGCTTAACATGTTTTCGACCGATTATTTTAAACGATTTTGTTTATTTTCATAATGTTAGTTGCATTTAAAATTAAACGTTGTTATCTCTGACTACCTCAACGAGCTTGTCCATGGCAAGTGCCATAAGAAACAAACAATATATAAACTAAATATAACTAAATATATAATAGTAAAATATAATAAATAGCAAAATATTTCTGGATGCAATAGAAAATAGATTGAATGCAAGTCTACAGAAATGACTTTATAAATCAGTTCGATGGTCAATTAATCCTTCCTGAATCTGTTCATGATTTAAGTAAAGAACTAAAAGGGCCCTTATTTAACTCAGATTGAAAAAAATTCTTATATAACTCATTAATACAAATATCGTCATTTATATTGCATCCTCTTATTTCAATAATGGCAAAAATTTAATTCAAATTAAATTAATTTCCATATTATTATTTCAAATAGCGTTTTACAAAATAAAATTTAAAAGACATAAAATTTTTCTATTGAAAATGTTAGAAAATTAGGTTATGGATCAATCAGTTTGAGGGAGTAAAAGAACAGCCTATTCTAGTTAATGCCAATTTCTAAAATAAATTGTACTTTTAAATGAGAAAATCTATAGGCAAATAAATTATTATGTAAATTTACTTTTATGGGAAATCCAAAGTTATATTCCTCAATTTAAGATTCCAGTCTTATAAAAAGGCTCTTTAAATTTCTAAAGCAACAGAACTCTGTCCTGAGTTAATGCTTATCCAATATTCAGTACCCTAAAGCCTCATTACAACAATCCAAGTTATTTTTCAGAAGCTCAGAAATATTTTAAGCATTATACTCTGTATCTACCTACAATTCATTTTCAAAATAGGGAGAAGGGGGACGTTTGTTGTTTTTCTTCGATTACTGCATCTATTGGAACTGAATGCATCGAAATTACCATCGAATTTAAGGTTCCCTCGTAGGGGATTTAAAATTATCCTCTCCCCCCCATAAAATAATTGTGGGGGAGACAGCAGTATGAAACAAGGGGCATAAAAACGAAGTTGGAACTAAACAAAATAAAAATGTAAAATAATATTTACTACTGGCACCCATGACTTTCAAATTTTTAGGGTTGATTGGGGGAAGGTTTTTTTTAGAAGAAGTAGAAACAGAAGAAAAAAAGAAAAAAAAAAGGAGAAATCGAGGAGAGAAGAAGAAACAATACCTTTTTCTTCTGGTATTATTTCGGAATTGGAATGATGCAAAAGAGATCGGAGAGGATATTTATACATAAATAGCTGAAAGAGAAGCGTTGGTGGTTGTGGGGGGTCAATACGGCATCTACTTCATCCATCAGTAGGAAATGTCAACGGGCACGGAAAAGGCGTGACCAATCAGAGAGGAGCGCTGGGGGAGGGGCAGAAAAGAGTGAGGGAAGGGGTGGAATTTTCCTCAAGGAGGAGACGGTTTTCGTTTCTCTAATGAGTTCCTTATTTACATACTCTGGAGTCATTAGTCGGGGCTGAAGGCGGATGACAAACTAACCGCCCTGAATAATGGGAGTCTACGATGCAAAATCTTTTCCTTCTCTTCACGACAATCCCCCCTTTTTTTTCTGTGGAATATTTTTTTGTATTTTTTTCATTCCTGTGGGGGGTTCGACGTAATTTTTTTCTCCTCCTTCTCCTCCTCTTCTTTCTTTACCCCTTCACCACCCCTCCCACGTGCGTCGGGTGGTTATCATTTTTCAAAAACTTGTCACTTTCGGTTGGTGTGACAGGGCCATCTATATTGAGAAAAAGGACGAAAGAAAAAAAAAGTGACGAGAAAAAAAACTAGCTAAAGAAGCGAAAAAAAATCTGAATAATAATAATAATAAGAGAGAGAAGAGGCGAAATATGATGTGAAGGAAAGGGGCAAGAGTAGATAGGGGGGTAGGGGTGGCAAGAAATCGGGGCGCTAAAAATCCTGACAAAAAAAAGTGATCCAATGAGGAGCCGCGGAGAGAACATGTAAGGGGGTAAAAAAGGTGGTTGGGGGGAATGACAAGAACAATGTGCCCGAGTAAGACGCATTCTCTTTGGTGAAGAAAAGTTCAGGATTACTGCAAAAACGTTAATTTAAACGCGCATATTGAATGCGAGGACGAGTTATTCGCACCCCTTTGCTAATCAAGGAACTTAGCCTCCCCCCCCCTCAGTGACAATTGGCATTGTCTGAAGCGTATTGACTGGGATTGTGGCTCGTGTAATTACAAACATATTGCGAGAGTTAATGAATGCTCCCCCCCCTTTCGCATTCCTTTTTTTTATTTGTATTTTTTTCATTCTTTCCTTCCTATCGTCTGCCTTTTAATTCTCTTTTGTACTATTAAACTGTTTCTCTGTTTCTTCTTTTCAATCTTATTCTAAAGCTTTTGGACTATTTTTTTTCTAATTTTATTTTGTCCTTCGTTCGCTCGTCTTTCGACAAGAAAAGAAAGGATTCTATTCTTTTATGCTTGTTTTCTAGTTTGGATGTCGTTTAGTAAATCAGTTGTGTAATTAATTTGCTTGGCTTTTAAACTTTTTTATTGTTATCTTTCCTTGTCGAAACTGGTGTTTTTTAGTAGAAGGAAGAGAAGTAATTGCTGTTTTCGTCTGGGAAACTCGGGTTTTTAAGTTTTTGAATGGTGTTAAATGACTTCGTGTAAATTTCTTTGAGTTCGTAAATGATCGAAAAGGAGGGTAAATCAGACTCGAGATTTAGAGTTTTTGCCCTTTTTTGCATGATTAAACTTGCCCTAATCACTGTCAGCTGATGTTAATTAGCAAATGCTGGGAAAGGTCGTTAAATGATTTTATTATAAACTAGCGCATGAACATATGTCAAGAATGACTATATTGATGTTTAAGCGCTGATATTAATTTCTTTTTCACAAATTTTTACGAGCAAAATAAAACGTAGTTTTTTAAGTGATTAGAAATAAATATTCTTACGCGTTTTTAGTGATATAGTACATTGTTGTTTTCTAGCATTTTTTTAGATTTTTTTTCTTTGATAATGAAGTAAAAAAAAATGCTTGTTATAGAAAAGTCAAAATGCCGTGTCAACTACAGCTTTCTTGAGATGCATCTGATAATTATTTTATTTATAAGAAAACTAGAATTTGCAAACTATATAAATGGAAAGTACATTTTTTCTTGTTTTTTTTTCTATGTTGTAACAGTTGAAATATCTTCCAACTCATTTAAAATCATACTAAACGAATGAAAACAAAATAAACCACTTAACTAAACATAAGATACTGTTTTAAATCTTTACTTCCTATTTTTATTATAGTATTCTTAAAATCGTGATAACTGCTAGAAAATTATTCTATGAATGTTCTAATACATCCTTTGATCACAAAACATTATTGCAAAGAAAAAAATCTGTAATAATTTTGCATACAGTTTGTTCGATATATTATAAAGATTTTGTAAAAGTTTTAATAAAACTCCTTACATCTATAAATCTCATTGTTTGTATCCTTGGTTTGCAGCCCAAAGAATGTGAAAAGTGCTATTTGAATCCTTTCCAAACATTGTTTAACGTTTCAGTCATTAATGAAATTATAGTTTTAAAATTGAGCACAACAATATCTTTAAATGATATTGTAAACAATTTATCTTTTATGCAACAACAAAATTCTCATTATCTTGACTGATAGAGTTCATGGAGCAGAAGAACATATTAAATATTTTCCTTAATTAATGTCATTTTGATAATAATTGTATTTAAAATTACTATATTTAGCATTAATCGTACTAAATGTAGTACTAAAAAAATAGACTAAGAATACTACAGATCCATAGTATAAATTTTAAAATATTATAATCAATGGTTTATTATATATTTTATATTTGTTTGTTATTATTTGCTATTATATATTTGTTTTTGTTTTTCTTGTTTGTTGTTAATTGGGGGAGAACTTTATGATCACTCTGAATATTACATCCTATTTAATAATTTTACAAAACGTAAAAAATTCTTTAAGGAAATTAGAATTTTTGTAATTCAATTATAAGGCGCTATGTAACTTTTTATTGTATCATAACTATCCTTTGTTGCTATAGGTTTAAGCTTAACATAGCTAAAAAAGGAATAAAGTAGTTTTAGAAATAAAGACATCATTTAATAACCCCATTAAATGGGCAAAAAAAATTTCAAAAAATAAAAGCAAAAAATTATGAATTTATAGTTTTCTATTATTAATTAAATAACTTATGCCGACTTCCTGGTACAAGAATAGCGCATCTTTCTCGTGATCTGGGGGTTCTGGGTTCGAATCCCGGTTCGGGTATGGTTATTTTTCCGTTTTATTTTAGGTATGTGTGAATTTGCATCCCTGTAAAAAGGGGTTGTGCAAGTGAATGTGATGCGATGTGAATGTGAGTAGCTAAGACTCTTAATATTAGTTGGCCAATCTTGAAACTACAAACGCATCCTCGGCTTAAAATCCCTGACTGCGCCAGAGATTTTGTCCATAACAATTACCATTAGAAAAAATAACAACTATAGAAAATTTAAAACAAAATGGAAAAGTGATAAAATGATTTTCTTTTAAAATTTAGCAATGTTTCCTACACACTAATGCTTTTATGCAAAAATTCTTGATTATCGTGTAAATTAAAAAAATATATTTAAAATAAATCTCTACGTATAAAATTTTTGCAGGCTTTGCTAATTGCTAAGTGTATTTTAATAAAAACTTGTATAATAATTATGATGAATGATGGAGCATTATATTTGTGTTTAAGTGAATGGAAAAGTAGGGTACTAAAAAGAAAAAATGTTTCTCATAATATTAATATAATTTACATATTTAATATAATTTAATTACTATTACTCTAAAATCGTTGATGTTTCGGAATTGCTCCTTCATCCTGTGAATGTATTTTCTCCGCAATAAGCACTTTTAAGTCAGGCAGATGATAATAAGGAGCAAATGAAGCTCGCGATAAAAGCCACTCAAAAAGAATATTTATGTAACATCCATAATTCTATTTTTGCCACAAAGCATGGTGTTGAAGGTTTTGTAAGATATAATCACAACTTAGAAAACTAAATTTGCCGAATAAAATATTAATGACAAAATGCGATAACATAAAATCCATATAAGCAAGAATCATTCATATTGACCTATTCAAATCCAAATAATTAAAAAGATTTTATTTTTTCCCATCATTTATATAATAATTTATATAATTAATAAATTTGTCTAATTTTACATATTTATTTTAAATAGATAACAGCTATTTCATTTAGAATAAATAAACTTGGTTTATTTTCTTTATATAATTTAAATAGATAACATTTATAACACTTAAAATAAATAAATTGGGTTTATTTTCTTTATACATTTTAAAAAGGTAACAGCTATTGGAATTAAAATAAATAAACTTGGTTTATTTTCTTCATATATTTTAAATAGATAATAGTTATTGCAATTAAAATAAATAAATAAATTTATGTATTTTAAAAAGGTAACAGCTATTGGAATTAAAATAAATAAACGATTTATTGCAATTTTTAAAAAAATAAATTTGTTTTATTTTCTTTATATATTTAAAAAAGGCAACAGCTACTGAAATTAAAATAAATAAACTTGGATAATTTTTCTTTAAAAAATTTAAAAGAGATAACAGTTAATGCACTTAAAATAAATCGGTTTATTTTCTAATTGTGTGTGTTTTTTATTTCTTTTATGTAATTACTTAACGAAGAATTTTTACCAAGGATAACTTAACATATTTCCTTAATAAACTATCCTTTTAGTAATAAAAATTTTTGTCCAGCAAAATTTTTTAAAAAACTATCCCTCTGTCATTAAATTTTTTTTTCAGAATGTCTCCAAATTTTGGGGTCAATACTGCATTTAAATTTTTTAAATAATAGATTTAAAAATACATATATAGAAACATAAAAGAATATATATATTAAGGAAATTGAAATATACCGAAAAATAAATATTAAGAAGATATAAACATATTTTATTGTTTAATAGTAAATATTGAAATATCAAAACAATATTCTTTCATTAAGGGTAGGAAAAAAATACACCAAGTTAATTCTTTATTTATTTTTTCAGTTCAGACATTGTCTTAACTTTTCGAACAAAAAAAATGTAAGCATTACAAAAAACGATTATGTAATTTTTCCTTCTACTCCCATAAAGAGGAAGGAAAAGGAGTAAAAAATGGATTCTTGGAAATACCGACAAAAGACCACTGGGGGGTCGGCACGAGGGTTACAGGGAGGGCAGAGAATATGAAATGTTCATACGGAACCAAAATCCTCCGCTGTCCATCATACACAAAAGACAAGGGATGGAAAAAAAATTCTAGTCCAGAGATGATCCCGGCAGGTCTGTTGGACATGCTGGATCTTTCCAGGACGGCTTGAAATCCCCCGTATAAATAAAAAGTCGTGTTTCACTATGCGTTACATCTTGGCAGGCGTTCCGATCAGATAGAGAAATATATGACCCGGCATAATCCTATCTATCATAGTGCCCGGGGTGTGAACACCTTCGACCAATGCCAGGGTTTGTGTTTCTCCGTGTATATTCTTATCGCCCGGTTCTCTGGATACAGTCCAAGCGTCGCCATTGCTGAACTTGCGTCTAGATAAAATAAAAGTCGTTTGTTGGGAAAATGTGTTTATATATATAAATGATAGTTAAATTATAAAATTAAAAATCTGAAAATGCGATTTATTAACAAGTTTATAATTTTGTTTTCATTTTTATCAATGCAAATGTTGTACTTCATTTTAGAATGTATTAGGGTTTTGATTCAGAAAGAGCTTATAGAAATTTTGAGATGGTTATGAATCCTAAATTTTGTAGCGAAATGCAAAATTAGGATGGAGATGAATTTAAGTCTATTTTGCATGTTCTAAATATTTTGATTCAATGTAGCAAATCTCCAAAGTGTTTACTGAAAATTAATTTCATTATTACCAAATTTTTAAGTAGAAAAATATTTGGTCCAAGCCACATATAATTAACAATGATGGATTTTTTTTCTTTTTGGTTATCATTTTAACTGTAACCAAATTTATTGTTAATTCAAAAGCAATTATAATTACTCAATTATGATAACTTTTTTCTCAATGTAAATGCAAATGGTGTATTTCATTTTAGAATGTATTAGGGTTTTGATTCAGAAAGAGTCTGCAGAAATTTTGAGATGGTTAATGAGTCCTACCTTTCCCATCGAAATACAAAATTAAGATTGTGATGAATTTAAGTGTAATTTACAGATTCTAATTATTTTGATTCAATGTAGCAAGTCTTTCAAGTGTTTACTGAAAATTAATGTCATTATTACCAAATTTTTAAGTAGAAAAATGTTTAGTCCAAGCCAGATATAATTAATAATAACGGATTTTATTCTTTTCTTTTTCGTTACCATTTTAACTGTAACCAAATTTATTAATAATTCAAAAGCAATTATAATTACTCAATTATGGTAACTTTTTTCTGCTAACTAAATATAAATTTAGCTGTCAGGATTTCTCTGCACCTCATCATAAAGGACATTGTTCGCGCCATCTAAAACTTGCATGTTTTTATTTTATTATAAGTATTTTTTCCATAAATCTGAAAAAAGCATTAATTTTGTGAGAATTAATAACCTATCTTATCTTAGATATTTATACATTTTATTTTTTGTTTAATTAAACTTCATATTATAAAGGAATTTTAAAGGAGAATAATAAAATAAAAATAAAAGTATAATTTGAAATAATATTTCAAAACTCTCTATATATTTTTTAAATAACAGTACTTAGTTTTTATAGTTGGAGATATTATATCTAAAAATTTATTCAAAAATGTTTTTAAACTTAATAGCTTTTTTCTGTGTTTAATTGTGTGAAATTAGAAATTCATCTTACCTTGATTTCAACTAATTAAATATTCACATTATTTAGATATATCAGTTATGTTTAAATGGATGCTAAAAAAGAAATAATATACACGATAAATATTTCAAAATTTTAGAAAATTCAAACATATTTTCCAAGAATATCATCCATTTCTTCTCTGGAATTAATAAATTTATTATTCTTTCTAATATTTTTTTTCTGAAAGCTCCGATTTTTACATTTATAATATTTATAAAAATATTATTCTTAAGCATTTGAGAATATTCTAGCATCAACAATCAATCAATAAAATTTAAAATTTAATCGATTAAAAGTCTCATTTTGATCGATAATAAAGAAACTTTTCAATGCAACAATCAACGTATGCAACAAATCAAAGAAATATCAGACATTCAGAAATTCTTCAACAAAGACGAAAATATTTTTCTTATTTATGAAATTATTTCTTGGTAGAGTAGCGTAGCAACTAAATATTATAGCAAAAATTTTTATTAAAATATTATTTTGAAGCAACAAGATAAATATTTTAAGATGAACCAAATAATTTTGGACCTGGGTCAGAATTCATTAATCGTATGTCCTCCTTTCTTCAAATTTCAGCACCACACAAATGAGAAGAAATGTATATACATTGAATTGTCTTCAGTAAGACGTAAATTTATTTAGATTATTAAACTTGAAAATTATAAAAAAAACCAACAAACCATCTTCACAAACACAAAAAATATTTACTTATGAATATTATGCATTATTTGATATACAAAGGACATGTAAACGAGAAGTCTTCATTAGCGAGATTTCTTTGTGGCCAAACAGGGCGGATGAGCGAGCTCGACACGTTTCTTATTGCCTTTAGGTACAACTGCTCTTACCATCTTTACACCAGAGAAATATCTCCAAATGGGATTCTGGGTTTCATCATAAATTTCTCCACTCAGATGCTTTATGGACATTGACAGCACTTTCTACTACAAGCGCCTCTTCTTCCTTTCACCTTAATCTGGCTCAGATCGGCCGTGGATACCCTGGAATCCATTTGAGTGCACTTTACACACTATACAGCTCTGCTGGACGGATTACCAGCGACTAGCACCGGCAATATTTCGTCCATCGATACAGAAAAACAATAGAAACGGACAATGCGACAGGTATTTCCATTCATTCAATGGTAAGGGGAGTTATGCTTTTCGATTTTCTTCTTGCCAAAGTAGTTTATATCTATGGACTCGGAATCCTGTAAGAAAGGAATTTCTCCAATATTTTCATTTTTTGATTTCATATGGGGTATCTTGTTTCTATTTTGGGGCGATAAAATCTTGTGTGTAGGATGGAACAATTCTCCAGATTCTGGATATTTAAGATAGCTTCTAACTCTAGATTCGACTCAAGTTTATTCGCTGCTATGTAGCTTAATTAAGGCTATGTTGGAATGTCGATTTTTTACTAATTCATTTTTATTTATATTCTTTAATGATTCTTAATATTTGAGTAGATTTTTCTGTAAATCAATTAAAATTTTGTTCATAAGTCTCTTCTTTTGGGGGAATGTATACTGATTTTTATATTTTTTTATATATTATAAGTTTTAATGCTGTTTTACATCCTTAGTTACTATTTCCTCAAATATATTTTGCTCACAAAAATCTTCAATTGAAATCTATCGCATATTTTTATTCAAATTTAGAATGATAATTTTAAATGATAATTTCTCGATATGGTCTGCAGTTTCTCATCTAGAGTGTAGTAATCATTTAGAAGTATTTAATAGTTGTTTTAGTGCTTCACATTGGGAAAAAATAAATAAAAAATTCTTGTTACTTACAGGTTGAAAGCCAATATTCAAAGAATGGTAAAAATATAGTTAATTTTTTAGTTCAGAAATTTGCAAATATATTTTTTATTCTATTTGAAAAATTACAAGGAAATTACTTTCATGTACCTCTAAACTAAAATATTTTTTTCTTTATATATCATTTGAAAAAACAGTTTTCAGATTTTTTTAAAAAAATTTTAACGGGTATATCTTGATTTCATACATATTGTTTTATTCTTTTTTATATAAATATTCAAAAATATGTCATATATTTCATGTAATGTATTCAAAATTTCAAACGTATTCAAAAATATAAACTTTTTTAAGGAGTTCAAAATATTCAACCCGAATATAATCAGATACTTTAAACTTCTTTCATAAATGCTAAAATTTGCATTTGATTCAAAATAGTTAATTTTTTTTTATGAAAAATGTTTTGATTCGAATTTTTAAAACTGATGGAGCGAAGAAAACTAAAACATATTTGGAAATAACAATAGTAATAATAATGCAAAAATAATAAATATTTTTGCACAAATAATAATAATAATTAAAAAAATAATATAAATTTGAATAATATTTCTACTTTTACAGTTGTATATTGGTGATATGTACAATAATTACAAAATTAACGTTAAGTGCTTGGAACTCAGTAATGGAGAAGATGTTAGATTATTAGTGATAAACGTACAGAACGAACAAATAACGTACAAAATATAACCAAATATTTTTTTAATGTAATTATTTTTTTATTTTCATTTTTTACCAAAACTTTTGAATCAACTTTGAATATTAACAAATTTTTTTAACATTTTTAATTATTATAATGTTATACAAATTTGGATGCTAAAATATATCATTTAAATATCATATGTCATGTTCAATTCAAAGTACTTTCTCCCACGAATATGGCAAAAGAAGTTAAGACTATCTAACAATTATTAAATGTCATATCAAAGAAAAACAATTTGAAAAAAATATTAATTTATCTAAACAGATTATTCTAAACCATAATATCTAAAAGAAAATTGTATCTAGAGAGCGCCAATGCTGCTATAACTAGAACATAAATGAAATGAGGCGATTTTTCAATTTCTTTTTAATTCCATTTAAATTTTAAAAAGTTTTTTTTATTTATTTTGTTTTGTTTTGTATATTTTGGTTTCGATTTGTGTGATTTTAACTTTTTCTGGTATCTTTTTACTTTAAAGATGTTCTTTTAATTTTGTGATACAAATTTATTTCAAAAACCTCTTTTTCTTGAGATTTTTGGGTCACGAGAGGTTAATTGTGTGACTTATTGTCAGACCCCTCTCAGAAAAAATCCCTGGTTTGAATCCCTGCCTGAGGGTGACCCTTGAAAAAGTCTTCAGGCCGGATTCATTGTATTATTATTTTTTTCTCCTTTTGATTTCAAATTTTTACTAATTTAACAATTATTAAATCACTATTAATTTAGAGTTTTTGATAATTAAACATACAGAAAGAAACATTGTAAGAAAAATGGAAGAGATAAAAGGCGGAATTAAAATAAAAGAAAGAATTTTAAAAAATGAAATAGAGAAAATAATTAATGGCCCTAAAATATTAAAAAATAATAGTTGAATCTAATTTAAAAACTTGCACTTCGAAAAATGCAGACTTACAAGATAGTACTAGACTTATAAAAATGCAAATAGTACAAGGCTTACAAAAATATTGTTTTATAATAAAAGAGAAAAGCTTAAAATTCCCTTTTAAAAATATATTGGGGGAAAAATATTGAATTATTATGATAAAAATAGAATAAAAATTTATAAAATACTTTCTTAATGACAGCAAATAAGAATGATATTTTGTATGCATATGTGTGTATTTCATTTCAGAAAGGAAATAAATCCTGTATATTTGGAAATGAATTGTTATCATTTTCCTATAAATTAAATAAAATTTTAATAATTATTATACTTAAAGCAATTTTTGTAACTCAAAATGAAAGAACAAATCCATAAAATAGAATCCATTGTGAAAAAAAATCCTAACTCAAGTCAAATCTTACTCAGTTAAAGAAAACATACTTTCGAAATTATACAATGAATCAACTTTTCTTTGTATTCAAACCTAACGAACAACATTTCTTGAGGTCAAGTTGGATTTACTCGGATCCACACACTTCCCGATCCAAACGTGATGTATTGTTAACCCCGTTGTACAGAAACACCTAGAGTCAATATTGGAAATTCTATAAACAAGCAACCGCATATAATTTCCCAAGGGTCTTGTATTACGTGAATAACATAAGTTACTACGTTCGCCAAATGGACTCAGAATTTCAAAATTCCACGGTGAGTTCTGAGTTTTCCTTGTCGAACACAGTGGAACACATCCAACTCTCGGCCTTTTTTCAATGTCTATCTGTCTAAGGGAAAATAAATAGGCTTCTGGTCCGTTGGGAAATGACATTTCGATAAAAGACGAGGAGAATTTTTTACTCTCTTTTTAAAGTTCATTGGGAAGGGATGGAAAGTTTTTAGATTTTTCTTCCTAATACTAAATGTAGTACTCCCCCCTCCCCCTTTCAGAAAAGTATTTGGACGAACATATGAAAGCAAAGAGAAATAGAAGAGAGGAAGTTTAAAGTAATAATAAGGAGTGGAAATAGAAATCAAGTTTGGAGCAATATTTCTTGGTATGTTTCAACTATCTTCTGATAAATGAAGCTTTTGAAACATTTTTGTAATTTTTGTTCAAAGCAATGGAAGCAATGTAAAAAATTTATTGTTATTCCTTTACTTGTTCAAACGCGTAAAAATACCTGTATAAAACATATAGAATTTAACTCTAATATAGCTCAAATGAAGATATTTTGACAATCCAACTGTTATCTCTTTGTATTAATAAAACTAATTGAGTTATTTAGAAGTTAATTATTATTATTGTTTGCAATTTATTACAAAAAAATTGTACGTGATTAGATAGTGCTAACGTAAAAAAAATATATGTTCCTGTTACTTATGGCACTTGCCTATGGACAAGTCCCCTACTGATACAGCAGCAGATTTAAGCTGAAAGAAGCGTCTCTTGTTTTTGAAGTAACACCAGCTACGGTCAAGAGTACGACTTAGCTACACACTCACCACATTCATTTGCACAGTCCCTTTTTACAGAGGGCACAATCACACATCTCACAGATAGCAAACACACACAACACCGCTTCATGCCCCTGCAACTATAACCACCTGGTTATTTAAACAGTGTAATGGGCATGAAGTGGAAGATATAGTGAAAGTGACTGCTGGTAAGCGTCACACAATTATCGGTTAAAATTTCATAAAAATAGGGGATTTTAGTTTTGAAGTAAAAAAAGCTGGAGGCAATGAGCTGTTTGGAATTTAAATAGAAGTGGCTAATTAAGCTAGTTATTGGATTTGTTTGAAATTACAAATTTCTGAGAAATATTCCAAAAAATACAAAAGATAGCAAACAGAAGAACAACCATGCCCGAACCGGGACTCGAACACTGGACTCCCAGAACACGATGGAGACACGATACTTTTGTGCCAGAAAGCCGGCAAAATTGATATGTTAACAATAGTTTAAAATGGCAGAGTCAATTTGTAATTAAGTGAAAAAGGTTCAATTATTTGTAAAAATTAAAATGTTCTAATTGAGAGAGGAGTTATGAAAATCAGTGATAATGGTAAATAAAAAACACGAACTTTCATTCAATTTTTCTTTTTTTTTAATAAAGATGAATTTGAGTTTTTAATAATGTATAAGCGGGTATGAGTTGCCCCTCTAAAAGCTAGATTATTTGAAGTGTTAAATTGTTAGAATGTGCACCTCAGAACAATTTTTTAAAAATTTGATTATAATTTTTCTTAATTAAAATTTAATATCAATTTTGAATTTTTCCATGCTAACTTCCAAAACTAATATAGTACAGAAATGATTTTTAAATTATTTTAAAATCGTCTCTTCAAAATCGTTCTTCTCAATCAATCTCTTGAATTCAAAAAATCGTCCATCAATCTCTAAATCGTCTCTTCACAAATTGTTTCCAGTTTTTAAAAAATATTTTAATCTCCTTTTATGATGAAATATTTTAAAAATTAAAAATTAAAATTTAATTTGAATCATTCTTTATAATTGCTTAAAAACTTAAGCTCAAAAGCTCAAATCAAAAGACTAACTCTCTTTGTGAGAGTTAAAAATATATTACTTAGAGAAGGGTAATTTTTTTAACAATTTTCTGTAATAAATAGTATATGAAATATGATAATTTTCATATACTATTTATTAAAAATAATGGCAAACTTTTTAAGATTTTTAAAATGTATGTATTACCCAATAGCTTATTTAAGAAAGAAGATCAAAGATTGAAGAGCATAGAAAAATTTTACCTCAGTTTTTAAATTTCTAATTATCAGCGTTTCAAATATTCATTTTTTCAGTTGTTAATTAAGGCACTTGTACATTAGAATTGTTTTTTTTAAATGCATGAATATTTGTTGATTGTTTCAAAGACTAAATAATAAAAATATTTAATATTTTAAGATAAAATAATCATTAATTTTTAAATACCTAAATTATTTTAATTACTAGAATTGTTTGCGAAATATTGATTAGTTCCTATATATCAATTATCACTCAGATTAATTGTTTATTAAAGTTCTTTTTTTCGCAAATTTCCTTTTTCTGTTATTCCGGAAAAAAATACGATATAAAAAAGGGATGCACTTTTAACTATTTATTTTCAATAAATTTTAATGGAAATTTGTTGGAAATAAATTAAAGACAAGATGCCATAAAACATTTTGACACTGAGTTTCAGCGCTTTATGACGAGTACTTTCTCGTGTAGATGCCAAATAATTTTTCAATAAAAAATGAATAATTAAAAAAATTCAAAACATTTATAAATTTTAAATATATATTTTAAATTTTTAAACATTTAGAACATTTAATTTATGTCAATCGGAAAACTGTATTCCAATAACTTATTTCTAGGCTTAAATTCCAATTTTTATAATATATAAAGGCGAAAATTACTATGTATCGTATCAAAAATGATTTGTTTATAAATTATTATTGTCTTCTTTTCAAATATTCGACTCCAAAATTGTGAGCAAAGCATCCATTTTCTTCAACTTCGCTATTGGAAATGAAATATTTATTGACAGAAGAAAGGCTACTGATATAATCTTTGAACATTTGTCGCCTTTTGACACATTTATTTTCTAAATAAAAGGCTATCACTTTGAACCGTAAATAACTTTAGGTTGACAAGTGCTTGAAGACAATCGCAAATATCCTTTTTCTTTTTCATTCTTCCGAAAACAAACACGATATTAAAAAGGGATGCGCTTTTGACGGAACTTTTATTGAAAATAAATTAGAGGCAAGATGCCATAAAACATTTTGACGCTGAATCTCGACGCTTTATGACGAGTACTTCAATTTAAATTTCGATTTCTAGTGATTGGGTGTGAAAAGCAGCAGCAGCAGTAAAGTGAGAGGGGATGATGCCATCTCCTTTAGGGAAAAGTTATTATAATAATAAAATGAAAGAAGGAGATAGGAATGAAATCTGACTGACGATATAGAAATTGAAATAAAAGGTGATAGTGAGATAAAAAAAAACTTAAGGAAAGAAAAGGAAATGCAAAATGGATAGAATATTCATTTTGAAATATAAAGTCATAAAACAATCAGTTCTCGATTTTTCATCTTTCACTGACAGCCAAAGAAATAAAGAATAATAATAATAAAAAAAATGAACGGTTCATCTGGAAGAAGAACCGTTCTAGACTCTTTATGAACCGTCTTTCTTTTCAATCTATTCCCTTTTCTCACTCATCCGCTCCCTTCTGTTTCAATTCTTGATATCCTTATATTTGTCGCCCTGGGTAATACTAAGGCGTAATAATGAGACACAATAGAACTTACAGATTAAGAGCACCTTTCAAGAAGTATAGGGGGGAGTAAGAATCCGGTGTCGAGTATATATATAAATTCTGGAAACGAGATAACGGTAGTAGTACGCGGTGGGAGAAAGGAGCCATTAAAAAAGCAAGAAAAGCAAGCTTTAAAATGGCGTCATCATCGTAGATAAAGGACTCACTAAGAATTAAATGGCCGTTTCCCTGGGAAATCTACATTTCTAAATAACGACATTCTGCCGTTTTAAGCTTCACAGTCTGGTTGCTTACGTCTATCTATCAATGTTTGTCCAAGAGGGAAAAGCACCAGCTTAAGTACTTCCAGATTTTGGTTCCAACGGAGGTGGGGGGAGGGAAGTATAAAGAGTCGTAGATGAAGGTAGGGGGAGGAGGATTATTTTAAAGGAGGAAAAAGTTGAACTAGATAGAAAGGGGGGTGAGTAAGTAAGTGGTTATTTTTGCCTGAGAAGGTAGTAGTTGGTGGGGGCTTTAAAATAAATGGAAAGTGGTCGGGCTGGCTATCGACAATCGATGTCGACCTGGCTGCTTTGCCATTAGTAATGATTTGGAGTTAGGGGAGGTAGGAGGGGAAAACTTTGATAATTTAAACGTCGATTTTGGGTCCAATGATGACTTTTTAGAAAGAACCGAGGGGAAGTCTTTTCTAGATTTCCGAGACATTCGTTCCATGTCTCAGATTAGCTGTTCTGATAAGGAAGGATAAGTTGTGTCAGGGAGAATTCAACTTAACGGTTTCGATCTATTCTCTTCTGGAAACGACCCATTCCGAAATGGAATTGTTGGTACTGTAATCATTTTTATCAGGGATTCCTTATGGTTAATCTTAATCAGTTGGACAGACAAAGACATTTATAATTAAATAGCGTCATTAAGAAAAATTGAATGCTTTATAGCGATAATTTTATTTTATTTACATCTATTTTTGTTCATAAACAGACATTTCGATTTCAATATCTGAATTGGGAAAAGTGAATAAAGAAATTGCATCAATAAATGATTTTGTATTAAAATGAATGAAAAGTGAATTTGTATTGAAAAAAACTCAAAATATTTAGTAATAGTAAAGAAACTTCAAACATCTATTAAGAAACATGGGAAATAGGAAATTACATTTAAATATAGATAAAAAATTAACTATAATTAAGAAATTTCGTTAAGTCGGCCCCCTTTGTAATTGAATGAATGGCCTCCCCTTGTGAACTTTGGATAGTTGTTTCCATTCTAATTTTGATACATTTAATTTGAAAAATTTGTTTCTTATAGAAATTGTAAAATTTAAAAATTTGCTATATTTAATAATATGGTAGTGATTTTTCCCCTTCAGACTTTTTATATTGATTGTTAAGTGAAATATGAAATACAAGATTATGGGGTTTTGAATTTAAAATATTTGAAAAGAATTGTGTTCATTTCATAAAATGTGTAATATGAATTAAAATTACCCAAAATAAAAAAAAAGAATAATATTTTTACTTCTTTATTATTCATTTTGCATCAGATTTGCATCGTGTTTAACATCTTCCCATTGGTGAGTGATTAATCCGTCTATCACTCAATTTCACATTTTTTTACATTTTATTTCCGCTTTTACGATTGA
Source organism: Argiope argentata (assembly GCA_026289955.1). Lineage (NCBI taxonomy): Eukaryota > Metazoa > Arthropoda > Arachnida > Araneae > Araneidae > Argiope > Argiope argentata. Next base: position 13,214,780 of record JAOUZG010019159.1, on the reverse strand, counting down.
TTTGCATTGTTTATTTATAAATAAATTAAATAACTTTTCAAAGTAAATTATTTAATTTAATTTTTCTGAGTATTGCATAGCTGCTCATTTGTTAAAGTTCCAACCGAAACACTCAAGAGTCTACCAAGAAAAATAATGGTATCTGAACTACATAAGAATTGTATAAAGTTATAAAATGCTCTATTTTCTACAGAATAATGAAAATATTGTGGTTCTTGAATAAGCAATGAAGCATGGCATGTTGAAAAGTATTACAAAATATAATGAATAGAAACTGCTTTGAGTAACGAAGACGATGTTTAGAAATTTCGCCAGATGAAATATTAATAGTGTTTTATTTAATTAAAAAGAAATATAGTTTTCATAAACATGTTTCTAATAATGTGTTTCAATTCATCAAAAACATGAAACTTTTACGAAAAGAAATATATATTGTAATAAATTATTTAAAAAGAATTTGCACACTTTTTTAAGTTGAAACTCAAAACACTTTAAGGCATGTGCTAAAATCTTATATTTTTTCTATTTTGTCGAACAAAAGAAATTTTTATAAAAATAAATATGTCTTTTTAAATTAATACCAGCAAGGCAATTTACAGACTATTTTTAATCGAGAAAGTCAGACTTTTTAAAATGTGTTAAAGATATTTAAATGGATTTGTAAGTTTATATGCATATACTATCAGAATACAAATTTTAGAATTGATATTTACTTCAATAAATTTAAGATTTAATTTAATTTTAAAAAAGGTTAATAATTAATTCAAATATATAATTTTAATCAGTATATCTCTATAAATAGTAAATATATTTTTTGGTTTAATTTTTTTGTCGTAAGGTCCATAGCTGAAGCAGAATTCTATAGATAAACGATGCTAGAAATGATAATAAATAGAAGTGGATATAATAAATAAGGTAAGTTCTCTTCCAGCAAATACTAATTATCTTCTTTTTAAAATTTCATTTCATATAATGTACTTCAACTGTAATATTTTTTAACATCAAAATAATATACATGCATCACATTATAATTTATGCTTATTATTACTAATACACAAAATTAATCCAAGGTGTATTACTGTTGTGTATAAGTTTCTCCATTCGATGAACTTATGTTATCGTTGACTACAACCGCAAGAATCTGAAATCTCCTTCATCTCCCCCACAGATAGAAAAATATCATTCTATTTCATAAGTTATATCTTCGCCCACTCCCTCCTCCACCAAGAAGAACAATGTTCCTGATGTATACTAGAGTTATCCCCCCAGGGGGGACTGTTTCTGAATTTTATTTTATTTGATGACTAACGAGTGCGGTTGACGAGGGATTGTGCTGTCGAAAAGCATAGTCGTCCACCTAAGCCCCGGCTTTTTTCTCCTGTCAAAACCCCAGGTTTTTGTTTTACGACCAAAAGCTTAGCTGTGCATGAAAAATTCATGCCTGAACACTGAAAAGAACAAGACAAATTCCTTATAAGATTGCGTTTTGACATTGCAGTATCAACTCAGTGTAAATGAACTTGTATTAAACAGACTTCGGGAGGTTTTGTTTCGAAATATATTTGGCCGTAAATGT
>JAOUZG010019159.1:13173022-13190353 GCA_026289955.1 Argiope argentata | reverse complement strand
ATGAATGTTGACATTCTTTAATTTTGAATTTCTCCGTAATGAACAAACATATATATGCAAATAAACGCACACACATACATACAATCATACATACATAGTCATACATACATACACGCATACATACTATAAACATACATATGTAAAGTCATACATACATATATACACACATACATACATAATATAAACATACATGTACATACACATATACACATACACGTACATACAAAAACATACACATATACACATACACCTACATACACATACATACATACATACTCAACACATATACATACAAACACATCATTAGCAAAAAGGTTTAAGTAAAATTCGAAATCAAAAGGAGAAAAAAAATACAATGAATCCGGCGTGCAGAATTTTTGAAGGGTTACCCCCAGACAGGGATTCAAACCAGGGATTTTTTCTGTGATAGGTCTGTTTTTAATATTATGGTTCAGATAATTTGTTTATGTCTTTTCCATATTATTTTTCTTTGATTTGATATACATACATACACAACGCACATACATGTATACACAAACATATACATATACACACATATGCATGCACATACACATACATAAATATGCATACATGCACGCACACATACATACGTACATATACACAACACAAATGCATACATGCACAACATACATACATACATACATACATACATACATACATACATACATACATAGACATACATATGCATGCACATACACATACATACTATAAATACATGCACACACACATACATACATACACAATACACATACATGCACATACACAACACAAATGCATACATGCACAACACACATACATACATAAATAACACAAATGCATACATACACAACACACATACATACATACACAACTCACATACATGCACATACAAACATATATATATGCACACACATACATGCACATAAACACATATACATACAAAAACATGCATGTACATACACACACATATGCATATATACATACACACACATATGCATAATTTAACTTTCTTTTTAAAATTTTTTAAAAACTTAAATTTTTTTTATTCAACTGAATTCAATTCTCAATTCAAATGAAAATTCTATCTTGAATAAGTGAAACAATTCTGAAAGTAGAAAAGTTTGCCCGAAGCAAAATTGTAGGTTTACGTTTTCAATTATTTTTTTTTGTAAGTGTACGAAATACGTCGCCGGAAAAAGAATATATTATATTAAAAATTCAACTCTCATTTTCCGGAGGCGTCCACATTTCCTTTAAAGTGAAAAGCAGTTAAACGGAATCACAATGTTCCAGTAGGGTTTATCACCGCCGCGGGAGACGCAATTATCTCATAATTTCCGAAAAGAAAAAGGAAATAAATTTCCAAAACGACAATTTCCCTCGCCCAGCAGCATTCCTATTGTAGACGGCGTCGAAGCATTCTGTAAACGGGCCTTAAAGCTTTATGGCGGTTATAGAAAAGCCAAAAATATGCCGTAAGAGCCCCAAATATGCCGTATTACAGAGTCAGGGTGATGACAAGAGAAATCAGCTCTATAAAAGAAATAAAAGTTCTCAATTGAGCAAGGCGGCAGGGCTCACTGTTTAATAACGTTGGCAGAGTTTTATGAGCCATGATAAAAGGGCAGAGAGAGAGAATCATGTGATTAAGGGTGCTAATGACGACTGCAATAAACCGGGCTCTTTCTGATGACGGTTAATTGAATTTGAACGTTTGCGCAAATTTCGTTTTCTGATCTTAAATGGCTTACCGTTTAATCCTTTTAAATACTTGACTAAAAGGATCCTTTGCTAGCCATTTTAGCTCGATAATTTTAATAAGATAATCGGTGACCCAGTTTATACCGCCTCATGATTCCTTTTCCTAGAAGAGGTGGTCGACAAGGGTAAATTTACCAAGAAAGTTACTTTGTGATTGCCGGAATATTATAATGAGATTTGGAGCGAATTAGTGAAAAAAGGCAGCATTGATTCGAAAGTAGTCGTTTCGAGGAAGAACCTATCGTGATGAAGATCTAGGTTTTGAATTAAGAAGTGTAAATTATATTAACTAAAAATGAGAATCAAAAACGAAATCTACGTCCCTCAAATTTCAAGTTATCATGTGAGAACGTTATTATTTTTAAGTGGTTATTTGTTTTAATTAATTTAAATCCTTAATTAGTTTAAACAGGCCTGAAAACCTTACTAGACTTCTCTCTCCCTAATAATAATTTTTTAAAACTTTCATTTCCAATTTTTTTAGCTGGCAAATAAAGTTTTGGAACTCGACCGATTTTAAAATTTAAAAAAAAACAACAACAGTAAAACAGTAAAAGTTCACTATTACTCGTAGTTTTTGTATGTGGTAAAATCGAATGAACGTAATACAGATTGATATTAAAATTATATTTAAATATTTACCGCATTTTGAGAAATACAATTAGTAAGAATGCGCTTATAATATCATCAAAGAATAAATATAAATCGCGTTTTACAAAAGTACAATAGTTAAAAGTAAAAGAAAATTTCAAAAAAAAACACACGATAATCTTTTAAGCGCGAGATTAATTATTCAAAAGAAAGAGATCGTAAACAAACTGGAATAGGACGTCATTTCATTGAAACGACAAACGAAAAGCAATTGATATTAATTTAATTTAAATATTTACAACAGTACTGATTGATGAAAATAATCATTGTAACTTTTCATTATATTGCTGGTTGTAGAATATGACATTGTAAAATATTGTGAAATTCAATATAATTTTCCCACGTTTTGACTATTTTTTGAAGCTTTCCATAACATCATTTTTTTCTTGACTTATTTATATTTGGAATGTAGGAATTTTGTATTTGATTCATCACTTTTGCTTTTGATAATAGTTTCATGAATTTTTGTATATTATTGAGTTTTTGATAGTAAACATTATCTTAATTAACTTTGTAAACTTTAAAAAATTAATTTGATTAATTTAATTGACTTATGATTTGAATAACTTCATTAAAAATGATGTAACCTAACAGTGAATGAGTGAAAAACTATTTTCAAAATCTCCTAATATTTATATTATTTAGCAATAAATTTGATTGAATTGCAAAAAAAATAGATAACCATTTATACAGGAATTTTGTATTTGATTCATCACTTTTGCCTTTGATAACAGTTTCATGAATTTTTGTATATTATTGATTTTTTGATCGTAAACGTTATCTTAATTAACTTAGTAAACTTTAAAAATTAATTTGATTAATTTAATTTTACTTATGATTTGATTAACTTTATTAAATATGATTTCACCTAACAGTGAATGAGTGAAAAAACTAATTTCAAAATCCCTTAATATTTATATTACTTAGCAATAAATTTGATTAATTTACAAAAAAAATTATTTCATGGTATTAACAGAAATACATTTTAAGCACTCTTTTCACTACATGTATAATGTATTAAACTTTCCTTTTCTATCTAAATAATATTTCATCAAAGACAATGCACATCCAATTAGGCTCAAAGTCTAATTTAATCATTGAAGTATGCAAAATTTCTTTCTAAAAAGGATTAAATCAAATCTTTAACATGTTTTGTAATGTAAATAAGGTGTTGGTTACAAAATAAGAGAACTGACATAAGAACTAAATAATATATATACATATGTATAAAGTTCATATCTTGCTAACAACTGCAGGACATATCAGCCATCAGCCGAAAATCACAGACAAAGAAACGAAAACATTACAGCATTATATCATTAAAATCGGATTAATTCCGCAAAGTGCTTCATCCTCCCCAGGAAAGAGGAGAGAATAGTCAAAACACTCTCATTGCACAATGGAAAGTCATCCCGGCCTAATCCGCCCATCTCACAGAGGGAGGTAGGGGGGGGTTCGAATTTGATAGGGATTCCCTATCTTGGGGTGGCACACTCGGTGACACCTTTTGTGTGGTTGTCCACACTTCGGAGGGGGCTGCACGAGGAGTGTAATAAGCCTTTTCCTCGCCGAATTGCGTCCAATTGAGACGGATCTGCCCGCCTCCTCGGGTTATTTCGATACCGTGTTTGTTCTCAGGCAACGGTTGTCCTACTGATGAAAGAGACGCAAGATGAGATATGGGGAATGGTTTGTCGAACACCAGTGTGGGATTAACAATTTTAAGGAATTGGTAACTTTGTTGCGATATGTGGGGCTTCTTTCTTTTGATATGGTATTGATAATCGACTTTAGGTGTTGCCTTGATTTAGGTAGGGAATGGGTTGTTGTAGATTGATGTAGGGTAATCGATTTTAGAAATATATTAGTCCGAATTTCATAGTGAGAAATATAATAGTCATTTATTTTGTTATCAGGCGACGGTTGTCCAACTGATGAAAGAGACCCAAAATGAGATATGGGGAATGGCTTGTTGTACACCAGTGTGGGATTAACAATTTTAAGGAACTGGTAATTTTGTTGCTATATGTGGTGCTTCTTTCTTTTGATATGGTATTGATCATCGATATTAGGTGTTGCCTTAATTTAGGTAGGGAATGGTTTGTTGTAGATTGCTGTAGGGTAAACTATTTTCGAAATCAGATATTTTGGACCTAAATTCGGGGCTTCTTTCTATTGAGACACTATTGATCATTGATGGTAGGTGCTGTCTTGATCTAGATAAAAATGATTTGTTGTTGATTGTTGTACAATTAACATTTTAAAGAAATCATTTTTTATTGTTGTTGTTGCTAGAATTGGCGCTTCTTTCTTTTGATATACTATTGATCATCTATGGTAGTTGCTGTCTTGATCTCTGTAGAGAACGGTTAGTTGCAGATTGCTGTAGGACTTAACTTAAAGAAATTGGTTTATAAAAGACTTTAAAGAAATTTGTTGTCGGATTTGGTGCCTTTTTTTCTTTTCATATACTATTCATCATCAGTGGTAGTTGTTGCATTGGTCTAGGAAAGGAATGATTGTTGTAGATTGCTGTAGGATAAACGATCTTAAGAAATCGGATATTTCGTAGTTCGATTCAGTGCTTCTTTCTATTGATATACTATCGATCATTGATGATAGGTGCTGCTTTGATCTAGATAGGGAATGATTCGTTGCATATTGCTGTAGAATTAACGATTTTAAGGATTCGGTTATTTCATTGCTAGATTTGATGCTTCTTTGTTCTGATAATCTACTGATCCTCGATAGTAGGTGTTGCCTTGATCTAGGTAGGGAATCATTTGTTGTACTTTTCTGTGGGATTAACGATTTTAATGAAACGGTTATTTCGTTGTCAGATTTGGTGCTTTTTTTTCTTTTGATAATCTACTGATCATCGATACAGTAAGGGCTGTCTTGATCCAGATAAGGAATAGTTTGTCGTAGACTGTTGGACTGTAAACGTTTTTTACAAACCTTTTTTTCATTTCTATAATTGACATTTCTTTCTTTTGATGTACTATTGATCATCGATGGTAGGTGCTGCCTTGGTCTAGGTAGAAAATAGTTAATTGCAGATTGCAGAAGGATGAACGATTTTAAAGTAATCGGTTTGTCAGATTTGGTGATTGTTCCTTTGGATATCCTATTGATCATCAATGGTAGGTGTTTCTTTGATCTAGGTAGGGAATGGTTTGTTGCAGACAATTGTAGGATAAACAATTTTAGAAATCAGATATTCTGGACCTAGATTCGAGGCTTCTTTCTATTGATATACTATTGATCACTGATGGTAAATGCTGCCTTGATCTAGATAGTGAATGGTTTGTTGAAGAACTAGTTATTTCGTTGGTTGAGTTGGTGCTTCTTTCTTTTGATAATATACTGATCATCGATAGTAGTGCTGCCTTGATCTAGATAGGGAATGGTTTGTTTCAGATTGCTTTAGGATTAACGATTTTAAGGAATCGGCTATTCCGTTGCTCGATTTGATACTTCTTTCTTTTGATTATCTACTGATCATCGATAGTAGGTGTTGCCTTGATTTAGGTAGGGAATGGTTTGTTGCGGATTGCTGTAGGACTAATGATTTCAAAGAAATCGGATTGTCAGATTTGGTGCTTCTTTCTTTCAATATGCTATTGATCATAGTTATCATGTGTTGTCTTGATTTAGGTAGGGGATAATTTGTTGTAGATTGCTGTAGGGTAAACAATTTTAAAGAAATCGGTTTGTCAGATTTAGTGCTGCGTTCTTTTAATATGCTATTGATCATCGATATTAAGTGTTACCTTGATTTAGGTAGGGAATGGTTTATTGTAGATTTCTGTAGGGTAAACGAATTTAGAAATTGAATATTTCGTAGCTGGATCTGGGGCTTCTTTATTTAGATATACTATTGATCATCGATGATTGGCGATGCCTTCATCTGGATAGGAATGGTTTGCTGTTGGCTGTTGTACGATTAACATTTTAAGGATTTTTTGTTGTTGTTGCTAGAATTGGCGTCTCTTTCTTTTGATATACTATTGATCATGGATGGTAGGTGTTGTCTTGATCTATGTAGAGAACGGTTTGTTGCAGATTGCTGTAGAACTAAAGATTTTTAAGAAATCGGTTGATCAGATTGCTGCTCCTTTCTTTTAATATGCTGTTCATCCTCAGTGGTAGGTGTTGCCTTGATTTAGGTAGGGAATGGTTTGTTGCGGATTGCTGTAGGACTAATGATTTTAAGAAATTATTTATTGGTTTGTTGGATTTGGTGTTAGTTTTCCTCCTTTGATATGTAATGATATGATGGTAGATGTTGCCTTTTTGCATTCTAATTACAGATAATATTTTTCTAAAAGTTAATAAAAATTATTATTTGTAATAGCTCTAAGACATTGATTCAATTTTAGTAATTTTTCAAATATAGACATGAATTTATTATAATCCTTTAAGATCGTCCCTTAATAATTGTCTGTATTAGTTTTTTAAACAAATACATGACTGAAAGTGATGTGTATTTTTTACAAATTTTCATAAAAATTAACCATTTGCCTAGATGTATTGCTCTTGCAGAATCAATGAAATATCTCAATTTGGTTACTATGCAGTTTAAAAATTTTGTAAGAATTTTTTAAATGACCAAGATGGACGAGATGCAATAGAGGATTAGAGTGAACTGTTATTGCTCAGGAGGAACAACAAACTCTGTTCTCGAATTTTGATTATTCCTCTTTGTGTTGTGTCTTTGATCATTGTGTAAATATTGATGTTACTCAATATAGCTGCAAAAATTAACTGCACGTTTAATTTTGTTTTGAAGGAAATTTTTTATTTGTTTATTTTTTATCTTGGCTTGTCTAACAATGAACTGTCAGTTGAATAATATGCAAGCATAAGTTTAGTAATGTCGATCTAAGAATCAACATCATATTGTTATATTTATGATAACATAAGTATACGTTTTCTATCACAAAAAAATTAAAAAATTCAGTTTACATTTTTTCGAGCACTACTATTGACAGTAAAATTGACGGATAACCTAAAGCTTCAACAAACTTGTCAAATTAGTATTTTAAATAAATCCCCGGGTTAAATATTGGAAGCAATTCAGATTATTTATATCCTTAACTCATTTCTGTTCACAATGATGCCTATTACTCCATCTTATCAGTTATAGCATGTTTGCTTTTTAAGATCAGTACACAGAAAAGTGTAAATCAAGGCTGGTGGTGGTCCAGTGTGTGTGTGTGTGTGTGTGTGTGTGTGTGTGTGTGTGAAGAGCGGACCTGAAGATATCTTATCCACAAATTTTTGGTACCTCTAAAAGGAAGGATATAGGTGAAATAAACCAAAAGGATAATAAGAGTTCCAGTTTAATGGCAATTTTGTCGGATCACCCGTCTTTAGAGAAAAGGAAAATCTCCTAAATGACTGTAAAGTGACTGTTAAGTTCTGTGACTTTTACTAAATTAATATGAAATTAAGGTTTTTGGAAATAAATGAAAGAGACGAAATTTTTAGAGGAAAAAATAATATTTAATTCTCTAAATATTTATTTTGTGATTTCTAAAAAGGTGTAATGAGGCAAAATTTTGATATTTTCACTCTGCTTTCATTAAACATTTGAAATAATTTAGCGCTTACTTTGGCTTCTTTTCAAAATTGTAAATCATATTTAAAATCAGCAAAATTTCAAACTAAATTCTGTCCTAGTTAATATATATTGGTGCGTTTGTGTTTGTAGGTGTCTGTATGTACGTGTGTGTGTATGTATCTGTGAGTGTGGACTTATGCGTGTGTTCGTGTGTGTGTGTGTGTGTAGTCATTAAATGACATAATAAGCCGACCATTTATGAAGCAAAATTTATTTCAAATATTACTTATTTTAGTGAAAGTGTCATTATCAGACATATTTATAATCAATAAACTATTTTTCAGCGTTACTACCAATTACTCTGTAAATCACCCAAGCAAATACAAAAGTACAATTTTACCCTTTCCCCTCCCTCGGATAACAAAAGGAAAATAACAAAGTATCTCTCTGAAAGGGTTCGGGAATCAAAGGGGGGTCGATGTGACATCGGTGACCACGTTGCGTCAGCATCTTTTCCACCAACCGTCATTCTCTCTTTTCCAAAACTGAACAGCTGGTGTGTGGTCTGCTGTCCGACAGATGGACCCATATGAGAAATTTCTCGCTCCGAAGAACCTTTCCAACCTCTGCAAAGAAAGGAATTTCACCTTTTCAATATGTCAAAGGAGTTACATGGTAACAGATACTTTTAGGGATCATTCCACGCGACAGTTCCTTAAAGGCAAGATAAATTGAATAGAAGCAGTAATTAAAAACCCGGTTTTATTAATATATTCAAAATTATATTTTTTTTTGTAAAATATAATTATTTACTTTTGAATCTTTAATTTAAAAAGAATTATTTAAAATGTAAAGGAATTGTCCATTTAATTATTTCTCAAATTGATTACCAGATGGCGCGACTAATTGTAAATCAAAATTTAAATGAATTCATGAAATAGTTAAGAATTAAGTATGGAAAATATCTGATTATAATGAGCTGCGATTGTAAATGTATGTTTCCCTTTTTTAGATCCTTAATTAAAATATTTTAAATTAACCTTTTTATTTTGCTTGTTAATGTTATTGAATTTCTCTGAACAGCATATAAACAGATATGGATTTTTTCCCTCTTGGCACATTTTTTATTTAATTTGATTATTTTCATGTTTTCAAAGATGAGATCTTATGAAGCATTATTTACTTATTTTCGAATCATTTTTCAATTTCACGCAATTGATTGTTTTTCAAAATAATACATCATTTTATTTTTTTACGAATTGTGATTTAAATTATTTTTTCAATAAAAATTTCAAATCAATAAACCAAGCACCATTTGGTATTGACTCAGGTTTCAATGTCTACAATACTTATGCTAAATGAATTTAAAAACTAAAATTTAGAAAAATATTCAAATATTATTAAAAAATGAATCTTCATTTTAGTAAATTTAAGAGTATGTTTTTAATATCTTTTATAAATAAAATTACTAAATGTATCAAATGCCGCCCCCCCCCCAAAAAATATGTCACCTGGATGTCCTGCAATGGTACAGGCATTAATTTTAAACATCAATAGATTACAAGAATTGGGTGAAATAGGGACACCAAGTTCTAATCGTACTTTTAGAATTATTTTTGAATATTTCAATTGCTTTTGCACGCATTTGAATATGTGTTTTTATCACTATATTAGTATTTATGAAAAAGGGTTTTCATACAATTGTGGAAAGTTTATGCTATCATTAACATTAAGGAAAGAAGTAATAGACAAAAGAAGTAATAGAAGAAGTAATAGAAAGAACAGAATAGAAGTAATAGAAAGAAGTAATAGACAAGTAATAGAATCTTACAATAGATTCTGAAATCTAAATTAATTTAAAATAACACTGAGAACAGAAACAAATTTTTTTAAAAAAATGTTGATGTATGGCGAATTCGTTGAGAAAATTCTAATAAAGGTATCAAAACTAAGGAATTTATTCCCAAAGTTCAATTATATAATAGAAGAAGATTCTTTCAAAAATCCATGTCATGGCATCAATAATACTCGCCATGGCATTAAATTATTTGGGCCACATTACCGTAAGGACTTATCAACATCAGAGCTATTTGGAAAGAAACTTTAACCAGTCAGGAACTTAAACTAAAGCTGTGGACTATTTTATAATAAAAAACTGCATTAAATGGAATAATAAGAGAAGTGACTGACCTTAAAAAATTATTCGGCCTCTTGTAAATTATCATGCGTTGATATTATTGCTCAACTTTTATCCATCAAAATTGCATTCTTTTATTTTTGTTTAACTTCCTTGTTATTTGTTAACTATTATTGAAGTGTAAACATTTTTGTGTAATTATTATTGTTATATTGTTAAGGCGTTGTTTTTATTAGTGGCACTTGCCATGGACAATCTTGCTGAGGTAGTCAGCGATTTAAGCGTAATCAACGTCTCTTGTTTTGTAATAGAACCAACTAGGGTCAAAAGTGCAACTTTTGCTACACACTCATTACATTCGCTTGCACAGTCCCCTTTTACAAGGGAGTGGAATTCACAACCCTTTCAGACAGAATACAGAAGAACAGCCTTGATGAAACCCGGGACGTCCAGATCACGGGGAAGAGGTGCTACCTCTATGCCAGGACGCTTGCATCAGGAATCTTAATTGCAAATAATCAGCGCTACTAATATTATTAATAGAACAGGAGGATTTCAGATATTTTTAGCTCTATGTTTATGGAATTCAACCATTTTTTTTTTCATCATCTTTTTTTGGATGGATGGGAAGTATAAGCTTATTTTTAAAGACTTGGAATTTAACTCTTGACCTACGACTAAACAAAATCATTTAATTTATAATAGTGCTTGGGTGCCTTTTTTTTTCTTCTCTTAAAATTAAAAAAAAACATAAAATGCTTATTTATAAACATGAAAGACATAAAACTTTTCATGAAAACTTATAAAAAAGATGTTGAGTGCGTGTTGAAGAAAACTTAGCGTTTTTTACATGCATAAAGATATAATTAAAGCTTATACTTATTTAATATGTTATATAGTGAAAATATGAAGAAGCATTATAATATCAATGATACAACGAATATTTAATCCTAGTTTTCTAAACATTTCGAACTTGTAGAAATAGTATTTAAATTTAAAATAAAACGAAATTCTTTCATTTTTTCCTTTAAAGAATTCTAGTACACTTAACTTCAGATAAATTTTAGAACCGAATTCACATGGAATACCAGACATTCATTTACATGTATTTAACTCAAAAACGAGTGAATAGTTAGACACTGTTAGGAACATAGCTCGAATACTAAATAGAATGAAGTAAGACAGTGATAAAGATAACTAAACACTCCTATATTAAATGAAAAATTTAGTATTATTTAATAACATATGAAGAAAGATAGTTAATTATTTCCCTTGCCTTTGAAAAGTTATTCTTTAGCATTAACATTTTCTTGCAGTTTAATTTTTTTTCTCGAATCAAAATACAAATGCACTTAGTGAATGAATTTAATTTCATATCATCTTTTTTATGAATAATTTTGAAATCTTTTACAAATACCGGTTTGTTTTCACAAATAAAAATAGTTATTTTCTTTCAACATCAAAATATACATATATATATATACATTTGTAGAAATACAGCACATGTAAAAATACAGTGAAGAAATATTATTTTCATCACATCATTGAACATGCTCTTGTCCCTTTGTCTTGTCAAAGAAAATGCTACATTTTTAGCTTTGCAAATGCAGGAATACTTACAGACAATTTGCCAAAATGAAGCTAATTACAAGCAATAAGGTATTGGAGCATCCAATATATTAATTTGAATAACATCATTTATAAAATTGACGAATACATATTTTCACTCTTCTTCACTGAATCAAAACTTATATCTACATTTCATATCAAAAATTTTGAATGGCCGAGGCATCAGCAAGTTTTAAGCCGAAAAGAGCGTCTATTGTTTTGAAGTAACGCCAAATAGGGCCAGAAATACGTCACAGTCACTTGCACAGCAGCTTTTTACAGAGGGGTGCATTCATACTCCTTAGAGTTAGAACACAGAAGAACAATCATGCTCACACTGGGATTCAAAACCGGAAAGCTCAGCTTTAATGTAAAACGCGCTACCTTTATGCCAGAACACCGGCGTGTATTGTTAAGGAATTATTTCTATTGTTGCTAAGTTTGTCTAAATATTTTCAGAAAACAGAGTGGCTTTTAAGTTGATTATGGTAACTTCGAGACACTTCACGAACTCTTCTTAGAGGGCTTTGCTGTTCATGGTTTCTGATTTTTGTTAACTACCATTGCTGCTAGTGTCTTTTTGCTAGGTAGACTAGCGTTTTGGTGTCGTGATATACTAACCCCATTTGGCTTTTGGCTTGTTAGGATCTGTTTATATTAATTTCCAATCGTGATAAGCTAAATGCTACCACAAAATCAAAAATAATGCCTTTAAATTTAAATCTTATACTACTATGTAACTGTTTTTTTTTTGAAAAAATGAATATCTTTCTTTAATACAAAGTAAAATATAAATAATAGGAATTTCGAGACATAAATAATATTAGAAAACCTCTTTTGCTCTTCAAAATATTTTAATAATTTTTTATACTAATGATTTTAGGAATTATTCGAATAAAATATGTTTTTAGGGATCATGAGCAATGTTAAAATATGGGGAGGGGCATATATACCGTATAAAATTTGATTATTAATATAACACTCCTTTCTTTAATCTCTACTTTTTGCTATCATATTATTTAAAGAAAAAATTATGCATAAATTTTACTTCAAATTTGCTCAAAGTGACAGAATTATATGTAACAGTACTTTTAAAAATAGGTGTTCAACCCACAAATAGGGAAGCAAGAACTTGGATCTTATTTGTCAGCTTCTTGGCTGATGAAAACTTGGCTTCATGATCCTTCAAGGATCAAGAATAGACCTGATGGTCTCGGCTCGTGAGCCATAGGCTTTCATGTTCGAGACCCGATTCTACCAAAGAGCCGTCGTGTAAGGGGTTTTAGTTTACGTTAAATCCGTCAGGGGTAAACGTTCTTCTCCTGGTGTGGAGAGGGAACTATTTCAGGTATCGTCCTCGTCATCTGACAGTGGTTTAAAATTACGAGATCTATCCCAAAATAACCCTAGTGTGGCTTGCAATGGGACGTTAGTATGACTAAACAAAATTAAACCTTCAAGGATGAAACTCTGATGGCCCCAAAATTTCATTATGTAAAAAAATTTGATGGATATTAACTCTCACTTGAAAGTTTAACATACTCCAATAAATGTAGGTTAGACGTTTTAATGCTGATTGATTTCATGGTGACTCAAGCATCGCTCTTGTTATCTAACCATTTTTAAAGTAAATTTTTTTTAAAAAAAATGGAAAATAGTCCTTCATTTATTTCTGTTGTGGATGTTGATAAGATTAAATTAAAGTGCCAAAACAAAAAGAACACAAAAATATATGAGGAATCTATTTTGATGAAGAATAATTTATTAAAATTTTGCAAATAAACTTATTTTGATAATTATTTTTCTACTTATCAAAAAAAATATTTCATTATCCTTTAAATTACATTTGAAACAATTCTTCATTCACATATAGAAGGAATATTTCATTAAAAATCACTCTATTTTTTACAAAATAATATTTTATTAACACTTTAATTACATTTTCAGGGATTTTTCTCTCACATTTAGAGTCAAAGAATATATTCCCATAGCAAAAATAGAATAAAAAATGGAAATAATTTTTAGAAAAACCATCATCCAATTCATATTTGTATATAGAAAATAATTTTTTCGTATAAATACTCAATAAATATATCCTTTAAAGCTGAAGTTATTAAACAGATTTTACATCATAAAGAAACTATATTAAATATTCGCCAAAGTTCTTAAATTTTTACTTCCAACCGCTTAAGAGGAATATAAATCAAAAGAACACCTTCCAAAAAGGGGAGTGCTCTCATATTTCCATGAAGAAAACAAGCCGAACGTGTTATACACGCAAAGTAAAGACATAAAATCTAATATCGTTATTTTACATATTTCACTTGCTTCAGCTGCCGCCAAATGCCGAAGAGCTTACCCATGTATAACTGGAACTTTGATTTAGAATAACTTCCAAGAAAATCCTGTTTGGCACCTTTTTTTCATGTAAAAATTCCCCGTAAACATCTCAAATTCCATTTCGGCACTAAAGTCGCCGTTTTGTATACGACTTAAAAGCACCTCCCATAAGTATAAACAACCTCCGAACACGGCAAGACCGTTATTGGGCATATATATATAACGGGCCAAGTCATGAACACACGTGGAAATCTCCCCCACACACCCTCTGGAAAATGGCTTCCCCACGTCGAGTTGCTATCGACATTATTTCCCATTAACTTAAAGAGAGGCCAAATAAAAGAAATTTTCAATCTCTGGGTAAAAACGGCGGCTTTTACACTTTATCTCATGTTCATGAGTGTACCGGCATTAAGATTGTGAAGTAAGTGCTTCTTGGGACAGTGGCCTAAGTTCTTCATTCATTTCATCCTGAATTTTGACACTAGTTTTGAAAAATCTGCCAAACAGTTTACAGCCAATGGAAAATAACATCATGGTTAATGAATTATAATGGTAAATATTCTTCCTTTTTTTTCATATAAGAAAATGAATTTTTGAGGTTTCGATCATATCTAAAGATTTTAAATTTATTATTTCATTAGTTTAAAAATTAAAGATTTTAAGAAATAAATATATATTGGAATTAAACTATCATAAATATTTTTGGTACTTAATTATCAGGCCGTTGATAACTATCGCCAAATTTGAAGGCATCACCAATGAGTTGCTAAACCACCAATAATGGTAAAAAATTGTCATTATTTAAAAAAAAATGTCTTCGGCCATTTTATTGGTTTTGTTGGCGTTCACTGTTTATCGCCAAATTTGAATCCGTCGCTAATGAGTTAAAAAACCTATTGGCGACCGTTGGCGTCGACGGTCAAATACATAAGTACTATATTTCTAGCTTATATTTTATAAGAAAATATCGAAAAAGAATTATATCATAAATGTCACTTATTATATCAAACATAATTGCTGTATGAAAGGAATTCTATTTTGAATTCATTTCTCAATAATTTTTTAGTGTGAAGGTTTTAAATTACTTTAAAAGAATTGTTTTTCTAGAATCATTTTTATATACCTAATTCACCACTGAATATTCGAATCCAATAAAAACAAATAATTTAAAGCTATTATTTATGCATATTTTTTGTGTCAAATTTACTTTTTTTTAATTTTGTGGATTTAATCGAATATTTTTATCATGATCTGTAGTTTTAAAATTTTAATTAATTCATTAATCTTTTATATTTAGCTAATAATGAAATCTTAAAAGAGTATCTGCCTTACGTCAGCCTTTGAACATTCTTTAACATCATTGGATAAATAAAAAACATATATTTATTGCATTGTTTAATCACTTAATATTCATATTTCACTCTTTCTGCATTTTTAAGCTGTCGTCCTTATCATCTGGCTGTAGCTCAAAATTACGAGATCCCCCCCTAGTGTTACTTTAAAAAATGGGGCGATACTATAACTATATTAAGCTGGATTTTTAATTTCGAATTTGGTAGGAATTAAGAATTTCAAATTAAGTTTTCACTTCCTACCATTACATAATATACACCTGAGGAAATATAACGAATCTCAATGTGAATGTTAATTGTAGCTTTATACTATGCATAAATGTTTCCTCAATATTTCTTTTTTAATCGGTAAGTGAAACATTTCTCCGAACTTTCATCCGCACCCTACTAATAAAGGATATTCAGTAATGACTGGGTCAATTATCATTAATAGACATAAATAATAAATATATTCTTCAAATAAAATCGACAATATTCGGATATCTAATAAAGGATATTCTGCATTGCCTGGATGAAAAATAATTAATGAAAATAAATAATAAATATATTCCTCATACAAATTTGAAAAATATGCATGTGGAAGTATACTGGGAGGTGTAAACCACGTTTAAAAGAGAGTAACATAACTTTTAAAGGGTAAGTCAATAACATTCATAACATTCTTCCACATCCTACTAATAAAGGATATTCAGCAATGACTGGGTGAATTATCATTAATAGACATAAATAATAAACATATTCTTCAAATAAAATCGAAAATATTCCGATATCTAATAAAGGATATTCGGTATTGGCTGGATAAAACATAATTGAAGAAAATGAGTAATAAATATACTCCTCATAGATATTCGAAAAATATGCATGTGGAAGTATGCTGGGAGGTGTAGACCACTTTTCCAGGGAACTCTGCTTGCTAGGGTCCTCTGAGGAGGAAGAGGCGACAATTTGAAGGTGCGAGGCGGGGGCGTTTCGGAACACGGTGAGACGTCCGAATGGCCATTGCACTAATGGCGTCGGCAAGCCCAGATCTAATATCGCTTTGATTTAAGGAGCAGGAGAGGCCATAAAAAGTAACGGTTCCTCGTCGGCGTATACAACGGGACGTTGTGTCCCATTCTATGTCGGACAAGTGGCGAAGCGGTGTTGCCGCAACGCGTTTTTGCAGGGGGCTGGGCACGCGAGGAGAAGCCCACAAATGGAGATTGGGATTGGATGAGAGGCAATATTTGCTTGGGAATGCGAAAGAAATAAAAATATCTGGTTCATTTTAAAAGCCACGTATAGTTTTCAAAAAAAAATTATCATCATTAATTAGAATATTTTACCTTATAATCTATAGTAATTAAAGATTTTTTAATAGTTATTTTTTTAATTATAAAAATTTATTCTGTGACTTTTTTTTTATATAGTTTCACTAAACAATATTCATTTATAAAATGATATATGAAAACCATCAAGAAGCATGAATATCAAAAATGCAATTATTGTCACTGGATTGGATAGGATAGAGAGGTTTAGTGGCAAAAGATCCATATTTGGCTATACTGCGCCAGTCGTATGGTTAGAAAAGAGATGCATTTATACGTAAAATTCTGTTTGAGTGAGAAACTGATTTAAAAATTACAGCAAAATTATGTGTTAAATAAAATTATAAAAACCAATTGCTTTTAAAAATTTAAAAAGATTTTTGTGGGGGACGTTCCCCTTTGAGCATTTGCAGGTCCACTGTAGAAGCACTAAAAAATTGCAAACGAAAATTATCAAAACTAGGACACTGAGTTAAAATATGAGAAACAGTTATAATGACTTGGCATCTACTGCAGAAAGGAGCTCTATCGCCGAATGAAAGATGTTTATGTGTTAAACGAGTGTGACCAATGCGGAGTCGAGTCAATTTGACTTCGAGCTCTCGC
>JAOUZG010019159.1:13106034-13143022 GCA_026289955.1 Argiope argentata | reverse complement strand
TTATAGATAGATAGATAGATAGATAGATAGATAGATAGATAGATAGATAGATATAGATATAGATATAGATATAGATATAGATATAGATAGATATATAATGATATTTTAAAATCTAAATTAAACCTTAATTAATTTCCAAAGTTTTATCTAAATTTAACCCACAGTTATTTCATCCTAAAGCAATTTCTTATAGTCATTTTATAGTTTCTTTTCCTGATCTCATTCCATCTTTTCTAATTAATTTAAATAACAAAAACTCAATGAACATACTAATTTAGCCAGCGGTTCCCTCGCTCCGAATCAAGGGATAAAATATTACTGATCCAAACAAATTCTTCTAGTGTTTCTCTGTGTTTCTCTCGTCTAAATCAACCTGAGTAGAGACATTCCTATTAAAATCTCATAGTATATAAGACCAGGGATAAATGATTTTCCTCTCTTTTTTACTCTAATCTACTCTTGTCTCGCTCTGTAAACAGATGGGCCTTGTCCGCGCCTATTGTAAATAAATCATGCCTCCTTGGGAGAAAATAAAACGAAGTTAGAAATTCGAAGTGTCTGCCTGTCTTCGAAACTGCCTTCTACATTAAAATAAAAATTATGGTTACATGCATATGTAACCATAATTTATAACCATATATCTAATAGTGAATTCCATTAAGCCTATTATAAATATGTGATTTATATCAGTTATGTTAAACAAAACTTTGAGTTAAAAAAATGTCAGTAAGTATTTGTCAATGAATTTTCTGAAAACGTTTCATGAAAGAATAGTATAAATAAACAGTTTAAATTTATAATATTGCAAATCAATTCAAACATCTTCATCAGACTAAATTAACTTTCAAAACGAGTATATGAAACCAGTTTAATATTTTCATTGTGATATAACTTTTTCTTCCTTGCATTGGCGCAAACAACAGAAAAGCACATTGAATAGACTCGAGGATGAAGGATGTACTGAATCAGACGAGGAATTCTTAGAAAAAACTTCTTAAATTTATGTATATATTTTCTCATGTTTTACTTGCTTAATGAATAGTAGAAAAGGAACAAAAAGAAATTAATTATTGCAAGAGTGAAAGAATTGAAAGCTTTGTGCACAATTTTTACAAAATATACTTCACATATTATTATAACTGTTAAACTCTAAGCAGGAATTAATGTCTTTTTCTAAATGAGAAAAAAGAATAATTCTCATTTAGAGAAAGCATTAATTCATTCTTATTTTTCTTTCATCTGCCTTGTTTAATTAATTATCTATTCGCCAACTTTCTTTCATTTATCTTTAGGTCTATTTCTTTTTACTATTCCTCTTTAAATCATTTGTAATTAATATAGAATTACAAACTTGTGCATGCTTCTTTTTTAACAATAAAAATGGAATGGTTTACACAAAACCATTCCATTATCATAATATACTATATAATCTATTAAACAAAGAAAAATCAAGAAATTCTTGATCAAATATTAGGATATTTTATTGATCATTTAGAAATATCCGTGCATCACTTAGTATCACACGGTGCTTACAAAAGTAGACAACACATTTCATAAGGACATTCACTTTCATAGCAGCTACTCACGCATCACATTTGCTTGCAAAGATCCTTTTTACAGGGAGACACATTCAAACACATCACAGATAAAACAGTTGAATACCACCCATGCATGAATCGGAACTCGAACCCAGGACACCCAAACCAAGGAAAAGGTGTGCTACCCCTGTACCAGAAAGTTGGCATATACCACCATAACTAATAGGGATATTTTTGTTTTATTATTTGATTTAAAAATTAAGTAATTGTGTCTATTCACATTTTTTTTCAAGATAAACGTAAAATGTGATCTTTAAAGGCCTTTAAATCGAAGCCAAATAGTTTTAAGCGTGATTACGGCAACAGCTCCTTATTATAAGGGAATAACTCCCTTACTATTCCCTTATAATCCTCAAATGTGAGCTGGAAAAGACTTGATCAATCTTAAGTTTCCAATAAAAGACTTTGAATTAAAGAATTCATGACAGACAGTTTCATTTCGGCGTTGATTTAAGTGGAAAGAAGAAATAAGTTGTGGAATATGATATCACGTTTCACATCTTTGTAGAAACAATTTTTTGGGGCTTTTAATTATTTGAATAAAGTATATCTTATTGAATGAGTAAGCTCCTGAACAGCTTCTGTTTTCTCTTTGTTTATTTAATTTTAAATCGACATGTATGGATTCATTTCTCACGTTCATGGTTCATTCATTATTGTTCAAAAATAATTTATTTTGTGAATTTTTCGAGTTTTAATCTAACTTTCCAAATTTAGGCCGTATATGTCCAAAAAAAGTACTTTTTTTCAAAGCGCAATTTTGTTTATTATATTAATTAGCACAATTTTGTTTATTAATCAACTCTGTTTAATTATTAAGGTATCAGGATGGCTCCAGGTACCATGCATTCCCTCCAGGCATCATCCATTTCATCCAGACTTCATCCTGTATGGTTTCAGGATCAAAATTCTATTCCACTAATATATATTGATGTATACTATTCCCTTCATGAAGGGAAATTTTATAGAGGAAGTATTGGCTTATATGCCATCTGAATAAAGGCCAAAAGAGGAGAATAGTTTTGAAATAATCGCTTCGTTGCTTTGAAACAGGGTTGGTTGGTTGGTGAGATTTTTTTGGCACAAGAGCCATCATTGGCCAAACTGCGCCAAGCATAAGGTACGAAAACTTATGAGGAAAGAAAGAACAAAACATGAAAAGGTTTAAAATAAAGCATACTACAAATTCATAGGATAAAAAATGTTTTCAAGATATTGTAAAATTTTAAATAGAAATTTGAGTATTGATTCTTTCACAAAAATTGATAAAAATGTTATGTAAAAACTTGAGGTAAAGACAATATTAAATGTTATTATAATAGCCAATGGCATTTAAAAATTTAAAAATGTTTGGGTGATGTTTTTCACCCACCAAGTCCTGTAATGTTAATGACAATGATTTAAAAAAGTGCAGTCGATACGAGTTAAAACGTAGGCATTCAATTAAAATATGCTTGATACTAAAATCAATGTGGCAGGTTTGGCACACCGGCATCCTTCCACCAAAAATGAGATACCTGTGCCTCAAACGAGTATGCCCTACACGGAGGCGGGTCAACTTGACTTCTACATCCTGCATAGGGAGTGCGAACCATGATCCGATGTTGGGTTTCACAGAATGTAACTTGTAATGGATCTGCAGATCCCATTGGTTTTGCCAAGCTTTAAAAATGTGGCTATTGAGAGCTTTCTTAACATCATTGTATGGAAGTCCGTGGCTCAAGGTATCCGATGCTCTGAAATTAGAACAGGGCCTGAAATTAGAGAATAAAACTTTGTTATAACTGTGCTGTCACACTTTAGAGATTTAGCTCATTGTTCGTGAATACCCCATTTTTGTCCATATTTGGATCAACTCGATTACAACCGCCTCGCCAAACTCAATTAATTTAAAAATTACAGCCCAGACCCAACCTTTCCATGATACGCCGAAACAAGAAACCTTTTCACGCCGGAGCCGTAATTACAGCAGTACCCTTTCTGGGTTAACACAAAATTATCACGCGCAGTTGCATATCTTAAAAGTGTGCATCAAAGGAGGGTACACGTAATTGCTATGTTTCCAGTAGCCGACACTTCATATGATCCGAGAGCATGATCGGAAAAGAGTGTGGACCAGTGGGATGGGAAGTTATAACGGCTTCTCGCCTAGAAGTGGGACATTCATTAGGTGCCAGGCGAAACTGAGGAGATAGAAACAGGAGCTGGCGGCAGGCGCAGATTAGGCATCCCGTAGCCCCTCATTTCGCTCACTGGAGAAAGGATCCGAATAAATAGCCATTAATAACCAGAGGAAACGCCGTTTCTTGACTCCGCAAACTGAGAAGGCTCGCTCCTCTCCGGGAATCGAGGGGACGGCTACAAATGTCCGGCTATTGGGGACATGTCGGACATAGGGCTTATTAAGCCCCTGCGAGAAAGGATGGCAGGATTCCGAGGGAGCTCGTTTGTGCCGGTTGATGACCGAGAGTAATTAAAATTCGATTATTAAAATGCTGCTTATTTAAATGATCATTTGTTACAAGTACACTGTGTAGCAGTTTTACAGTGGGGGAATTAATTACCGCTAATGATTTGTTAATTGACTGTGGAAAAGAGAGTTAGAATCAAATGGCAGTTTGTGGTGAAAATGAGATTATCTGGTAAATAGTTCGAGTTAAAAGCTTCTGATTTTCATTCAGGTCTCAGAAGAATTTTTTTTAAAGAAGGGATGATTTTTTTATATTAATTTAAATGAAGAAGAGGTTTAATAATCTCTTGTTTCATGCATTAAGATCCTGCTCAAATTAAGGAAAAGGGAGTTAATCTGATTCTTCTCATCTATTGAAAATATTTTATAATTGTGTTGAAACTTTTTGTAAAAGAATATTGCAATTTAACTCTAAGTTCGGCCCCTATTGTTCAAAAATAGCTCTTGTGCTAATAAAAAAGACAGAATTACCGATTTTTAACCACAATTGCAACAATTCTATATCACTTTATATATATATAAATTTCTTATTCTTTCAAGTTTACGCTATCTTCCAGTTGCAGGAGTTTAAGTTTCCCACACTGTTTCCTAACATATGTCGAACTAAAATACCTAACCAGCAAATGTCCTTCTGAAATTCTTTAAGCCCAGAATACTTTCTCACAACTTTTTTTTCATACTTTCCCTTTTATTTTTCTCTCTCAGATTGACCAAATTATGCTTATGATTTTTATTAAAAAATATTAATTATTGATAGAAATTACTCTTTCAGTATCAACAAGAATATTATTGCTTAACCCTTTTTTACATCACATCTACACATCTAGTTGATAGAACATGCCCGAGCTGGGACTTATGAAGGCAGACGAGCCTAATAAATTCAATGGTGTACTTTTTCAAATTTGATTTTTAAATCATATCAGCAATCTAAAGAATTTCAGATTTTTTTTTTTACTTTTAAAAAAAGTATAGATTTTAATTTGCTAAATTTTAAAATAATGGAAATATATTTGAATAAGAAAATTTCTTTTAATATATTTCAAAAGCAATTATTGGAAATAAATATAGTGAGTTGAATCTATGTGAGGTAATATTAATAAACTGAAATTTATATTTCAGTTTATTAACTACAAAACTTGGGAAATTTAAATTAGTAAGCAAAAGAATATAATTTCTGTATAACTGAAGTAAATATCCACAAACCCTTTCATTACACTTTAGCCATTAGGTGTTTCCATAATGAATATGTCTCTATTTATAGACCATGAAACTTTAGATCTACTTTTAAATTCCGCATCATCAGGGAGCAGCAAAGAATTAACTCTACAATAATCAACTGTAGATGAAATAGTAATCTAGTAAATGCAAGATGAATGATAAAAAATCAACCTTTATGGTTTTGTGCTAAGTAATGCCAGCATTTCCGTCGAAAAAAACTGATGAACAGTAAACCTTAGTTGGAATATAAGAATAATTGAAATATTATCATGATTTCAAAGATTCTAAAGATTCTCATTCTTACTTGTCATGATTTCTAAAGATAGATCAAATTAATATTTTTGAATTTCTCAAAAACAACTGGACTTAGTGCTGTAAAGCTTTGTCAATTTCTATTTGATACGAAGTAAATAGCCTATAATACAACAACTCTAATTAAAAATTTTAATACTTTTGCGTTTTTTTAATTCAAATTTTGACAAGTCTAACTGGAAATTGATTGAGACATGTAGTTTTCTTTCACATATTTTATTTTATAAATAAAGAAATTATTCAATCCCAGTTAAAACATTATTATTCGCAATTTTATTTTTATTCATTATTGAAATTCGTTACACTAGATACTTCATATTTTTTACCTTCAACTTAAATAATTTTCCTTATTGTTCTTTTTTCAATCATGATATAAATTAAACTATTGAAATTCTAATAATCTAATTAGCAATAATAGACTTTTGTAATACTGATAATTTAATTCCGTCATAAATTTTTGTTTTCAAAGCCGTCTTACTGTAAATGACTACATTTATGAATTTTTTGTGTCTGCCATAATGTAGAAAAATAATAACTGCGTTTAGATTTAGAAATTCTTCTATTAAATAAATCGAAAACCATTCGAAATAAGGCAATATTAGATTTCAAAGTGTAACCAATTAATTTATAATTTAAAACCTGTATTTATTCATAATTTTACAGAAAACAACCTTGCACCAAATTTTTATGTTTGATTTTCATAAGATAAATCAAGAAATCGAAAATTTTGTAAATTGGTTGATTTAATCCTCTCGCCATTTTGTGATAAAAATGTTCGTTCAATTAGATATAAGTTTTCAATCAGTATTTCCTGATATGCCAGTTATTTAATGAACTTGAAAATTCATTTTCAGTTTATAATTATTCATATAATCAATATATCAGTATTTCAATCAAATATTTTTTGTTATACAAGTTGATTTATAATATTAAGGAATTATTTATTCTTTCTTTATTTTGTCGAATATTATAGATTAATGTATTTAAACATTCATGAAATACATTCTCATCATTATACTTTTAAATTATATAGTTTTTTTAATGGAATAATTTTATTTAGACCTCTTACACCAATTAAATGAATATTTTATTTTTAAAAAAGATATTTCGGGTGTGAATTAATTCCATATAATACAGTTGTTTAAAACTAAACTAAATTTTATATTTAGTTTTATATAATAAGCAATTATCTCATGTAAAGATATAGAAATTAAATTAAATACTAAGCCGCAATGGAAATTACTTTTGAAAGTTAAATGCAGTCAAAAATTGTTAAAATTCAACCTCTGATATTATTCCAAAAATTTTCTACTTATAATAAAATCTAATTATATTTAAATAAAATATTTTATCTCTATTAAATAAACCTGGTCTTTGTCTCAGTATTTTATACATAGTTTTGGAAAAATAAAGAAGTAATTAATGTCTTTGACTGGCATAAAGCATTTACGAAATAAATTAAAGTGAATTAATCACTTGAATTTTCCAAAATAAAATTAGAGCGTAAATGGAATAACGATTTTCAATACAAATTTTCAAACGATTATTTCAATATATTGGTATATTTAGTGTTTAATAATGTTTTAGAGTAGTATTTTATTAGAATAAAGAGCAATTGAAAGAAATAGTGAATTCTTCCAAAGTTTCTGGTAAGGGAAAATTATCACTTTATAATTCGTTTTTTTCTTACATTTATTTTTGTTCTTTTGTAATACAATTAGTGCGCATTAATTTTGTTTTTAATATAAATCAAACAAATTTTACACTTGCAAAATTTAAAATATTAATTAATCGTATGACTTTGTTGTTTATAATGCTATTTCGAAAAGTTTACTTTTACATTACTAATAATCTCATTCAATATATCAAATATGTATGTATATATATTATATGAAGGATACTGGTGCAATAATTTAATCCTGCAAAGTAATTTTTTTTCTCTGTCATATAATAGGCAAGTCCATATACAAACTCAAATATGATCAGCTTGTAGGTATTTTTCAGAGTACATGATAACAATTAAATTTCTAAATTCGATTAGAAAATTTTTAATGTGCTAAATTTTTAATTTATTTTAGTTAAAAATTAATTAAATTATAAGTTAATAAACTTACTTAATAATTATTTTGCAATTAAATTAATTTTTAATTTAATTTAAAGTTTTAATTTATTATTAATTTACTTTTTAATTTAATTTAAAATCTTAATTTATTAATAATTCAATTTTTAATTAAATTTTAATTATTTTTATTTTTTAATTAATGTAATTTGAAACTAATTTTTGTGCATATTATTTTAAATTTAATTTTCAATTATTTTTTAATCAATTTATATTAAAATATTTATTTTTTAATTATTTTTATTTTAAATTAATTTATTTAAAATATTTAATATTTAATATAATTAATTTTTAATTTTATTTATTTTTAATTTAATTCAGATTTTTTTTAATTTTTAAATTTTATTTATTATTAATTTAATTTGAATTTTTTACATTTTTTAATTAATTTAATTTAAAATATTTATTTATTATTTATTTATTTTACTTTAAAGTATTTAATCGTTGTAGGTTTGAACAAACGGCATCTTAACAATGAATCTTCCCTTGTATTGCATAACAAGAGCATATGATGACAAATAATTGCCATTAAATTCTGAAATATTTTCAAGTCATGAAATATCAAACGATAATTCTCCTTTTTCGTTATAAAGTATAAACTTTTATTCAATTCTAAAAATAAAACTAAAAAATTGCAAAACAATAATTTAATTTCAAACAGAAGATTTAATTTTCATCAACAAATATTAAAGCTCATTTTTTCCATATGTTCTTTGCTTTTCATCTTATGAGTAAATATTAACTAATATTTAAGATTCAATCAGAATGAATTTTCAAAAAATATGATTTTTAGAGCTGCGTTTATATAATTACTATAAATTACAAAACATATAAGGAAAAACAACTAAATTTTACGAAATATCTGAAATTATATTTGATACTGAAGTTCTTATTTACCAGTACATTTTTACTGGTTGTTTCAAATTGATAAATTTCTACTAACATGATAATAATAAAATCAATTTTTTAAAATTATCCTTATGATAAGAAAAATTTAATTGTGCGTTTTTTTGTATTGGTTATTTCTGATATTTCCGATGATCGGAATAAAACATGAATGAGGGTAGATAGCTACTATTAAAGTATTTTAATGATATAAAACATTAAATTCGCAGACTAAATTTAAGAAAACATAAAACATGAAAACCTATCGCTGCGATTTATATTTAATGAGTAAGTATCATAATCACATAAACGACATCATAATTAAATATCATCAAACAACCTTAATTGTTTTTATAATTTTTTGTGCATAATTATTAGTGACTGCATAGATTTATGATACGATATGATATTTGAATGTTGATTTGAATATGTTACATGCAAATTTGAAATACTTGCAAAGATAATTTATTAAAAATCACACAACGAAGCGCTGCAATTAAAAATTTCACAATTTTTTCTTTGTGAAATTTTGAAAAATCGGAGCTTTTTCTGAGCAACACATAGAAATAAATATTGATGTTTTTAAAAGAATTGAATATGGAAGTAAATGTTCCAACGAACGCAAAAAGGAGACGTATTTCATTCTTTTAAGTTCGATATGCATCACCATCGAGCAAACTTTGAAAACATTACAAATTTTATTAATGTTTAAATAAAATTTTAAAATAAAAATTGTTAACCATCAAATTTAATGAATTTTTTAATCGTTAGTTTTGTAATAAATTAGATATCTTTAAGAGAAGACGACAAGAATTTTTTTAGGAATATGATGTAAATATAAAAGATTTTATCCAAATTGATTATTATTTCCAATCAATGATGTTTGCATATTTCTGTTGTTGTTGTCATTAGTGGCACTTGCCATGAACAAACTTCGCCGAGGCATCAGTGAGATACGATATAGAGGAATACGACCTAGCTACTCATTCATCACAGTCGCTAGCACAGCCCCTTTTTTGAGGGGGACACATTCATACAGCTTACAGATTAAACACAGAACTACCAACCGAGACTCGAACCAGGGATACTTAGCTCTCTGGGAAGACGTGAAACCCCTATACCAGGATGCCGGCAGGAAATCTCTTATCATATGATCACATTAAGGGTAGCTACTATACAATTAAAAACTCATAAAATATCATAACACATTTAATCAAAAGTGGCATGATACACTTAATGGCATGAAAATAGTCATGATATTAGCAAGATGCTATGAAGAAACTAATTATTAAACTAATATTTTAACTTTAACCATGTTTTAATCATATCTTAAGTATGAATCTTAGTTATATTTTTAACATAATTTAATATAGTGTATGGTAATTTTTTTATAGAGTATAGTATTTAAATATTGTGATATAGATACAGCGACAAATGGTCTTGCTTAGAGATAAAAGCGTATCTGAATTAATATAGTTATCATCATTATTTTTGTCCTATAAAGCACCTAATTGAAAGTGCCTTTTCATAGGCTGCTTCACACATTCTCATTGCCACAAAGAAAATTATTGATAATTAAATTACAAGAATATCATTTACAATTCCTTACTTAAATTGTGAGAATCCATGTTTTTTTTTTTCTAAAATTGTTGCAAAATTGTATAACGAATAAAATTTCCTGAAAAGCCAGAATTATTTCCAAGTCATAAACCTTTCATAATAACTGCATTTGCTAGGACTCTGTCATATATTTAATGATAATTAAATTACAAGAACATCATCATTTACAATCGCTTGCCTAAATCTTGAGAATCAATGTTTTTTTCTAAAAGTGAGGCAACATCGGATGATGCCATAATCTCCATTGGAGAAACGAACCTATCTCCAATGGGAGTAATTAAATTTCCTGAAATGCCAGAACTATTCCTAAGTCATAAAACATTCCATAATAACCGAATTTCGCCTAGACCCTGCCATATATTTCCATTGGCATGAGAAAATAGACCGTGCGGTAATTAAATCACGAGAATTACATTAATTATATTCCCTGACAAAGTAGAAGAATCCCATTTTCTACTTAATCCCTGTTTCGCTCCGGAAGGGACGCCCCTGTTTTTCCATCGAACTGCGAAAACCGGCTCTCCACTATGCATACGCACCCCCTTCTCAACGCATCTGATGGATAGGCATTGTTAGGGGCGCGTTTAAAACGACAATTGCAGGGGCCCCCCGTTCCTCCGAAATAAATGTAAATCGCCAGCCATAAATTACGCCGTGATTAGGTAGACAAACTGCAACAGCTGTACGTTATAAGCAAATATATCTTGCTTCAAATTCTATTTATACAGGCGAGGAGCCCGTAAATTCCTCGGTTTCTGCAAGCAGACACGATCGAGGAGCCCTGATTGGGCATTTGTCTCGGCGCCAATGGATCAGGAGCGGAGAGAAGGAGGAGCCATGCTCTCTCTAACGGATCCGGAAAAAGTGGTGCGAGTCACAACGGATCCTTAAAGATTGCTAATTATGCATTTTTAAAATATATATATGTATATCATAATTATATAAATAATCATAGGAATGTATATAACATTTATAGCCTATATAATTGATTATTTATTTATAAAAAGTAGAGTGATATATCCTTTATAAAGATTATTATATAAACATTATATAAAAAAGCAAGAGAGCATAAGGATGTGACAATCGTGAATAAAATACATTTTATTCATTCACACAAATTCAAATACGTTTTTTAAAACTTGTAGTGGATGACACTCGATGTTAATACGGCTTATCAAATATTAATTCATTCATTAAATTTAATTAATTTTTATTATTTTAAGTAAAGATTTAGCAGTTTGTAGTGAAAATTGAAATCAATAGACAATAGCTCAATTGGTAAAATGAGAGGATTTCAGTATTTTTTGACGTGAAGGTAAAGAATGCAAATTCAATTCATGCGGAAAAAATCATTTTTTATTAAATTATTAATATTAATTGTCATTACTTAATGAAAAGTAACTAAAATAAAAATTTTCATTGTTGATCTAAGTAGGGATCGACTTAAAAAAGACATTTCTTTATATTACTTGTTAAGTTTGAATTTGTATTTTCAGGTTTAGTTAGTTTTTTCCAGTTTAGATGTGATACAGGACAAATTTTTGAGTTAATATTAATAATTAACATTAAATATTAAAAATTCTGTCACCTATAATAAAAAATTCGATTGATTATTTTGATTCGTTTTATTTTTTGGCATTTCATTAAAAGCACACTGTCAAGCTGCTTATTTTGGAGTGCTACTTAGCCATTTCTTTTCAAAGTTTAGACAATTTTATTTCAAGTTGAACTACTTTGAGACTTAATTTTTCCTTATATGAAATGGCAGCTTAAAATAATAGTGTGCTGGTAACGAGTTATTTTATTGTTAGTTAAAGAGAGAATAAAATGAACTGATAACTATTTTTCATTACATTGTTTATTGATTATTGATGCTCTATATTAAAATATCTTCAAGCAGTTAAATGTTTTAATGTATTAAGATATATACGAAGACTATTCATAGTGATGATGTGTCCTCTTTACAATGGAAAGAGGGATGCAGAAGCTTCTGAGGGTATGGCCCTTGAGCCCCGAGATCAAAAGTCTGTCTTCTAGCTCATATAAGGTTGACACACACACATTTTCGATACTTGCACAGCCTTTTTTCACAAGCAGGTACATTCACTTTCAGATAGTACACAAAACAACCATACCTTAACCGGGACTCGAACCCGGGTTGACCAGATCACGAGGAAGAGGCGCTACCTCTATGCCAGGATACTGACAAAAACTGTTTAACGATGTTTAAGGATACTGTTTATTTTTGCTTGATGTATTTGCTGATTATTGATGAATGAGTATTTTATAACATGTCTAGTCGGCGTCCTGGCTTAGAGGTAGCACGTCTTCCCCGTGATCTGGGCATCATGGAGTCCCGGTTCTGGTATGTATTCTATCTGTGAGGTTTAAGAATGTACCCTATAAGGGCCTAATTGGTACTACTGACAAACAAGACACGCTGATTAAGCTTAAAATAGTTGACGGCCATCATCGCGCTTCTCCATGGCAAGTGCCATAAGTAAAAACAACATAGCCTATCTTGATCTCTAAAACTATGAAACATAATTTATACTGAAGAATTCTTACATTATCGAATAAAAAATATCATAAATAAAAAATGTTTAAGTTTTGTTTAATATTTTAATAAATAAAATATTGTTAAATTAAAACTCACGAAAAACCTTTTTCTGACTTACTTTTAATTGGTAAATGAGTTCTATTTCAAATTATTGCAGATTCTTCAAACTAAAATATTAAAATTCAGAACATTTGAAGTAAGATAAGCTAATTTTTAACAATTTAAGAGAGAAAAATAAAAATTGTTTGATAATTCTCTTAATTAATAAAATAATAAACACGCAAGTTTATTAAAATTTTACCAAAAATTCTGCATTCTTGTATTTTTTTTCCACTGCTATTAATATGAACTTTTTTTTTTGCAATATGGTTTAGTTTTTCTACGAATTTTACGACCAAATGTATTTTTAAGGTCATTTATATTATTTTTATTTAAAAAACATTACTATTTCTTTCATTATTATGCTTTTAAATCGATATAAAAGATTTAAATTAATCATAGGTCTATGATTTTTCAAGGACGTAACACTGTTTCTATTAAAGAGAAGGGAATAAACCTACCTTCATTCTTCTTCAGGTCTTAAGCTTTTTTTGTAGTAAAAAGAGGCATAAGGAATAGATACTAGTTACTTAAAAATTTGAAACAATCGTACCAATCGTACAAAACCACACATCTAACAAGATATATAAAATGAAATTAGAGCAGTGCACATGATATTTATTGTGTGATTGTCAAATTTTTAATCAGACAAAGGAATTTAGAACTAGTACAAACATAATAAGAATTTTATCTGTATATATACTATGGTCCTTCAATCCGTAATTTTAATAGAGAAAAATATTAATATTAATAATACTTCTAAATAACATAAATAAATTGTTAAAATCTCTTTATAAATGTTCAGTATAAAAAAGTAAAATATTGGTTTAATTAATTAAACTAAAATCCTGAGAAGCAAGACTTTTTTAGGCGAACCTTGTCTTTTTAAATCGTTCTTAGATAATAAGGACTGGACTTGTGATCACTCACTTTTTAAAATCCCACACCACACTAGTGAGGAACATTTAACCATTAATATCAAATCTGGCATGCTTTAACTCTACCATTAATCTTCAGTGGAATCAGATTTGATACTTGGAAGTTTCCAGTATCGAAAGTCAAACCCTTGCTTACTGTATTACGTGGAAATTCGAAATTTACGGAATTATAATGTTATTTAATAAGGCCTTTATATAATCGTAATTGAATGCCGAGTCAACATGCTTGTGTGAATTTGTATGTGTGTGCTTGTCTGTATGTGTTTGTGTGCGTGTATATGTGCGTATGTTGGTTTGTGTTTGTGTTTTGTGTGCTAGTGTGTGTGTGTGCGCGCGCTAGTGTGTATCTGTATACTTGTGTGTGTGTGCGCGTATGTTTGTGTTTGTGTGCTTGTATGTGTTTATGTGCTCACATGTGTGTGTGTGTGTTTGTGTGCGTATGTTTGTGTTTGTGTGCATGTATGTGTTTATGTGCTCGCATGTGAGTGTATATATACATGTGTGTGTGTTTGTGTGTGCTTGTATGTGTTTATGTGTTCGCATTTGTGTATGTATACTTTTGTGTGTGTATTTGTGTGTGCTTGCATATGTGTGTTTGTGTGCTTGTATGTATTTATGTGTTCGCATGTGTGTATATATACTTGTTTGTGTGTGTTTGTGTACGTATGTTTGTGTTTGTGTGCTTGCATGTGTATGTTTGTGTGCTTGTATGTGTGCGTTAGTGTGTATGAGTGTGTGTACACGTGAGTAAGAGGATAAATAATTGTAACCGAATGCACATTATAAAAACGAATCATTTAATGAAAATTAGGATGATGATTAATGGTTTCATTTCTAGATAGACTTCATACTAATGAATACATGAACAGTAAGACAAAATTGACCTAAATTTAATAAATCCCACCAATTTAAAATATTAACACACAAAATAAGGCCATATATCTTTTTTTAAAACCCATAATTCGAAATTCATACTCTGCTCATATAATTTCACATGAACCGGTAAAGAAAACTGGCATATTTCTCGTCCCAGCACCTTACTTAGATTCCTTTCCCGCTGAGCTGCGTGAAAATTTAGGGTCGTGTCTTCGCAGTTCGAGAGAAATGCGATAAGACTCTCCGCGCCGACGATAAACTTCCCGGTCGGCTACGAGTCCGATGAATTTAAACGGCTGGCGATAAAACTGCGCGCGACCATCGCAGCAACATTTATTATCTCCGGATGATGAGCCGGACTCATTGAAAGGCCACGTTTCTTTCCGCACATTAAACACGGGATATTGCTCCAGCACGGATCTAACAGTTTAACATTAGTTAATAAATTTAGAAGCTGCCTTTGATTCAACATACGCATTACCTTATCTTGAATCGCTATTGATTTGTTGATTCGTGTGCTTCTCGGCATCGGTTCGGATTTATTTTTCATATTTTATAATTTCGGGAAGTGGACTGCAATAACTGCATATTATGCTTTTAGATTTGTTTATTAGGAATCCCTTTTGAATAATATCTTTTGATTCATTTGTATCAAAAGAATATCTTCAGAATCAAAAGATTTTTGAATAATATCTTTTGATTCATTTGTATCATTCGTTTTGAAACTGGAGTATTTTCTACCTAGGTTAGAATATAAAAATGACACATTAGCAACCACTCCTTTATCAAGCTTCAATACCACACCAACCTAGTGATATTTGAGCTTTAAAACTACATTTGATTTAATATATTAGCTGTGATTAATGATTAATAGTAAAAAATTATAAACTGGGAAAAGATCTTATTCGATGAGTTGCTATCTTATTTACAATATATTTGGTTATCACAAACTAAATAGCGAACGTTCTGATATAAATTTTCAAACGTATAGGCAGAATAATTTTTTAAATACAATTTATAGCACAATTTAAACGTAAATGCACAGTAACGTAATTAGTTTTGTTTCCTTGCAATGGAAATAAATTGAAGTAAAAATATTATCATAGATGTCAGTTCGTTAAATTGTGCTATAAATCAGGAAAAAGCGACGTTTACAATCCTCTAACTTATTTTCATTCATGCTTTACTTTATTTGAGCATATATAAACATATCAAGTAATCTATGTGAGTTAAAGAGCACCAAAACATCAGAAGAAATATTTTTGCAGCTCAGGCTCATTGTCATCTGACCGCAGCTCAGAATTATGAGGTCCGTCCCAAAATAGCCCAAGAGTTGCTTTAAAACGGGATGTTAATTTAAGTAAACTAAATTGCGATATTATTTTCCTGCCATGTTAATGTCATGGATAAAAAGAAAAATTTACAGTGATTCTTAATGAATATTAGCCCGAGAACATGGCAAAGAATGTGGGAACATTGGATACAAAAAAAAAAGGAGATTCTGTAAAATTCAAGAATTTCGGCTATTAGTTTGGTAAATCTGAAGACCTAAAATTCCGTGTAATACCGAAAAATATGTATTAAAGTGACGGTTGAAGGATCAGCTGTTAACTCTGTCTATGAAATGTTAATTGCAAAGACCGCCTCTGTTGAGGCCAAGAATACTTATAATATATTTATTAATAAATTAATGATATGCAATCTTTTTGTGTCATGCAGGTTCTGTTCATAGTGTGAATATTTTCCTCGGTTTTTTTTTTACCTGTGCTCCATGTTTTCATGAAATAAAATGACGTTTTTTGTTGCCATGCTTACTGGACTTTATTTTTTCAATCATCAATTAAAAAGTTTCCGCAACATTTTTATCTATGTTATATAAATATAATTGTACATTCTAGTATTCTTGTTATAATGAGATAAAATAGCTTTAAAATATGGAAGAAAATTTCTTGCCAATCTAGGTTGCATAAAATGTATATTAGCTCCTATTTTTTCCCAATTTTATTTGTTAACTAATTTTTTAATTTACAAAATTTGTTTTAAATTTTTTTTTAAATTTCATTCATTCTTCTTCACGGCATGTTATAGTCATGTGATATATATTTCAATAGTCTTTTAGATTTACACCTTTATGGCCAATAGATTTTATACCTTGATATTACAATATTCTTTCAATGATTTACGGTATGCCGGCGTCCTAGAATAGGGAGAGAACGTCTTCCCCGTGATCTAGATGCCTAGCTCCCCATGTTCTGGACAACACTGTTTGTCCCAGTTTGGACATGGATGTTCTTCTGTGTTCTATCTGTAAGGTTTGTGAATGGACTCTCCTGTAAAACGGAGCTGTGCAAACAAATTTGTGATGAGTGCGTTGCTAAGTCATTCCCATGGCCCAGTTGGCGCTACTTCAAAGCAAGAGACGCTCATTTGGGCTTAAAATTGCTAATACATCAGCGAGCTTGTCCATTGCAAGTACCATTAGAAGCAACAACAACAGGATTTATAGCATTCTAATTAAGTACTAACATTTTATTGACACCTAATTCGTATCATTGCATATATATATTTCAGATACTACCAGGATTCAGCATAAAATTGAGAAAAATTCATCACGTATATGATATAAAAGGAAGGTTTACCGAATGCATCGTAAAAAATATCTTTCACACAAACCTCAACAGCCTTGAAAAATGGTTGAAATATCTACATCTGTTCGTAAAATTTCTACATTCAGGAGCAAATCACAATATATATATATATTTTGGTTTCTTTGGTAAACAAACCCAAAATGAAATTATGGTTTATTTCATTTTCTCTACAAGAAAGTAGGTTAAATGAAAACTCAACCAAAAAAAATATCCTTAAAAAATTTCCATAAAAGAAAATAAATATATCGAGTGCCAACTCACAAAACCAATCTATGTTGTGCATGTGAGGCAACTGTTTCTGGCGAGTACATTAAATAAAGGAAGGGGGAAGAGCGGGAAAAAAGGGGGCTCTTCGATTCAACCGAGTTCCTTTTTCGGTGGGTGACGCGTTTAATTTGGTGTATGACGTTCTTTCGGCCTGCACATTCCCCTGTAATGTGTCCCCAGGGATTCGGGTAGGCAGACCTAATGAAATTTGTGGCGCAGCAAACTCAACAGGAGTGGGTAAAATGTGAGGCTGGCTTGCTTCAACTTGTCGACGGAACCAGGCTTCCATTTGCCCTTTATTCGATTTCTTTATGCTGTTGTTTTTCTTCTATCTGGCCACTATGTCTGTCTGTCTGTCTTTTGCTGCAAACTATGTGGGTGCCACCGCTGTATATAACAAAGTTTAAATATAAATAAATTAATAATAACCAATATTCTCTCCATTAAGATCAAAACAGACCACAATTTTAGTAATTTTTATGGCTGGGAATGATTTTTACATTCCATTTTATGCGAAAAAATTCGAACAAATTTTAAGGCTCTCTCTACCGAATAATAATAGTAGAACAAATAATAGAAAAAAAAGCAATTTTTTAAACATCATTTCCTATTTAGGTGAAAAAAGAATTTTTTTTTATTTTAGTTACTCTTTATTAAAAAGTTAAAATTAATATAAATGTGTATAGAAATATGATAGAGTCACAATATTAAGCGGCAAAATAGAAAGCGAATTTCCTGGCGATTTTCTATTATCCTTTCTATATAAGATGTTCGAACTAGCAGCCCCAGGGATGGGAATCTAACGCCATACCAATCAGACTATCCCACCCTATCAATTACACTTACTGCAAATAATTTATCAAAAAATTATACTAGCATTGGATTTTCAACACCAACTGAGGATTTATAGCCAACTGTGGCAACGCCAAATGCGTGATTTTTCTGCATAAGTTGGTGTACCGAATGCTGATTAGAAAATTCTAATGTTCTATATTCTGTATTATTTTAATTCGAAAAGACTTCAAAATGAATCGGAAAAATCGATTAATTAAACATGATTTGATTTTAAAGGCAACAAGCATTAGAAAAATAATAGAGTCGTTTAAAATAATCAACCGAAGACATATTAAGCCTAACGTCATTGGCGTAGAAAAAAAAAACAAACTGAATTCGTTACTTATTTGTCGGCAGGGAAATGAAGATTTTTGGCGAGAAAGTTAGTTTTTAATTAATTAATAAAAATTAATGAATTAATATTTGAAAAAATGTATTAAATGTATTAACATCAAATGTCATCCACTACAAATTTTAAAAAATTACTTGAACTTGATTGGATGAATAAACAGCTATATATATATATATATTCAAATCATAACCTGATAGAAATCAGTTGTTTCTAACATTCGAATATTAGCTCATGGTAGATGAAAGGACAGAAAGAAAAGAAAAGCATTCGAACAAAGATCAAGTTGCGAATACTTGATGCATCAAAATAAAACTTGCAAAAACGATGAATTACATTAGCAGTAAAACAATTTAAGGGAAATCCAGTGACAGTGTCAAGAATTTGCATAATTGCTGCGAATAATACTGATGAAACTATATCTGATGCTGATTCTTTGAAAAAATAAACATTATTATTATAATTACACATTTTTTAAAACAGAAATGGCAACAAGAGATCAGTAGTTCTCGCCAATAAAAATCCCACATCTACATTCTTCTGAATTTTGGAAAACAGAAAAGCCATTATATGAATTGTAAGCACCGACAAACTGTTTCTTTTAGAATGTATTAGAAAGCAAAACTTTGCACCCAAGTAATCCAGTCAACAATTTTAAAATTTTGGAACGGAAAACTATAAAACTTAAAACAAAAATTGCGAGAAACATTTTGAGTATTATGTTTCAATTCTATTTAGTTTTTTGATAATAAATGCTACGTTCTATATTCATTTTCTTTCGCTTTTATTTCTATGGGACTTATCGTTCCGGAGGGGACATCTCGAAATGAGGATTCAGATATCTCCGGCTTGGTGGTTGGATCTCGTCACCATGGAGGGTACACTAATAGGTGGGGTAGGCTCCTCCTATCAATTTTGAACAGGAATAATG
Source organism: Argiope argentata (assembly GCA_026289955.1). Taxonomy (NCBI): domain Eukaryota; kingdom Metazoa; phylum Arthropoda; class Arachnida; order Araneae; family Araneidae; genus Argiope; species Argiope argentata. Next base: position 13,123,298 of record JAOUZG010019159.1, on the reverse strand, counting down.
ACAATTATGTGTCACTATTTCTGTTTTCTGTCCTAAATTTTGGATCTAAGAAGATATTTTTAATGATATATAAACATAGTGCTTCTATTATTATTTTTTCACTATTACGTGCGTAAAACGTGTAAAATATTATGGCTTTAGAAAGTGTTAAAAAGCTTGATATAAGATTTTTTATTTATCATCAACGAAAATAATTTTTTTTATTGTACAAGTTACTGCGTTTTAATTTTTCACAATTCATGTTACAAGTAATTAATACTTTATGCGCCGGTCCCCCGGGAGCTGAGCATCCCAGGTCCGAGTCCCGATTCGGGCATTCACAATTCATGTTACAAGTAATTAATACTTTATGCGCCGGTTCCCTGGCATTAGGTGCGCGGGTTCCCCGGGAGCTGAGCATCCCAGGTTCGAGTCCCGGTTCGGGCATGGATGTTCTGAGTTCTAACTGTAAGGTGTATGAATGTCCCCCCCCCATAAAAAGTGGCTGTGCAAGTGACTGTGATGATTGAGTAGCTAAGTCGTGCTCTTGGCCCTAGTTGGTGCTACTTCAAAACAAGAAACGCTCATTTCGGCTTAAAACTCGCTGATGCCTCAGCGAAGCTTGTCCATGGCAAGTGTCACAAATAACAATATAACAACATTACTCTATGCCGTCATTATCATCATTTATGTATGGTAAATCCAGATGTGCTTATAGTTATCATAGAGATGTAATGTTTTTAATAAATAAAATTTGGTGCTACTGGAAATATTTAACCCTTTTCCCTCCGATGGTAACTCTGACTCAAAATTCAAGATTGTGCATTATTTTGACATTTTATTTATTTATTTTTCAAATTTAATTGTTAAAACGCCTACATAATAGTTAAGAGATGTAGAATAATTTTTCAAAGAATTACGTATATTTATTTTTCATAGCAATAAACAAATCTTTGTATTAGTGAATAATTTTGCATCTAGTTATTTTTTAGACTATGTAGGGTTAAAAATATAACTGCACTATTCGGAAAAAAAGAAAATTACTAATATTAGTGAAAATTGGAGCATATATTTAACTTTTTTTCTTTTAACTTTGTTATTTTTCAATTTATTGCATATTATGAAATCCATAATTGAACTGAAATTTCATATGCACAATAAAATAGCATAAAAACTGCTTCTACTTACTCCCATTTATTGGGAATTTCTATCATTATCATACTATCTTTCTATAGAGCACACATACATATGTAGGAATTTGGATAAAAACAACCGATGTGACTTTAGAGCCTTTCGAAGGGCTTATTTTTTCCGTATAAATATCTCTCAAATACTTTAACTATTATTCATTGCCTCTCTGTGTCCTTAGTAAAGCACAATATTCAGAAAAATAGGATGATAGAAATTCATATCCTTCAATAACACCTTTGGAATTTTGATCCATTAGATATAATCTTTCCTGACATCAGGGTTTAGTAGAGAATAGATGTTGGATCTGACACAATACAAATCTCCATATTTTCGTCAACAAGACGAAATTCTACTTTTCCTTTGTGAGGTTAAACCTAACATTGCTTCGATCCTTTTCTTTCTGGTAAACGAAATACCCAAACAGCTTTTATGTGGCAAATATCGAAGGACCACCCAGACTTCTGTTCTTGCTGGATAGTATTGGTGGTGGTTTATTACAAACATGTTGCATATGCGTGGGAACATATCCTGTCCGGATCACAAAGCACTCACTGACAGGCGCTATATCATTACCTTATCTATTTACCAGAAGTCGCAACACATGATGTGGAATTCCATCCCAACTAAACCAAGCATCCAGCCTGTTGCCTGAGGTCCGAGATTGGAGGAAGGAATATAGTAGTATCGCGCAGCTGCTATTTCTTCTTTTAAGGAGACTTTTCAACAAAATCCGCTAAGATGTCAACGGAGCTTTCAAACATTCTATTCTGCCTTTTACCAGTCACCCCTCGAGAATCAAAAGCGAGGGGAGGACGAAGTCGAAGGGGAAAATAGGAATAATCCCCTAAATCTCTATTGAAGTGATCTCCTATTTGTGGACTATAACACCTCGGAATACTGCCAGAAAGAGAGAAGGTTTTCGAAACTGCACACACGATCGCTAAACATGGGGGCCACAGGTTGTGACCTCGCAGGGCAGGGAACCCACCCCCAGTGACGCCCCTTTTCTTTGAGAACCCAGGGGTGCCTCTCACCTGGAACTGGTGGTCCTCGTAAGTTGGCACTCCATTGGGACGTCCCCCTTGCAAATTGAGGGTGACCCTAGAATAGGGGGTGCAACCTTAATGGGATCATCCATTATGCGACACGTGAGAGAGAGGAAGAGGATAAAAAAAAATCACCCCCGATTAGTGACAAATACTCTTCCACCTCTAAATAGATTTCTTCCAAAAGGTGCCTCAATGCAACGAAAAGCGCATCCAATTGCCAGCTCCGGCGGTTAGTCGCATTGTTGTTAAACAGGGATAATAAAATCTCGACTTATAATGGACCAAAATCCGACGTGAAGTTACTGGTCTTGTCTACCAGCTTTTCAGCTGTAACAATCGATTCGTTACATAAAAGTATTCAGGTATTCTCTTTGGGGAGCGAAGAAAGGGAAAAGTATTGAATGCTTGTCTGTGCCTTCAGCAGATGAAAGAGTGTTGATCAGGAGGGCAGACGTTTGGATTTCTTTGTTACCTTGTTCAGCAATTTGAATGAACACAAGTGCCTACCTAATTCGCTAGAAACCCATAAAAGAGTATTGTTGCAAATTTTACGCAATGTCTAATGGAGGTGAGATATATCTGAGAAACTCTTGTAGAACATGTTTAAATTGATCTCAGAGACGATAAAATGATTTAAGAGGCTTCAATATAAGTTCAATTTCGATTAATGTATTAGTGTCTATTAAGTATTTTGTCGATATAAAAGGAAATCAAAATAATTTAGTTGAATGTTATGAATATTTTGTTCTGAAATCTCTGAACAGTAAAAAATATTTTTAAAAGGATGATAGTTTTTTTCTTTATTTTGTGTAATTTTTGAAATATTTTATTCAATGCTTCATATTTGTTCAACAGAATTTATGCATAAGTTTTGAAAAATACCTGGTTGACATAAATAAATAACAGGATTTTTTATAAAGAATTTTTTGAAGAAATTTTAGAAAACAAAATAGAAAAATATTTTTAAAAATAAATATGCAAAATTAAGCAAAAATTTGCACGACAATATAAATTGATATCGTTAAAAAAAACAAGCCATATTTGGTCAAACAGGAATTTCAGATTCGATCCTAAAAATGACATCAATGTAGGAAAAAGTTCTAAAGCTCAACTTGATCTTTGGTTCCTTGAATTCAATTCAGCCATTGCTATTTAGGGTTAGTTTTGCGGCTCCAACTGAAGATATTACTATGTTCAAGCAAGAAAATTGAAGTTGGACAAAACTTGGTGATAATTGAAATAACGTCTTGACATTCGATCAGTTATCAAGGATTTATACAATGAAATTTATTGACGTAATTTGTAGAATTGTAATAATCTTTTGTAACCAAGAAATGAATTTAAGCTCATTCTGTATTTTTATCTGTAGTATTTGACATAAAATATATTTAATGTTGTTGGCCTCGCGAATTTATATAAAAAAAAGAACACAAAAGCGAAAATATATTGTTTTAAAATTAGCTTAAATTATCCGGATTTTTTTTTAACTACAGAAAATTGTTTAGAAACAAAACTGCCCTTATTAAAAATCTATCCTTTCCCCCCAAAAAAAAATTCAAGTAATGCAATAATTTTTATATTGTAATATACCTCGATAACTGGAAAATTTTATTCTAATGATTTTTTTATATATCCAATTAAAACTCCTTAATCATAGCTACTAGACAAATTTGGCACTTTCCAGTTCAATTGTTCTGAAGAATATTTATGAGGATTTTTGCATGTCACACTGCGCATGTTTCTTATTGATCTTTTATTTATTATAACATTTTATTACTTTGCTACAAAAAGAAAGTTTATGGAAATACTTTATTAGGAAAACTTTTAATATAGATGTAACTTAAAGTTATGTTTGGATAATAATAATTTTTTTCATGTGAGAACAAGATGCTGTTTTGGTTTGAGGTTTTTGAAGCCTTAAAGTGGGTGGGCAACAAATTGATTTTTCACTTTTGAGGATCAATATTTTGCTTTTAGTGTTATTAGAAAACATTTGGTGATTTATTTCCAAAAATTCCTTTAAAAATAGAAATTTAATTTATAATTCAAAAGTTTAAGTCAATAATTACGTTGTTACATATTTTTGTTGTTGTTGTTGTTGCTGTTAAAATGTTTCTAGCATTTAAGAACATGATATGATTTTAGTTTAAAGTTTTTGAAGGCACAAAATGAACGGGCAAAAAATTGACTATTTATCGCTTTTAGAGCATCGATTTTTCCGTTTTTATTTTTATAAAAAAGGGGTAAAGATGGTTGTCACATTTGGAGACTTATCGTGGACAAAAAATTACAACTTGGAACGATTGCCCGCCATGTACCCGATTCTTGATACATAGACGCATACGTATTCTGATAGTTACATGATTGTTTCAAACTTGTTTAAACTGGTTAATGGTTTAAATTAATTTAGACAAATAACACCTTAAAAATAATGATGTTCTCATATGATAACAGGAAACTTGAGATAGTATATTTCAATTCTTTATAACGGTTTTTAAAATTATATTACATTTGTTTCCAAAGACTTAAATAGGAAAAAAACTCATTTCCTTGTTTGGGCTGCACCAATTATATAATTTGGTTCCAGAGAAGTAAGATTTCGTTTATCGAATTGTCTAACCAGTGACATCTCATCCATATATTTAAAAATCCTTTGATATTATGCATTATTTACCTTATTGGGTCAACTTAGTAAAATTGAGCTTTACTATCAATAAACCTTTTAAGAATAAATGAAAAAAAAAATTAAATAACGGGACGCATTGTTAGACATAAAAGAATTGTCTGTAACAGAACGCAACATTATTATCATTTGACCATTGTTTCTAATTTAGTTTAATCTCTCTATGTAATAATTTCTTAATAATATTTAAGTTTATGCCGATTGCATGTAACAATATGTAACAATTTCTCTGTGAATACCATTATTGTACTAATATCCTACAATGCTATATCATCTCCCGAAAGCACCATTTTACAGCCATCTTGAAGCTTTGTGAGTAGAGATATTTTTAAGCTCTGATTAATTTACAAGAAAACACTATTGAAGCATGCCCAGTTCATTTTAATCTTGTATTCAATACAGGTTAATTCTCTCTCTACAATAAATATTATATTTACTATTCCCCATAATTTTTATTCGTTTTAAATGACGCTTTCTAAGTATTCTGAATAACACTTGTAAATCATCGTCATGAAGATGTACGCTAGGAAAAATTCTTTTCAATGATATTTTCGAAACTTTTTATAAAGGAATTTTTTATTATGTTTCTTGTTTGGAAAGTAGAAAAAATGTATTCATAAAAACATGAATGTTTTGCTTTCTTGACATGAACCTAAGTAAATTTTTTTAAAGCTTGTAGTGGATGACACTTGATTTTAATACAGTTTTTTCAAATATTAATTCATTAGTTTCTTATTAATTAATTAAAAACTAATTTTCCCTTTTTTATAGTTATTCTTTCTAGTAGTTGTAGTTGTTATATCGGGATAGTTTGGTTGATAGGGAATTGGTTTCACGTCCCTTATGCTGCGAGCTCGAATCTGGTCGCAAATTTCTCCATGTCGGGAGTTATACCACTGGGGGCATTTGGTCAAAGGTGATCGTTATTCGGAAGCTCGGAGGTCCATACCCTCAGAAGCTACTGCACCCCTCCTTTCGTTGTAAAGCGGAACACGAGAACAAAAAATGTAATTATTTAATAAAAAGTAACAAAAATAAAGTTTTTCCTATTATCCAAAGCAGGCATTGATTTTTTTAAAAAAATTTTTTATATTACTTGTTAAATTTTTCGCATTCCTCAGTTGGAATGCGAAATTTAAAAATATAAATTTTTCATTGCAGATTTAATTTTTTTAAAACATTCTTAAAAACGATTAATTTTGGGAAAGTAAATATCAAATAGATTAAAATATTTAACTAAGTAAAATAGAAATGTTTTTTAAGCAATTTATAATTTCAACTATAAGCAAAGGTTCATTTAAATAACTTTTTAACTTCTTAAAATGTGATCATATTTGAAAACGGGGTCAAGTAAACCAAATTGAAAATTCTCTTAGGAACTAATGGTAGAATTTACCGCTAAGTAAAGATGATTTTAACATGAGATATTGACTCAAGATTTAAATATAAAAGAATAAAAAAAATTAATAAAATATAATTAATTATCTAAATTTAATATGTTATTATTTTAATGAACTCTACCTTTTAGGTCACTTATTAATAATATATTTTCATATTTATTTTCCAGTTTTTGTCAGATATGAGTTCGGGGCTGGGAAAAATTCCAAATGCCGTGCGCGTGCATATCTCTCTGTTACAGCTGGGTTAAGGCTTCTAAGAACACTCAGTAGATGCAATTCTCGGGGTCTCGTTTTTTCTCTAATATTTCAAAGCCAAAATAAATTTTTTATGGAGTTTAATTTAAAATGCATCAAAAAATAAATTTTGACAAAATGAAATAAAAATAATAAGGGCTTAATTGGAGATCCCTTTCAGAAAACTGATTACAGTATGAAGCTGTTAAAACCATTTTACAAATTTAAATTTAAAAATAATTTTAAAGAAAAGTGTAAAAACTATAGGCAAAACTATTTTTAATTCAATCTATTTTCATTAACAATATCGGATTTTATTAAAAAAAAAGATAGAGGATAAAGTTTTCATAATTATAATATTACCCAATAAAAGTCTTGCAAATAATAATTAAATAAAAATGATGCTAGAATAACTCTCCAAAATTAAATTAAACATTACTTGATTATAATTAAATTTTATTTAAATATAGCTAAAAATCTCACGAGACTCATAAGTATTTCTTAAAATCACGAGACTCATAAGTATTTAAAAATTTAATAATCCAGCTTTGGTGTGTGTGTGTGAAAGAGAGAGATAGAGAGTAAGAAATGTAATTGGCTTTGGCAATTACCATTGTCCAGAAAAAAATGCTTTGATTCCTTTCAATATTCAATACATTTTATTACAATTTACAAACAAAAAAAGGATATTATTAATTATAATATATGTTTTATTACAAAACATTTAAGGATAAATAAAGTAATAGATTTATTTTAGAGGAAAATTCATCTACTTCCAGTCTGCAACTTTTTGGGGTAACTAGTACTATCAATGAATATCAAATCTTAGTCAAACTGAGTCAATGTTTTTTGATAATTTCGGAAAGGAAAATGAACTTAATTTATTGTTGTTTTTACTAAAGTCACTTGCTATGGACAAGCCCACTGATGCCTCAGCATATTTAAGCCGAAATAAGCGTCTTTTGTTTTAAGTAGCACCAACTGGGACCAAGAGTGTGACTTTAGCTACACACTCATCACATTCGCTTAAAAGTCTCCTTTTTACAGGGAAGCACATTCACACGTCTTACAGATAGAACACAGAAGAATAATCATACCCTAACCGGGACTCGAACCAGATAGGCCCAGATCAGGGGGGAAACACACTAGCTCTGTGCCAGGAGGTCGGCAACTTAATTTAGAATGTATTAAATTAGAAATTGCTATTTAAACATGTTTATGTAAATCTTTTTCCCATTGTAATTAGATGGAACAGAGATACTAAAAGGCATTTACAATAATATGAAAGACCCCATAGAAGAGTAAGTTACTTATATCACATCATTTCCAATAAGATTGAAAGTTGATGCCTTTAGAATCTATTTGACTGTTCATTTCAAACCATTTTCATTTATAGAAACCTACAACCGTATATGATTTTCTTTTTGGCATCGGTAACTTCTCATAAAGTCAGAAAAAGCATTATACTCTTGCAATTCTTACAACTTTGAAAGCATAATACAACGTATCAAAAAAAAGGGTGGGGGCATTCGAAATCAACGTTAACGTCTTGTCAAACTTTTCAACTGTTATCAATTGAGGTCAGCCTTAGCATCAGTGTGAACCAAGTCAACCAAGATATCATAGGCGTTGGTCGTATTTTGAGGGGGAAGATCTTTAACAAAAAATTCCTTGGCACACCACCCCAGAAATGTTGACAGTCGCACAGTGGCTGGAATATGAATGTTTAGAGTAGATGCGGGTGGTCATTTTCACTTCCTGCCACCGTCCCAAATAACTCAGCGGGGCGCCAGGCCACGATCTTTTGCCAGTTGGTGACAATGTACCCCTCCCCGATTCATCCATCCCAAATGCCATGGATCACGATGAAAAGGTCTTGAGTACCCTTTTCTGACTTGGAAAATTTCATTTACTGATCCCTGGAAGCAGCTGTTATAATTCACGCATACAGGGCTATACAGATGTATGAGTAAAGAGAGACACGTATTTAGCTGCTATGCATTCCTGAACACACACCTGGATTTATTCACTATAATGCTATACATTGGACAAAAGTGTAGAATTATTTAAATGGGGATATTATTCGAAAAGATTATTATTTATGTGGGGTCCCGTGGGACATTTATAAATCAACTTGTTTTGATATATATTGTGAAATGCTCACTGTAAATGGACGAAAAACATTAATGTTAACATTAAATATAAAACGTATAATATTATCAATTGCCCATGTTTTTATTTATTTATTTATTATTTTTGTTTGTAAAGGGGGAAAGTTAAAATATGGTTTATTTATTAATATTTCCTTTAATGAAGGCCTACATGGATATATTTCTAATTTAAATCGTAAAACCCAGAAGGTCACATCAGAAGATAATTTTTTATTAGCATTAAAAACTTTAATAAATGCAAAGAGATCGTATGCAATAAAATTACCTTACTTGTGGTATGTGGGGGCACATGTAAATGAGTATGTGAAAGATTAATAAAATATAAAAAGTATGTTGCTAAATATGTTTATAAGTACTGAAAGTCATTTATATATTTAATAGAAATAAAACACACGAGGAAAAATTGTTTAAAATTAAGATTTCGGAAGAAATTAAAAAAGTATATCCATTTAAGTCATAATTTTTCTAGTGATCAATTATATAATGACCAAGTATGTTTTTGAATTATTAATTATTTTTTAATTAATCTAAAGATATGTAACAATTAGAATTTTTTATTTCAAAGGTTTGTTATATTTCAATTTAGTTACATTTAATTTGAAAATATATTTTATAATTGCAATACTAGGTAAAGAGTCAGAAATGCTAATATTTTTTCGCAACATATTTATTCAAAAAAGATTGTGGTAAAAAACATTCAACTTTTAATGATATTATTATTACTTTAATAAGGAGATTATGGAAGAACTGCCAATTTAAGAGGTGAATTGTAATCATTACCTGATTTTACATTTCAAAAATACGAAAACTGTTCCAAACTGGAGGTTGGGGGTTTTTTTGAAAAGCGTTATTAAAATAAATGAATAAACCTGTCTTTTCTTTAAAATATATTTAGAAAGAAAACTTTAAACAAGGGAAAATATATTTAAAAAACAGCAATAAACAAGGGAATATATATCTACGCAAAAACATTGCGTAGAGAAATTACAGAAAGTATATACCAAAAACAATGGCCCTAAATTCATCCAGGGCGCTATGAGGGATCCGCCCCTGATGCTGGAATAAAGCGAAGCGAAGCACTTCTCCGGTTTCTGATCGGCCGTAGGAGGATCCGAATCCACTTAGACGGACACTAGAAGACCGCAAACTCTGCCGAAACCCGAGATGCCCACCGGACGTTAGGTCCCTTCAGCAAAGCTCTCTTAAACTCGACGATAGCCACACACTCGGAAAGAGAGAATCGTTACATCTGGGTGAAAAGGACGAACACGTTGAAGTGCCTGTCTCTACAAAACAATATAAAAGAGAAATTTGCTTAATTTATATTTTATGAAAATATTGGGTATAAAGGATAGCAGAAAAATATTCAAATATTGAGAAGCTTTAAAATAATAGTTAAAATCTAAATAATTATATATTTAAAAGAAAAGAGAATATATGTGATTTTTGTTTTTCAAAACCCAAACGATATGGATTGTACATAGAACAAGAAAGATTTTTTTTTTTTTTGCGATCCTTACTTTTTGAACTACCCTAATAATAAAATCGAATAGTGGTTATTATTAGTTATAATTACCTAATCTTACCATTTTATAAATATAATTCACACTTTTCCGTTAGCGGGACGCAATCAAAAAATCATCAAATAAATTTGGCGGAATTTTACATTATTTGGCAATTTTTCCATTGCACCCAGCTTACGGAAAATTATCATATAATTAAACATAATTAATCGAATAATCCGTTTGAATATTGCTTTGATAGATTTTCCTAAAAATATTCAAAAATTAATAACCTAATCAATTTTTAGTTTTCCAGAAAAATTCTTCTAAAACTTCAAATTTAAGTGTATAAAATTGATATTCTATATAAATTATGCTTGAAATAAAATACACATCAACATGCTTTTACTAACATGAAATTTTAAATTTTAAAAAAAATCTTTCATAATTTTTTTGTTTTGCTCGTTTCTTGATTATTACCTTACTTATGTTGTACTAATTTGAACAATCTATAGACTTGCTATTTTTATGAAGCTACCGTTACAATAAAATGTGTTGATACTTTTTCCTTCAAATTCAATTTTATTAAGAAATTTTCTTTAATTTTCATTAATAATCATAATTTATAATGACATGCTACCTTTTGGTTGTTGAATTTAAATAATTTTAATATCATACTTGTTTTGAACTTTTCGTTACTTTTATTCAATTCCTATTATTAGTTCACACTCTCTCTACATATATATTTTGTTCGAATTTTCAATCGTAAATAAAAAAACTTTTTATTCGTCTGCTCAACTTCAAATACATTTTTATACTTGTAGTGGATGACACTAGATGTTAATACAGTTTTTTTCAAAAATTAATTCATTAATTAAGTTTAATTAATTTTTAATATTTTAAATAGAGTTTTAGAAGTTTGTAATGTAATCTGGAATGAACTGACAGTAGCACAATCGGTAAAACATGAGGAATTTCAGTATTTTGCTCAAGAATGTGAAGAATGCGAGTTCAATTCTCGCCAAAATCATGTTTGAAAAATTATTTATTTGGCCGCTATTTAATAATAAATACTGAAAAAAATATTTTGTTGACCTCATTAGGAATTGACTTCATTTTTTAAATTTATTACTTGCTCGTATTTACAATTCGGGATTATGTTATTTTTGTAACTTTATATATCATAATATTGCCTTAGACTTATATATTTAATTATTGTAAACTGGTATAAAATTATTTGTGTTATTCGAATAAATACTATTTAAATTAATTGATTATTTGATTTTTTAAAAACCTCTAACAATGATATTTAAAATGTAGAACTCTGTCTAATCTAGTTTTTTAATTTTTATGTTTGATGTTTCTATCCCAAATGCTTTTATAACATATTATTACTGTTATCCATTTTTCACGAATTTGAATGATATGATATGAAGTACTTAAAATATTTTCTTCTTAAAATGATTTTTTTTACTTGTGCAGTTAAGAAATTCTTATGTCTTTTTAAAATTCATAATGCATTACAACTATAAACTTTTACACACTTATAAATTCCCCATAAAATCAAAGACTTTTTAGAGAAATTAATTCATTTCTCACTAAATTTTATTCATTTCATAAAGAGATAATAAAAAAAAGAATTATATCCAACTTTTATATCCAGTGACAGAAGATATAGGTTATTCACTGTTATTCATTTCGTCATAATATTATGAATGCTTTTATTAACGTTGAAACATAACGTACCACTTTCAAAAAAGTCGAATTTGACATTGCTGTGCATATATATTGAACTAGCAATACTTAGATATTTTGGGATTTAATTTTCTTACTTGAAAACATGTAGGATAAATGTTATAACATAAAATATACTAAAATAGTGCTGTCTTTCTTTAATGTTGACTTTAAAACTCTTTACACATTTTTCTTTATCAACAAGCAATTCTTGAAATTATTTCTAGCAGCTTCATTTTAATTACTATTTCGGGTTTTGACATAAAGCTTAAACTTGCGATTAAAAAAAAAGAATCTACAATATCTATTCAAAAATTTAATCAAAACTCATAACTATCAAAAAATTCTAGCAAATGATGAAACTACTCCTATACATTTAATTTTTTTTTAGAAACAGTAAAATTAAATATTATGTATGATGGATTACAAAATGACAGTTTCATTTAAAATTAATAAATAATCAAATGACTGACAAAATTAAAAATCTGACCTATATTATAGCATCAATTACAAATTAGGGATATTAAAAGAAAAAAAATGGATTTTAACGTCATGGTAAGCAAGCAAAAATAGGTTGTTTTTTTTTAAAAAAAAATAAATCATTTCATAACTATATACTTTTAAAAAATAAAATTTCCGTGCATAAAGTTTTCAACAATGATTTTTTAATTAATTCTTATACCATTGAAAATAAGACAAGTTTAATTTTTCTTTCTAATTAAATGCTCATAACTGAACAACATGGGACGTAATTGTACGTCCATGATTTTAATTTCATGCACACTTTTTCAAATCTATTCAATTTTTGAAACTGAAAATACTTGAATTTGTTTATACAACCGAATAAATATAAGGAAAAGATAAAAAATCTTTTCAAACTTACAGTTATTGGCACTTTTCTATAATATTCGGCGAAAGCTTCTGATCTCAAAATGTGATTGTCAAAAATTTGCAGTTTTAGCATTTTTTAACAGTTCTGTTAATTAGAATACTTCTGCAATGCTAATTAAATGTCTATCTCAAAATACGTGTTTGTTATTTGGTATTTAATTCAATAGAAGTGTTCAAATTTTTGAGCATAACAGTTTTTGGCATTTTTCTATAATATTCAGCAAAAGCTTCTAATCTCCAAATATGCTTGTCAAAAATTTGCAGCTTTAGCATTTTTTATAACATTCCAATACATCAGTATTAGAATACTTCTGTAATGCTAATTAAATGTCTATTTCAAAATACGAATATGTTATTTTGTATTTAATTCAACAGAAGTGTCAAATATCAGAGGGAATCACTTGAAGCTATTAAAAAATATTAGTAATGATTCACAAAACTGAGCTTTTGGGGGGGAGGGAGAGAAATTCTTCCCTGAAAAATGGATATAGAGTTTCCTCGTGGATTTTTGAAAACCTTTCGTTCATTTCTTTTTCTGATATAATTCTTTTTCTCAGAAAATCAACTTTAATTTGAAGATGAGTGAATTAATCAGAGATACCAATCTTCCATACCTTTTCAATAAAATAAAATAAAGTTTCAAATAAATTTTTCAAAAATGTAAGAACATTTTGAAAAATATAGTATTATTGAAACCTGATTTAATAAATCATTATTCATTTCACAGCAGATGATCTATAAAATAAACATTCTTTCTTTTTAATAGCTTTTTAATAGTCAAAGAATTCTTCTGTAATTAAAACCACAATATCAGTTGACAGCAATCCCCAAAAGATGGCGCGAGCATCCATGAAGAAAATATCTCCACAAACGATATTTTCGTCTTTCTACTTGTTTCCGAAATCTAATTTATTTGTCCTCATTTTCAATCAAAAGATATTTAATTGCCAATGTATTATTAATTTGTATCCTAATGTGTAAGGTAGTATATAACAGATACTTTTTTATGAATCGCTGCGAAAGTTAACGCATTCTGTTGAGAAATATTGAAGAGAGATTTGAGTTGTTGTTGTTTTTTTTGGAGTTTATTTATTATCAATAAGTTTGAATAATTTTCAATCTGTAATAAAAGTGTTTATATTAAAGATTAAAAATGCAATTTAAAATACTGATATTCTTTATCTGATATTGCATCGTATGCGTTAATAATTCTTATTTATACTTAATAAATATTAAGTAACATGTATATATACTCATAGTATTGACTTACATGATATCCTTATCTGAAACAATAAAAATTTATTTTATTACTTAGATTTATACAGAATTGGGGACCAGTAATTTTTATATAGAAGTTTAAACATTACATTATTTGGCGATTTTTTTTTTGTTTTAAAATCGCTGCAATAAATTTGGCGAAATTCTACATTATTTGGCGATTTTTCACTTTCTCCTGGGCAACGGAAAAATACCTTTCCGAGGAATATAGAAACATTTCTAATATGAATTAAGTTAGCCATTGGCCTTGAGATGTGCGGTAAATTACTTCCTGGGCAAAATAAAATGAGTTTTTCAGCTTTTCGCCATATTTGACTTTCAAAACTGAAAAAAAAAATGCTCACAATTTTTTAGAGAGATTTATCAATGTTTCAGAAATATAACGAACCTGTCCTTTGTTACATACTATATGAAATTTGATAAAAATTATTTACCCTTTTGGTAAAGAATAGAATGAACAGTTTAAAATTTTTAAGATAAACAATTTATTATAAATTTTAAAGTAGAAGGGATATTTTTTTAGGTTAAAATTTCATTTTAATTGAATTTTTCTTTTTAAAATTCTATTTTAATTTGTTTGTGCATTTTCTTTTATTACATGTAAATTTCCCATGTCAAAAACTTTTCCTATTTTAAAGTTTAAAAAGTCGTGCTTTGAAAGATTTATCTGAAATTAATAAGTGATAAATGAAACCATAATCAAAAGAGTAATTTGATTAATGTTTTGTTGTTATTGTTGCTTTTTCGTCATATATGATTTTCAAATACCTTAGGATGATTGTTTAGGAATGCTAAATAATTTACCGTAATTATCTTCATTCACTTATTTGTATTAACTTATAAATAATTCTGTTAATTGTTACTGAAAGCTAAGATCTCTACCTCCACATTAATTTAATAATTAACCTGCTATAGCAATTAATTTCATTTACAATAAATTTAATGAGAAAAAATACAATAAATTTAATGAAACTTTTTCTTTATTTTTGTTTTCACAATACCTTATAGAATATAACATACCTGCTAAAAACTTTAAATTTTTTTGTATAGTTAGCATACTAATAGTTAAAATCCTTCATACAGATAGCAAAGTACAGTTTTTATAATGCTCCCGTACATAAGGAAATAGCTACAAAGTATTTTTGCACATTCTGTGCTCTTTAATACAGCTAGAAAAAATAAAAATCATTCGTAGACAGCAAAAAACTGAAGGATATCAGTACACACCTCGAATGGTTTAGCCATAGCTAAACGTAGGGAGAAAAAAACAAAGAGACCCGACGTCTTCAAACAAGACAAACATGACAACGACATTTGTCATAAATCCTGTCACTCTCCTGTTTTTAAACATGACAAGTGGTTTCACAGACCCTGTCAGGAACATTACAAATTTGGAATAAAACAATAAGAAGATACAGCAGATCTAATGCATTTTTGGGAAAAAAATAGTTTTATTCTTTTATAATATGATTTGGCTAAATATAGGCTGTTTAATGGGATTTATTTGGCGCAGTCTTTGATTATGCTTCGCCAAGTAAAAGTAAGGCAAAAAAGTACACTATTAAATAAGAAACTTTTTTAAAGATGTATGCAAGTTCGCAACTTAAAAATACATAAAAATTTTATTTGATTAATCAAATAATAAATGGACAAGAATATGAAATGGGATTGCTCCAAAGAAATACCGATATTAAAAAAGGGAAACAACGAATCAGTATAAAAAACATCAAATACAAGTTAAAAAGTGTTATATGCAAGTATAAACTCAAATCGTTTACAAAAAGTTAAAAATAGTCTTGTGGCATTTCCCACTCACTATATCTTTTAAATTTTAAAACAATGACTTAAAAAAAAGTACACGAAAATATTTAAAACAGCATTTGATTAAAATGTATTTGGCTGTGAAATCAACATTACAAGTTTGGTACACAGATGCTCTTTTCCCGAAAATAAGATGTCTGTATGTTAAGCGAGTATGCACTATACAGAGGCGAATCAGTTTAACATCAACACCTCGTTTGTTTGCTAATATAGGGGAGGGGGGTTAATTGCAGTTATTTCAAGCTTTAAAACAAACATTATACAGAGAATTAATTTCTTTCAGTCCTGATATGGGTTTTGGAGACGTGTTTAGTTGAAATTGATTATTCATTTTAAGACTTCTTTATTATTCTTACCTCTTTGTTATATCAAAAGTACACATGTTAGCAGCTTTCGTTGCATGAATGCTCATGCAACATTTGTATCCCTTCTTAACAACTTACAGGCAAAGAAAACTGATCTCATTTGAAACAATTTTCCATTTGGAAGAGTAATATTTTTAGATAAGGCTTGTATATACATTTCAGAAGAAAAAAAATCTTCCCACGGTGGAATCCAATCCTTCTTAAGCCAGCCGCCGCCTTGTTGTTCATTCAGAAAAACAACTTTTCAGAAAATAGTTATGCAGACACCCCTGAGACAGATCAGACACACCCATCCGAACCCTTTCCTCAAGGCGGTAACCGAAGATATTCAAAGCATACCGACAAGGATGCTGTTGCCGTTTGTTCGAAGCGAATGGAGATGGCTGAAACAAGGATAACAAATCTGTTATCCTCAAATGTCACCGACAAGAATTTTTTTTTGAGTGGATAAGAAAAGCTTTGACTGTAAACACTAAAATACAAGTTTCAGGTGTTTCATGTTAACGGAAATACATCTGCCAGAAAATACATCAGCTACTCAGGTTAATAATCCAGATTAAGTGTGAGGCATTCCATTACCCATTAATAAGGCTTCGGTGTATTTAAGTGGTAATAATAATAATTGCTATATTTCGAACTGAATTTAGTTATTAATATCAGAGACCAATATGCAACAAATTTCATCAAAAATATATATTTGAATATTGTAACATCAATAACCATTATACTTTATTATAAAGTATATGTAAATAGTTCATAAAGGCGAGAAGAAACATATTTTATATCATTCAGATATAATCTCGATGGTCATACAGTACTATGCATTGCCAGCCTGTCATTTATTACAGTGATTGTTACTATTGTTGCCTCAACTATAATATTATTGTTGCATCAACTATAATACTATTGTTGCCTAATATTGTTGCATCAACTATAATATTATTGTTGCCTACTATTGTTGCATCA
>JAOUZG010019159.1:13069221-13090671 GCA_026289955.1 Argiope argentata | reverse complement strand
GAATCAATCTCTGTACTGTGCTTATGTATGTTCGCATTGTGCTTGTATGTTTTACTTTTTGGCCCGCCGGCTTGCTGGCACAGAGGTAGTGCGTCTTCCTCGTGTTCTGGAGATCCCGGGTTCGAGTCCCGGCTCGGGCATGGTTGTTCTTCTGTGTGCTATCTGTGAGATGTGTGAATGTGCCCCCCTGTAAAAAGGGATTGTGCAAGCGAATGTGGTGAGTGGTTAGAAAAGTCGTACTCTTGGCCCTAGTTGGCGCTACTCAAATACAAGAGACGCTTCATTCGGCTTAATCTGCTTCTGGGTTCAGCGGCGGGCTTGTTTATGACAAGTGCCATTTGACACAACAACAGCAACGTTTTGGTCCTTGATAGATATTTTATTTTTTATTTATATCTGGTTTAGAGCTTCCTAAATCATCGATGTGTCATTTTTTAATGTGTATTTTAATTTGCTCTGTGGCTAGTGTTCCTTGTGAGTTCTTAATTAAAGAATTCCGTAAATGGAGTTAATCCTGGTAGTATGCTCAGAGATCACAATGTGCAAGAAGCTCTTCGTTGAGTGTCTAAAAATGGCGGTGCCTTCCCGAGTCTGGCCCGTGCAGTAGGCTAGATTTTGCATGAAAAGGTCTCTCGACTGGGGAAAAGAGACATCGAAACGCAATAGGTCAGCTGCGGAAAACATATGCAAGCTCTTCCGACGACCACTCATCCCGTCTTTCTTGCCTCTTTGTCATGTCTGTTAGAATGCGTTTTTTGGTTGCATAAAATTCCCCACATTCTTATCTGCTCCAGTCCTTGTCGTTTTTCTTCGGCAGAGTTTTGTTCCGTTGTTTAAGACGTCATTCTTTTAGCTCGCCCGCCGGAAAAATCTGAATAAAAAAAGGGGGCTACGAACACGACTCTCTAGTTTCTCGTATATTACAATCAGTATAACTCCGGCTTCGAATTCCCCCGCTTGGCAGAACAAAAAATTGGAAAGAATTTGAGATATGCAAGGGAGAAAAACTTCTGGGGTTTATTTCTTCAAACTATCCGGAAATCTTCTATTTTTCTCTTAGAGGAGGAAGAGCATTCTGGAAAATTCGTGCAGAACATAGTTAAACCCAAAGAAAAGCGGAGAACTTACCTTTTTTTTTATTTCTTCATAGTCATTCATTTATTCAAGCATTGGAGAAGAGTAAAAGATCTTCCGAGAAGGTTATGAAGATTCTGGAAAAAATATACAGTCTGGGTAAAGTTATTTTTTTGGTTGGAAAATTGAAGAAGTATTCTTTGCGGTTTCTTTTTTTCCCCTTACAGAATAATAACAGTAATGCAAATTTCCCTGGCAAATAATAACAGTTAGTTCCTGCAATTTGATTTAAAAAGTAATATTAAATTTGTTGAAATTTAGCTTTTTATGCTGAAGGCCGTTTATTGGGATAAATTATCCTGTAACAAGTACAAACATTTTAAGCACAAAAATCAGTTAAATGTTTTAAATAAAAATGATATTTTTCCTTATATAGCTGGGTAAGAATTTATCTATTCTTGAATGGATTTTTAGATGCCCATCAGTGTTCCTAACGAATTAAGACGTGTCTCACAGGAAAAAATTCCGAATACATTACTGTTTTTAATTAGAAAGAATAAAAAAATTCTGCGTTGATGTGTATTTGCTCACTGAAAATAGATTTGCTGATGGCTTTTACCTTCAAGTTTCAAAAAGAAGTGGGCCAATTTCCTATAAATGTGCTCTAGGAGATATAACTACTTAAAACTTGTCTTTCCAGTAGGATCTAATCCTTCTCTCGATTAGATCCTATATAAAAGCAGGATCAACCAGAACTTTAAATAGAGATTATAACGAAATCTGCTTTCCATATTTCAATGTATCATATCAGAACAACATTTCTTGAACGGCCAAGCACCACGTGTTCGTGCAAGTTAAATTATACTTTTATACATTTTAATGGTTTCATTGAATGGGTTACTTTGGTATTGCAAACGATCCAAAAAAACTTTGTCTCGCATTTAAAGCTTAAAAAAACATCCCATTTCCTATTTATTTCATATCTTAGAATCAGGTGCTCAAAATGACATTTTTTAAGGTTTTATTTGCTGTAGTCATTAACTTATTATTTTTTTAAATCAGAGCTTTCGTAAAGGCAAATAGCAACGCGTTATTAAAAGCTGATTTTTTGAGATGCTCGTGCAGATAATAAAATTTTTGTTTTTCACCTACGTATTTTTGTTGACGTCAAAAACCTCATTCCAAAAACATTTTTCCTTATTTAGCTACGTAGCAATTTATCTATTTTAAATGCATTTTAAATTTGCTGATGGCGTTTACCTTCAAGTTTCATATAAAAGTATGTCAATTTCCTTAGAATGTGCTCTAGAAGATCTAAATCTTTTAAAGTTCTCTTTCCTGCAGGATCTACTCCTTCTCTGAATTAGATCCTACAGGAAAGCAATGCCAACCACAATGTTAAAAATGAATGTGATATCTTTTAAATCTGACAATAGAGTTTTAAAAAATTATAATCTTTCAGTTATAGGAAATCAGAAAATGATCCACATTAATCTATCACAAGAATCCAAGGTTTTTAACAAAGTACTAAGAATATTAGCTGTTGTACTGTAACAAAAAATCTCAAAGTATAAATTTTTTGTATCCAGTAAGTGTACAGTAGAAATATTCAATAAAAAATAATGATGCTTTATTCTCCACGAAAACGCAAAACGCTGATGTAGTGCATACAAAAATGGCACTTGCGATAAATAGTATCACGAAAACAGCAATTAGGTAATAAACAACCATGAAAGCATAAATAAAGCACTTAGAAAAAATTTCAAAGTAAGAATTCCCTCAACTACTCACTTGACTCAACTCAAATGATGATTACTCTCTACTGCCAATTGCCATCAGTTATTTCTGTTGATTTTTTGTAATTTCCGTGACAAGAAAAGGAGCTTCTAAAAAATATCACATCTTGGCTCCTAAGGATCACCAAAAATATCGAATATTCTTGATCTTTCATTTTTAGCTCCAAAGTCACAACTAATGCAATATTTTCAGAAACTTTTCTTCATGTAAATTCAATATAATTAAAATATTTCAAATATTTCTAATTAACATAAACTAAAAGTCTTTTGTGCAGAGAATAATGTTTTAAAAAAATAGATAGAAAAAATAAAGTGTAAAAGTATATATTAACAGATATAAATCGTTATTTGGTTAAAAATTGATTTTATGAGAAAAAAATGAAAATAGGCTTTATCTTTAAAAAGTATAATAACAAAGCCAAGTTTGTGTTTTGTGTTGTGGAATACATAAATTAATTATTGAGAAAGGTTTGTTTTTTTTATCAGCTTGTTTTTGAGATCTACGATCGAGAGTCTCTTATCCATATGTAATACTGATATGAAATTGTAGAAATTAGAAAATCAGTTGAACTATTGTTGTCTTTACTTATTTTTCATAATTGAAGAATACTAAGTTTATATCAAAATAACTTAATAAAGAAACAAAGAGAACATTAATTCATCTAAAAAACTTAAACTTATTTTAAACACTATGATTCAACTTGATTTGTTTAATGTTTTTCAAAAATGAATTTTTGTAATAGATTTTGGCATTCCTCTCTTGAAGATAAAGGAATATAAACTTAAAATTTCATACATTTTTCTATTTTTGGCTGCAATACAATATTTTCCTATTTTTACAACTTTATTATTAGCTAATGGATTAATTTCATGAATCTAATTCCTTGCAAGTGGTGCCAAAAATTAGCGAATAAGAGAAAAATACATTTCTAATACTTCATAATATTTTTAATAATGAATTGTTGATT
Source organism: Argiope argentata (assembly GCA_026289955.1). NCBI lineage: Eukaryota > Metazoa > Arthropoda > Arachnida > Araneae > Araneidae > Argiope > Argiope argentata. The sequence goes on along the minus strand of JAOUZG010019159.1, from coordinate 13,086,833 downwards.
TTAAAAAAACTAAAATGTATGAACCAATCATAAAAATTCTACATTTTAGTGCATTAAAAGGGCGCGTTCTCACAAAACACAAAAAGTTTCTGTTAAATTTACTATAAACCATTTTTCGAGACTAATTATGTACAATCTACATATTAAGTTAGGTCAGTATTAAAAAAAAAGTTTTCACCTTCTTGATAATACTATTATAATTTTGATTTTGCTAAACACTAAATGAAAAGTAATATAATTGAAATTTTTCTGTACGAAATTCAAAATATATAACTATATTTTATGACAAAATAAAACCTTTGGGGGGAAAAAAAGGATTGTTTCTACGTGTTTCATTTCTAAAGGAAGTTTTAACTGGTCGATATACGACTATGTATAAAAATATCCCTAATGTTTTTCTAATGATCTTTCTCTTTTTAGATGGAACATGATCTCGAAAAGGGGAAATATAAAAGAGAAAAAGAAGAAAAAAAAAACGAAAGGAAAAACGATAAAAAGCACACATTCCCCAACAGTTAATTTTGTACAGCGCTATTAAATTCTAATTTCAACCCTTCTCCCCCCTGTCTCTTTCCCCGCTTTCATTAGAATCTGCACTTCTGTTACCCTATTAACGAAATATTAATAAATGATGTCTGAAAACATAACTCTTACTTAAAACACTTCCAATCTGGAAAAATGAAGTAAAATAATATATATAATTTTTTTTCTTATTATTATTTGGGAGCACGAGCAAAATATATCAGCAAAAAGGAAAAAAGCGTCCCCCCACAGGGAAATGAAAACAGAGAAGAGCTTCGCATCTATCTTTTTAACTCGTTGAAAAATCTTCGCCACTTTCTCCCAATCTTCCAATTACACTTGACATGTGGCAGTGATGAGCTAAATTAAGCGTTCTTCGCCTTTTTAAACGCAGTTTTTATTTCCTGCAGTTTTCCCTCCTCGCCTTTTTATTACTTCAGTGTCGGCTAAATACAATCTCTTTTTCCGAGTGGTGACACTTCCCGCATTTTTTTCCCCCTTCAGGTTCTGTTGTTTTTTTTAAAGACGCCTTTTGAACCTTCTACCTTTCAAAAGTCAATGTAGATGAATGCAACTTAAACACTCCTCCGGGACATAAAAGGTATTCCTCTTCTTCATTGGATCTTTGCCTTTTTTTTATTATTATTATTTCTGTCTCCTTTATTTTCTTCTTCTTCTTCTCCTCCTCCTCGCGCGTGTTATTTTCTATCTATCTTCCGTTTCCTCTAATTCTCTCTCTCTCTCCATCTTGCTCCTCTTCGCCGTGCCACGACTTGTCACAAATAATTCCCCGGATTATTTAATTATGTTTCACGAGGTTTGAAAATGAATTTGATATTTCAAAAGTTACTCTCACTTTGACGTGGTTATGAATGTGACACGCGACACAGGAACAGGAGAGGAGAAGGTGACAAATTTAGTGGGGTCCGCGAATGAGAGGGGTTGCAAATACATTGCCCTGATATTTTTACTGATACTAGATGCCAACGCTCGTCCTTCTAACTTGTGTTCATTTAAAATACTTTCATGATTTGTTCCTTAATATTTGTTTTTATTATCATGTCAGAACATGGTATTGATTTGGGAATGATGTTTGTAGGGTCAACAAAACTCCGTAGGTGAAAAATAAAAATATGATTATCTGCACGAGCATCTCAAAAAAAATCAGCTTTTAATAACGCGTTGCAATCGCATTTACAAAAGCTCTGATTTTAAAAAAATAAGTTAATGATTACAGCTAATAGCACCTAGAAAAATGTCATTTTGAGCTCGTGATTATATGAAATGAAATAAATAGGAAATGTGATATTTTTTTAAACATCCAATGCGAGACAAACTTTTTTGGATCATTTGTGATAGTAAAGTGACTCACTCAATGAAACAATTAAAATGAATAAAAATATAATAAATTTAACTTACACGAGCATGTAGTGCTTGGTTGTTCAAGAAATTATGTTCTTACATGATACATTTAAATATGCATAGCAGATTTCCTTTTAATCTTTTATTTTTATTTACTTTCTAAAATACAATGACAAGTGCAGCAGATATCATATACGTAGAAAAAGTAATATATTGTTCTAAATTTCTTATTGATATTAATGTATACACTCACTCAAAGACTTCGAGTGCAATGCTCTCTCGAAGTCTTTGAATGAAAAATCTTTTTAATCCTTTACAGCATATGAGCCCATATATGGTATTGCAGTTTTGATTCAATTTTATTTCCATATTAAGTATTATAAAATAATTTAAACTATTTTAATCCATCAAATATATATTTAGCAATAATAAAACGCTAAGAAATTGTCTATGATTTTATGACATTTCCAAATAACCTCCCTTTTGTGTAAATGGGTGAAAAAACAGAACTGAAGTGCGATTGATTCATTTTCAAAAAACGATAACAGAGTAAAACGTACAGAGTAAAAAGTACTTTTTGACACACACACACACACAAACACACAATTATTTCTAAAGCCTGTATTTGTGTAAAATTATCACCAAAACACGTGTTTGTGGTATAAAATTTGTAAAATTGTCCCTAAAGCTCTACCATTCTCAACTGTTGTTAGCTAAGTAATTCAAGGCCTTTATGGCCTTACCTAAGCTCCGTACTTTTTGCGAATAAAGGAGGATAAAACCTTTTTTAGAGAGAGTGTGAAAAATAAAATCGCTCATTTTTATTTTATTCACCTTCTATTATGTAAAGACAACTGTATCTTATATTATAATTGTCGAAAAATTAATATCTATATTTTTCAATATTTTTGCTGATACATGACCACAATGCCCAGTGTGCTGTATATCTTTCATTTGAAATCATTGGATGAAACCTTTTTTAATGATGCTTCTCTTTTTTCAATCCTTTTCTAATAAGCAAAGGAAAATATATCAAGCATAATATTTGTGAGAAAACTAATGTGTTACACTAGTGTCCTTACTAGTACTTGAGTACTGTTCTCAGAGTACTGAATATTGCCCATTTTTATATCCTAAAAATTATTACAGGATATTTTTATACTTAATTAAGTGCAAAATATAATAAAAAGCATAAAAGTTGCAAATTTAAGAAATCTAAAAAGTAAAAAGTTTAAAGAACCTTCATGTTTCTCTTGACTTATGAAAATCTCATTTTGATAATTTTTTCGAATATTTCTATATGTCCGTCTCTATGTAAATAAGCACAAGAAGTCAGATATACTCGATGATAAGATTTGATATAGTGTCTCCTACAGACTACATAGATCTGTAATAAATTGACATGATTCCTATTTATATTATAGTGCAATATCCGTCGTCTTATTTATTACTCACATACACATATACCTTAAAATATGCTTAAGTATTTTAAAAAAGGTATTTATATAGGGGAAATCAGGGTAGTGGAAAAAATTTTAATAGAGAGATTTTGAAAAAATTTTAAGTTAAGAAAACTTGTGCTATAAAATTATATTTTTTAATTTAAATCAATATAGAAATTTTTTTTCACTTTGGGGATATATGAATATGAAAATCTGAAAATGGTTAAAATTGGTTGACTAGTCATCATCAGACTATGTAAATCTGCATGAAATTAACAAAATAATGCAAAAATGAATTTTCTAATACCCATTCGCGTATCAGTGTGCAAAAGTCTAAAGAATACACTTAATAATGATCAGAATTACAATAAATGTTTATTATATTTATTAGTATGTACACAGAAAACAAAGTCAAATTTGCAAATTTCATTTTTGCTTATGATGGCACTCTTATCCAAATAAAATATTAAATATATTTTAACTATTTTCTCTCAATTCCCTTTAAGTCAAAGAAAAAGCACGTTCATGTAATTTATTTACAACTTTTAATCTCTCTGTCTAGTGAAAATATATAATTCACATATACACATTCACTCATCCCTTTGACTTCTGAGTATTTTATAAGCCTTGAAGAATTTATCATGCCGGCTCTCTGGCTCAGAGGTAGCGCATCTTCCTCGTGTACTGGGAGTCCCGAGTACGAGTCCCGGATCGGGCATAGTTGTTTTTCTGTGTGATGTGTGACTGTGCCTCCTTGTAAAAAGGGGCTGTGCAAGCGAAAGTGTAATGAGTGTGTAGCTGAGTGTTTCTCTTAACCCTAGTTGGCGCTACTTCTAAAACAAGAGACGCTCATTAAGCTTAAATCTACTAATGTTTTCATCGGCAAAGCTTGCCCAATGGCAAGGGTCATAAGTAGCAATACAACAGCAGAATTTATCCTGCATCACTGAAAACTTATATGTGGATTTTTTTAGTCCCTTGTTTCAATTTAAACAGGCATACAGAAAATTCTCATTTTATTTATTGCAAATTTTTGTGTTTTCAGCCTTTTTATTCTTTATATCCTTATTTCATAGTAATATAAAATACTTGATGGAAAACATTGGTGTTTCTTAAACAATTATTTTGAAGCTTTTATAAACTGGGTACTTACAGATAACATGCTTAGAGATTTTGTAGAAAATAAAATTAGATAAAATTACTTTGAGGTTTGATTAGATAAAAGTAACTATTATGAACGACCCAATTAGCTTTTAATTTTATTGGGAACCTGAATTAAATATGATGCATTTGTTACAGAAAATCAAAAAATAAACAGTTATTTACTTGAAAAAAAGGATTGAATTGATGTTTTCTCTTGTTATGTGTCTGCTGCCATTCGTTCATCTATTTCATTTTTGTATGAGGAAAATAATCGTTATATTCATTATTTGAATAAAATAGATTGAATTTAGTGGTTTAGTAGTTAGTAAAAAATGTAATATGGTTATAAATCCTCAGAAATATACTTACCCGAATTTCTTTATTCAATTGCCGTACTCCTTTATTTGGGGGGAGGGGGCGAAGGATATAGATAGATATACATTACATTGATTGAAAATCTACAAATAATATTATAAAAATGTAAAAGATTAAAATATATGATAATAGAAACTATGCTGATTAAAAAAGATGTAATAATACCAAAAAATATTTAAAATATATGTTTATTGATTCTAAAATGTTTTAACTGTGTCATTTAAATATGAATGACAGCTGACTATAATTTTTCTCTCATTATAGGACATGATTAAGCAAGTAAGAATTCGAATAATTCAATTAAAAATGTGTAAAGATATTTATTTCAATTAAATAAAATTGCTACCTTTTGTTAACGTGTTTGAAAATAATAAAAAAATTCCCTCTCAGAGAATATTTGCAGAATTGTTATTACATTTTTACAAATACTTGCAAGAAATTTTTTCTTAAATTCTGATTTTTTTTATCAAATGCACAATTGATTTAAATAGTGTATTTCAACAATGCACATAACAATTAGAAACAAATTTAACGGTGGAATGGAAATATTCTTAATTTTGACAAATTAGATTGATAGTTCTTTTTAACGAAAATAAAATCATTTTTCATTAATTAAATTTCCATAATGGTATTTAACAAAGTTTCATTGAAACTAAAACGTGCAATACTTTTGCTTCATAAAAGCATTCTTCTTTTCTCGCATATGTATTCCTTTTCCTGCTTAATTTAAAAATAATAATTAATTTCAATATCTAACATGACTGTTAATCGTCTAGGAAGTAGTCCAATTAATTTGTCAAATAGTAGTTTAGCATTTCATTGCAACTATTATAAAATAAAGCATTTTAATGTTTTTTTAAATATCATTTTGACATATTACTATTTTTTGTAATTACGTTCTTTCAACAATTGCAAAATTTAAAAAACATTTTTTGTTTTATTTTTGTTATTGTTATGAAGTTTTTCGGGGTATTAGTTGTGATTCAATTCAATGTATTTTGATTTGATCATTTTCCATTCGGCACAGAATTTTTAAAAATTATTATTTAAACCTAAATTTCAAGAAATTTAATGCATTACAATAATCTTTTAAGGTATTTAATACTACTTATGATGCAATAAATCTTAAACATATAAATAAATTGAATTATTAATGTAATTATAAATCAGAATAGGAAAGTAACATTATTTTACTTTTATGCATAATTTTTGCATTCTTTTATCTCACAAACCTTTATCCTTATAGTGTTGTAGCCGTCGAACTGGTCCAGGGATAGCACGTCTTCCCTTTGTTCTCTACACGTGCTATATCTGTGAGGTGTGTGAAGAATCCCTCCTGTATAAAGGGATAATGCAAGCGAATGTGTGTTCCATCTTCCTATCAGTTACAAGACAAGTCACACGTTGAATGCGTGGCCTGATGGATTAGGAAGACACCGTTTACATTTTTTAAGGCCGGGATTGCCTGGTTGGTAGAGCGTTGGGCTCGTACTCCTTAGGTTATGAGTTCGATAACTCTCCGGCCAAAAGATTCCCCGAATGTGTGGTGGCTGGCGCTAGTAAAATCTGTCTTGGTCGCAAAGTCCTCCATGTCGAGATTAACACCACTGGGGGTACTGGGTCAGAGCTGATAGTTCTCTGTTCCAGGTCTAAATTACAATCTGAGATGAATGAAATCCGCCCTCTAAAAAGGATTGTGATATGTGTGTAGCCAAGTCGTACTCTTGGCCCTTGATGGCGCTACTTGTAAAACAAAAAGACGCATCTCTTAGACTTAAAATCTGCTGATCGTATCAGCGAGGGCTTGTCCACGACAAGTGTCATGAGTCACAGCAACACACACAAGTCACACCCCTGCCCTAGGGAACTTGGAGGCTCTGCACTTATCAGCCACTGGACATTCGGTTTAAATCGCTGGCAGTTCGTTAGCTGACTTATAAAGTGTAATAAGTACAAAGAGTGTTCAAAAAGAAAATTACATTGCGAAACAAGTGTTAAACTTGCTCAGACGATAATTAAGTTCGACGACTTACAACTGCAGCAATTTCATTCGAATAGTGAAAACCTTTGCTGCTCAGTACGAGGGAAAAAAATGGCACCTTAGCCGAAAACTTACTCTAATGTTGAAGTAAGTATTATCGTGAAACAGTACATTTTTTGTGGGTAGTACTTTTAACGAATAAAGATAGTCATCTTAAAGTATTGGCAGTGCGTGCGCTACATGCAATGTCAAGTCATGCCATTGTGAAATAGTGCCAGCATTTCGAAGACAGTCTCATAGACTTAACCGATGTGGAAAGGCAAGGAAGGCCAACAACGGAGAGTCCATCATACATGATGCAGAGTGGATAGTATTATCCTCATCAATAGTAGAGTGAATATTGTAGAGGACTTGGGAGTATCCGTTGGTAGTGCTCATTCAATTTTTCAACGACAGCCAGGTACAGATAACTGTACTGCTGGCTCCAAGACCAAGGAGCAATTCTCTATTTTCAGAGCATCAAAGATTAATGTTACGTTCCAACATATGTCTCCAGAGACTGGGAGATTATGTAGAGAAATAGTGTGTTCGTATGTGTATCATATTACATTGTAGCGGACTTGCCAATAAAGTTTTTATGGCCTTATTGTTTGAGTGTAACTTACTTTTGAACGCACCTAATTGCAACAATGTTAGAGTGTTATGAAATAATGTACAGAATATATAAAATACTAAGTACGTTTTTTTTTTCTTTTTTAACCATATATTTGCTGCATCTCTAAGTTATTAGAATTTTATTGCCATTTTGGAACAGTCTGTGATCTTTACTCATTTAAAAAATTAATTTATTTATGTGTGCTATTCTTTGTGTTATGCATTACTCATAGAAGAAGATTCCATGCAAGAAGAATCAACTTCCACGTTGAAGTATTCTGTAGATCTTATCTCCCATTGAATTGAAAAGATAAAAACACCTTCATCCTCTTAATTTGTAAAACATCTGATGTGAAAGAGAATTAGCTAAGTTGGCTACCAGGTGGATTGGCTAACATTTATGTTCAGACAGTCAGCTTAAATTCAGCTAGTAATTGGTTCACGAATACTGCTTAGTATTTTCTTTTAATTTCATATATTACGATCACAGACAAAACATAGAACTGACTATCTTCTTTATCTTCACATGGCTCTTTCTCTGAATCATATTCTTCAGCCATATCGTGCCTTAAATGTCACTGATGGAAACAAACTTCAGGGCTGTAGCTGATTTTAAAAAACACTGGAAATATTCATTTTATTTTATAGAGTGAAATTTCTATTCTCATCTTTTAATCCAAACATACAGAATTACTGATCATATTAGTAGATTTATTCTATTGTTAATTGGACTACCTCAAGTACCTTTATGATTTCAATTCGAGAGTTACTTTTATTAATCAAACTTTCTAATCATACTTAATAACTCACTCATACATAATTACTGATCGTATTAGTAGATTTATTCTAGTGTTAATAGAACTACCTCAAGTTTCTTTATGATTTGAATTTGAGAGTTACCTTTTTTTAATCATACTCTCTATTCATATTTATTAATCCAATCATGTAAAATTACTGATCATATCAGTCGATTTATTCTAGTGTTAATAGAACCATCCCAAGTACCTTTATGATTTGAATTTAAGAGTTATATTTTTTAATCATACTTTCTATCCATACTTATTAATCCAATCATACAAAATTACTAATCATATCAGTAGATTTATTCTAGTGTTAATTGAACTATGCTAAGTACCTTTATGATTTCAATTCGAAAGTTACCTTTTTTAAAATCATATTTAAGAGAATTTTTTAATCATATTTTCTTTCCATACTTTTTAATCCAAACATACAGAGTTATTGATCACATCAGTAGATGTATTCTAGTGTTAATCGAACTATCCCTAGTTCCTCTATGATTTCAATTTAGAGATATACCTTTTTTTTAATGAAGAGCTGGTCCCCCCAGCAGCCATTCTGACAAGTCCCTGTCAACCTTAGAGTCTCACTGCAGTCACCAGTGTTCCCCATCTCGGCATTTTTTGCCCTTCAACCATTTTATTAACTGCACTAATATTAAGTAATTGCGTCCCTACGACAGAAGCTCTTCATAGGTAGCGAACGCTTAATCGTGATTAAAGAAGCCTTATTAATGAGGAAATATTCTTCATAGCCGGGATAAATGTCAGAATATTGAATTTCGGTCCCAATCAGAGCGGCAATTACACCTCTCCGTTTGGAAAAAGATGAACTTAATGAAGACATAGATTAATTTAGTCATCATTTGTTTCACTTAAAAGGTAAGAAGTGGGATTCGGAGACAGAAATAATCGAGTTTAACGTGATGTATATAGGATGTACAAAAAATGGATTTTTCTCTTTCTGGCTTTTTGCCCAAAATTAGACGGTTAGTTCGTTTAATTTGGTTTTATTTATCAGTATTCAGTTGAGCCTGTCTTAAGGTTCTAAGGATAAAAAAATTGAAACAAATGGGATATTGGAAAATATTTCATTCAATTATAGGAAGAAGAAAAATGAAGTAATTTTAGTTATGAATTAATTTTATGAGCATTGTTAAAGGAATAATTTAGTATCAAGTGTTAAATAGCATTAACCTAATATGGAAAACAGAAATGCAATTTAATTATTCAGTTGTCTTAGAAAGCATTTTTAAATGTTGATGCAATTCTTTATCGAGAGCAAAAAAAAAAATCTCATTTTCAGATTCCAAAAGTATAAAAAGAAAAACGATACTTTTAAGTATAAATAATAAAAAGCAAAGGCTTCAGAAAATGTAAATAGTAATAAGGGTTAACGGTGAGGGAGTTATGTGGCATATGCATGATAAACTTATTTCAATATAATTATTACAAATAAGTTGATGATAATGGCATCTAAATGCTACACAATTTCTTAATTTCTTCTTCAACATACCATAAATGATATTTCAACCAAATTGATTTCATAAATGATTTCAAACCAAAGAACAAAAAGCTCTACTCGTTTTTAAGTACCTTTTGAAAAGATAACTAGGATTACTATCAATATTTGATTAATTTCTCTTTTTAGTAACAATAACTAGCTGTATTAGTTCTATGATTTCATTATCAGTTTGAAAGGTAGAACCATAAATAGGTATCCCTGACTTGCCTGTGCTGAATGATCCCAGTAGTCGTAATGTTAACAATAGAATTGTGGGTTGATAACTTAGCCATTAGCCAGACTAGGTCAGAATTAAGACATCGAAATGAAAGTATCCCCCTCCTAAATCATTTTTCTAATTTTTTTGCTAAAGTGTTTATTTTTAACTGTATATGACATGAAACATTTTTTATAAACAAGATAATAAAATACTAATACATTAAGAAATATATTTAATTTTTCTGTGAAAATAGTTGAAGTCATACGATTTAAAATAAAATTGCTCTTATTAAGGGTGTCCCAAAATTAATGCAAGAATTGAATTTGCCGCCATTTTTGTAGTAACTTGTTGGCAACCCTGAAAATGAACAATATTATAGTTGAGAGTTTAGGATTAGTAAAAATGGAGCGTTACACGATACAACAATGTGTTTTCATTATTGAACTATATTTAAAAAATAATGAACATCTGAAGATCACATTTAAAATATTGAAAATTGGCCCCCTAGGTTGGTTGGTTCAACACCGTTGGATTTCTATTTATGGGCTTATTTTTAGTCAAAGATCTATGCCAACAAGCTCAAAGGCACTCATGAGAAGAGGAAATGTAATGTTTCGTCAAGGAAATTCAACCACATGCAAAATGGTCGTGAAAAAATTCGACAAAAGAGTGCATATGTGCCAGCAAAGCCGTGGAGGCCATTTGCACGATGTGTTATTCCATAAATAACCCTATCTTATGTATTTAATGATTCAATAAAAAATAACAATCATAAGATAACAAACTGTGTTTTCTATTTAATTCAAATCTTGCGTTAATTTTGGGACACCCTTTAAATATTCATCAATACTTTGTGTAATAGTTTCAGGATTTCCAGAAAAGTTTTTTATTTATAGTGTATAATTTTATATATCATTTTACGTTTTTTTTTAAAAAACAATTTAAACATTTAAGAGATTATCCTAAAATTTGATATATTATCAAAAAATTAAAATATTTAATTTAGTGCTTTAAATAAATAAATTTTCTGCTTTTTAATAAAAGATTATTTTCTTTTTTCATAAGATCTTAATATTTCCTTTTCTAAAAATCGTTTTATCATAAAGTATGCCTTGGTTGGATCAACAGTTCAAATTTTTGCAATAACAAAAACAAAACTTTGCTTCTAAATGACCTTTAAAGCTAGTTAATCATAAAAATTCATTTTAATCTTTATATTATTTTAATATCTAATTCAGAATAGTATTTTATTAAATATTTATTATTAGTCATTCGAATGATGACATTATTATATTAATTCTTTTTACCAGCCAGACCTTTGTTCCACTTCATCATCGGCGAAAATATTTAACTCTTTATTGCATGAATTAATAAAGCGTTGAAAAAAAGGTTTCACGGTGGAAACAGCTTTATTTTATTATCAATAAGACTCATTAAGAAAAATATATATAAAGGGGGGGTTGTGTATGTGTGGAACCATATATGGCCTTATATATAGTATAGAAAGCAATTGAAAAGCTGAAATATTAATATCCGTCGAGAATACTATATAGTATATAGATTCCATGAAAAAAAATTGTTTTTGTCAAAAAGTTCTTAAGTTTTACTCTGTTATCGTTTTTTGAAGATGAATCACTTGCACTTCAAATCTGCTTTTTCACCCACTTGCACTAAAGTGATGATATTTTGAAGTGTCATAAAATTATAGACAGTTTTTTTCTGCGTTTTATTATTGCTAAATATATATTTGATGGATTAAAATAGTTTTATTTATTTTAGAATACTGAATTTGGAAATAAAGTTGAATCAAAACCGCAATGCCATATATGGGCCCACATGCGATAACGGGTTAATATCTAGAAGCCATATGTGCATGAACCGATAAATAATAATCTTAAAAAATATTTTCATTTAACCTATTTTTAGTTATAACATATTTTTGAACTCGAAGTCACACTGCATTGAATTCAATTTTAGCACAGTGGTATTTCATACTGAAAAGACGCCTTCCAAAACTGGTAGCTATATGCCTATAAACACTGCATCCCCGAAATACATAATGCCCTTCAATAAATCATCTCTCCATTTTTCCCTTCCTTTCTATTCTTAAGGGAGAAGACTTATAAAGAAAGAAGAGCCTGTTGAAAAATGGGCTTTGCTGTCTAATATATATAACTGGAGCTCGAAGCGGTCAGCGCATCCATATACGACAGCGTTTTTCAAAAACGCCAGCGACACAGAACCTTAAGAGGCGAACAAGGTGTCGTGCCAAAGGACTTATAAAAGTATATTTGATGGACAACATTGGACACTTTCCGAAGAGTCTTCAAATACCGTTCACGAGTTACGTCAATCTTTTGACAGTCGTTTTAAAGGACTCTAATGTCCTTTTCGCTATCCCCAGTTGGCCTTCTCTTTTCGATCCAAAATCAAACGTGATTCTTCTTCCTCCTCTTCCTAAAGTGCTGCTCCTTTCTCTCTCTTTTTTTGTGACTGCTTTTTTTATAAAAAATCTAAAATGAGATGTTCTTTCTTTCCGACATCCCTTCAGGTAAGTCAGGAGAAAAGGAAAACGCACATTTAGTGTTCAGTTTTGAATTTTCACTTATTTATGAGCTCTGAAAATTTTGTGGGAATCTCCGATATTTTGCATTTTTTATATGTTTTTTAGATATTTTTTATATTTGGGTTTTATGGAGGTAATCATTCAACAATATTTGAATTTTTAATCTCTTACGTAAGACGCCCTTTCTTTTATACTTTGCAATATCAAACGAAGTAGAAACCAAACATTCCAAACTGACAGAAAATTTTATTAATTGATAAAATGTGAAAGTAGACTCAGACGTGGTGTAGTAGATTAAACCATGACATTAAAAGCAATGATTGCACTTATGTATATTTTTTTTCACATGTTTTTGAGATATGTTTAATATTTTTTTTATATGGTAATCATAAAAACCAACCTTTATTAATCATTAAAGAATGTTTGAATTTTTAATCTCTAACGTAAGATGCTCTTTCCTTTACAATTTGTAGGATCAAATGAAGTAGAAGCGAAGCCTTTCAAATTGAGTTTTGAAATTTTATTAATTGATAAAAAAGTATTCACTAGTATTATAGTAAGTTTAACTATGATAAGATTAACATTGATTGCGCATGATTGCAAATATTTATATGTTTTTGAGATATTTTTGATATTTGGATTTTGTGAAGGTGATCATTAAAGAATATTTGTATTTTAACCTCTAACGTAACATGCCCTTTCTCTTATACTTTGAAAGATCAAACGAAGAAGCAACCAAACATTTCAAATTAACTTTTAAAATTTTATTAATTGAGAAAAAGTTCAAGTAAATTCAGAAGTAGTGTAGTAGGTTAAACTATGGAATGGTTACACATATTGAATGCATTAAATAAATTAACTTATATTTATAATTTTGTATTTATAAACCTTAACTTACGTTGCTTAAAAACTTGTACATGAATCCATGCTTTAGCAATAAAGTCTTCGATATTTTTGCACCTTTCTGGGAGCATACACTTCGTGACAGTTTTGAAATTCCGCTTATCGATAAATAGTGAAAATTGATTCACTAATAGACTGGAGGATTAAGTCGTTGGAATAGATGTTTGCTTATTATTGAGTATTTTCTTCGCTTTTTGAGCAGTGAAACACAAATGTGAACCTATTTCATCAGAAATTTCTCTTAGAAAGTAGCTCCCTCCCCATACCCAGATTAGAGTTATATTAAACTTCCACCACATATGCGGCTAATTTTTTCAATGTCTGTTGGCTCAGAGGATGATATATTTTTCTTTGCCAGGAATTTTCGACTCATCAGTGTCTATATTTATTCTAGGACAAATAAATGTACTTTACAGTTAGCCGGACGCTAACGAGAAATTTCCAAAGAAATTTGATGGAATGCTACATTATTTGGGTAACTTTTTGCTTTAAATTAGCTGCAAAAAATATGACGGAATTCTACGTTATTTCGAGATTTTTTGCTTGCATCCGGCAAATGGAAAAATACCCAAATAAGATAAGAGAGCTTAGTGAAAATTTTAAAGAAATTTCGATGTACTTTTAAAGGTGTGTATGTGTCAGATCTAAAAAATTCAGCATAGTTATGCAAAAGCATACCATACAATGTTTTGGATTTCAGGGGATTTCTTTTTTTGTTCATTATTTAGTACATTTTCATATTGTTTATTATATTAAAAATTTTTAATTTATTTCTTTTATTCACATTTAAGTGCACATAATTCGCTACTAAGACAATTTAAAGCAATGAACTGCAAAAATAACAGTATCTGAAAACAAAACTTATTACTTATAATGCAGAATTTTCTCAAAATAGTATCTTGAATTTGGTCCATATTTCATTATTGCATTTCACAACTTTTTTCGTATCTACATTTTTCATTAGTATTTTTTAAAACTTGTCTTCGACTCTCTTGCAAATTATTGCTATATTTAAATTCTGTCTCTAGTCAATTTTCTGCTACATTTCATTCAGCATTTAAAAGTTTAAAAAAGAAAAAAAACCTTGAATAACTTTAAATAAAAACGATTCCAAACATTTTTACTCTTTCCAAATGTTTTAAAATTTAGATTTCTTTATGATGTTTTGAAAAACATTTCACAAATGTCTCAAATCTTCAATCATTTCAAGTGTTTTTTATTGTTGTTCTTTGAAGCAAGATGCTTAAATCCTTTAAACCATATTTGGTTGTTTTTTAAACAAATAAAAAAATGTCAAGCTGTTAAAACACAAGTAATGGAATTTAAAATCTAAATATAGAAGGAATTCGAATAGCATTGTTAGTTTTTTTTTTAGTTTCAACAACTACAATGTGGGAAGCTTGTGCTCTCTGACTGGAAGATGTTTATAACCCTTAAAGGTCTCGTTAAATCCCGATGCATATGATAACCGGTTTGTTATAAATTACTGAGTAGCAGTAGAAAGAAATCATATCAAAGGTACATTTACAGTAGGCAAGGTCTGTGTTGAATATTATACCACACTCGCCCCAGGGACATCTAGAAGGAAGAAATCCATTTGCCTCTGCTTTTTCTAAATATCCAAGAGGACATACCTCCTTCAAACACCTAGTTTCGTTAAGCATTGTTGAGATACATTTTAGCCAGGTTTCCATTAAGTTTGAAGCAGGTTAGGGAAAAAAAGTTACCTGTGTTTCGACCTGAAGCAGAGTTTAACGAGGGTCTTGGAACAATTTGGCTGGTTAGAGGCGTCTTCTGTATTCTGGAGGTAACATCGATTTAATGTTTAGCGGTTGCCTGAAAAAGGGGTTGACTTTGATTATAATGGTCGTTGGAAGTTTACAATTTCGTGGTCTAAAGAATTGTAGAATCGCCCGCACATCATCAAGAGTTGGCGTGGGAAAGAAGCTGGAAAAGGGAGATCATATTTATTCAAACCTGCCCTTTCATTGTAGGCGAGGTTCTGGTAGCTGATGATGTGTTCAGACTTCATATTGCGAAATTACGCATTTATTTTCAAATCGTCCTCAAACAGACTCCTCCCTTGCTGAAATATTTTTGAAGCTGCCGAAAGTGGAAATAATAACCAACCAACGCATCCAATGGATTGAAAAGACTCGTCAAATATGATTCGAATTTCGGTATGTTGGCCAAAATCTTATAATTTTAACTTTAATTTTATTATTGCAGTTTTTATTATTTTAGAGGTATGGGTATGACCGTATTTTGAATTCAGGTTAATTATTTAAGTTCATTCTTGGGGGTTCAATTCTGGGGTTGGACGGGACTTCTTATTTTGAATTACGGTCAGAAAAGGGAGCATCATCTAAGATACTGTTCTCCTCCTGGACAACACCAATTGCCATCCGTTGTGGTGGCACAGCAATTGATGCATGATTGCAAAAATGGTATTGCCATCGATTACTTCTCCTTAGCGTCTTTGAAGGAGAGATTCAAAGACATTCGATCCTGTAAAGCAATAATTTGGGAAATATGAATATATAATTAAGATTCGAAAATCTAAGACTACAGAAGTATTTTTATGGTACATTTAGAAATCGCCGTGCACCATTAAATATCCCACAGGTCTTACAGAAGTAGACAGCATACTCCATACAGACATCAAATACAGAACAGCTATTCATGCATCACATTCGCTTGCACAGCCCTTTTTACAAGGAGGCACATTCAGTTATAACATCTAATAACACAGATAGAGCAGCACAGATAGAATATATAAAGAACAACCATGTCCGAACTGGGACTCGAACGCATGACTTCCCGATCATGGGAAAGATGAGTAATCTCTATGCCAGGACGTCGGCTTGTAGAAGTATTTGGGAGAGAGAAAAAACGTCCCAAGAATTTCGGATTGTTGCATTTTGTTTAAGTTAAATGTTTTCTGCATACAAGAAAGCTACCTTTATTTAAGCCTCTAGTCAGACTTATTAATCTATTGCCAAAATATCGTGATTTATTAATTCTTAAAATTAATCAATCTGAAAATTATTTTTTTCCTCTATGTTTCCTCTTCCCGGGGGGCACCTCGAAATGAGAATGTAATGCTTCCGGTATGGTGGTTGGATCTCGTCAACCTGGAGGGTACACTAATAGATGAGAATAGGTTCTTCCCCTCGATGAGGGGACTTACTTCCTACTGGAAGGTTTGTACCGTCGCCGGTGATGATTATTAGGATTCCACCACAGTTCCAACTAGTGTTGCGGTTGTGACGGTTCGGTCATTCAGCTCTTGTAGTTTAAATCCGTGTGCCTTTGGCAGGGTCGGAGAGTCTGCTATGACTTTCCTTTATGTTTCTCAAATTGTGACATTAATTCGTTTCAACTATATGTTTAAATTTGTGACAAAACTTACATTAGAATGTCAATGTCCTAACGAGAATAAGCAGCACTAATGATTTAATATATATTGTCTCATTCATCTTCTGCCTTTTATCGTTTGGTTTTATAAACGCAAATTAAAAGAAAATAAATTAATGTCTGCAGAGTACATTTTAAGGTATTCGTTATCCCTTTACCAACTATTGTTGCATCACTATATAAAAATATTGCATTTCAGTGAAATTTTAAGTTTGTTTTGCAATGCACCTGATACTTTTATAGCTTATATCAGTATTTAAATAACATTGCATTATTCGTCAACTCTTATTAGTTCTTTGAATCCATCAAACAAAAAAGAAAACAGTTCTAGCAAGAATGAATTGCAGGAGTAAGATGTTTTTAAAAAATTCCTTTCATTCCGTGGGGGGGGGGAATAAAGTAATGGAGACTTCGACTGTATCATTTCAACATGTCACCGATTTATGTATCAGTTAACGAGGGGAAAAAGAGCTGTCAATTTATTCTATCTTCTTTTCTTTTAAACTGAAAGGAATACAAAAAAAATGGACATCAGGGAAATTTTTTCTATCGGGCAACATGCTTATCTTTCCACAAACACATAAATTGTTCGAAAAAGATCTTGTTGCCTTAAAGCCATAAAAATTGCGACACAGTGTAATCAACTATGTTCCGAGTGCCAAGACTTGTAACATAAAGCAGTAGTTAGTTGATAGACGGAATTTTTGGGCTCCTCTTTTTCCATTG
>JAOUZG010019159.1:13039042-13068821 GCA_026289955.1 Argiope argentata | reverse complement strand
GAATTTTTTTTCATAAAATCTAAGAAATGTCGAATAAAATTGTGACTATATTTAAACTCTTTCATAGCTACTGTTTTAAATTAGCATTATTCAATTAATATTAAAAGATTACCTAGTTTTCTATGCACATTTCCAAGTATTAAACCAAATAACTTCATTTCAGCTATACTTCAGCTATTAAACGCACTTTACTATTAAAAATAAACAAATCAAGATGAAACATTAATAAAATCGAAGAAATGCCTATGAAAATTGAAAACTCCTGCCCTAATTTAATTAATAAAAAAAATTGAAAAACTGCCTGTGCCAGCATATTAAATTTTGTTGGATCAAAACATGGATCAAGCATGTTCACATGATGGAGGCATTAAGCATTTTGAAAGAGATGCAGCGTTGTGGTGACAGTTTAAACAACATGCAATTATAAGCTACATGACATGCACAGTTGGGTTTACAAAGCTAAAAATACTGAAAAAAAATTTATTTCAATAGAACAAAAATGAAATAAAGAATTTCCTTTCATTTAATTCATTTTTTCTCATGTATTATTTGTAAAGAAATGGCATTTATTTTAGATACAAGAAGAAAAAAAAAGCAAAAAAAACTACTTGCATATCTTACAAAACATCAATTTTTTTTTAAAAAAAATCCTACATTACATTATATTAAAACAACTATCTTCGCATCGAATTAATTAAGTTTATTGAAAACTTACTCAGCTGAGATAATAACATCTAGTGTGTGTGTATGTTTTCCGCGTAGAGCTACCAGTACATTTGGTTCTTTTCGGAAAATATTTGCAAAAGTAATTATAAAATTAAAAAAAATTTCTTTTTAATTATATAATTCTAATCATAGTTGTAGAGCAATTTTCTTCTTGAAATGACTTTTTTTTCACATAAATTTTGCCAAAATTTCCACAATACATATCATTATTACAAAAGAATTTGATTTCTTTTCATTTTGAAACCAAATAATAAGGATAACAAAATAATCAAAGATATTATTATCCTGTTAAAATCCAATCTAATATACATACATGCTCAATTTACATAAGGAACAGAAAAGAGAAATTGCAACAACACAAAAGAGTATGTGCAATTAGAAGATAGGTTGATAGGTTAGTTACAATACTATGGGGTAATAAAACTTTACTCCATCAGAAGCATATGTTTGCAGAACAAACAGAATATGTGTAAGTGTATTACAGTAAAAATGACTTAAATATCTTTGATATGACATGTCTGACAGGCGCATCGAATTACTGAATTTTTATTTTCAAGTCTGCAACTAAGCCCCAGAATTAAGTATTTAAATACGAAAAAATCAATATGAAGCGATTTGGTATTCCAAATTATTTTTAAAAACCAAATTAACAGCAAATTACCAAAATAGGATGAGTTATCTAATTAAAAAATTAAATAAATTCGTAAGCCAAGTGGTTAAAAAAAACTTGCCCTGTATATAAATTTTGAATATCAAGTTACGCATAAAATATTCGTTTGAAATTAAATTCAATCAATAGCTGGTGAAACCAGCTACTGACGGCTAGTCAAATCATAAGATAAATAATTACATCATATTAACTACAGCATATTTATACTTAACCGTTTGCATTCGGATGACGTCACGCACTCATCATTCAAAACGATGCAAGTTTTGACGTTATATTTATTTATTTTTTCAATTTTTGATTGTTAAAAAAGCCTACAAAGGGGCAAAATATGCAGATTAATTTTTCAATGAAATTCGAACTAAAACAATGTATAATTATTTTTCAGAGTAATAAGCATATCTTTGTATTAGGTGAATAATTATGCATCGAGTTACTTTTGCAATCGTGCAATATATTTTTCGGATATATATTTTTCCTGTGACATAACTGCACAAATACTTTTTTTATTCTTCGCTCGAATAGATATATTCTACACATAAAAGAATAAATTCATATAATCATTCACTATAACTCATTTTATGAACGAAACTTTATAATAATTCATTCATAAAATTATGCAAAACCAATTGAATTAAGCAAATTTAATAAGATACCTCTAAGAGCACAGCATAAAAAATTTATTATAGTAGATTTACGCCCTCCCTCTGACGTAACTGCACAAATCCTTTTTTTTATCATCTGAAAACATGATTTTGTTTTGATCAGAAAATTTTGGTATCTCCGAAATTTAAAGGCAAGTTATATTCGTTTTTTCTTTGGTAGATAGATAGTCACCTGACCCATGACATTTGAAGTTTGTTTTGCCAGTATTGCTTGAAATATTTAATTAAATTTACTATCAATTGCTTTTGGTTTGTCGTTTCTATGAAATGATGTCATCTTCCAGTTTGTTTACGATTTTTTAATTTGAACTAATTCACCTCACGCTCAAAAGATTATCGGGGGGGGGGGGGGGGGGGGGGGGTTTTTTTTTTTTAGTTTTAACTACCGCAATTTAGTAAAACGAGACTTATATTCATTCTTTAATGATATTATAAACACATTCTTACTAATTGTATTTCTCAAAATACTCTAAATATTGGAATATAATTTTAATATCAGTCTGCCAGCTAAAAAAATTGAAAATGAAAGTTTAAAAAAATTATCATTAGAGAGGGAGAGAGAGAGAAATCTCGTACTGTTTTCAAGCCGGTTTAAACTGTTGCTGACTTAAATTAATTAAGGCAAATAATCACTTAAAAAATAATAATATTCTCACATGATAAAATGAAATTTGTGACCGTAGATTTTATTTTTATAAGTGAGCTGGATTATTTTGTGTTATTAAAATTTTTTCTCTTAAATAGATGTATACAGCACACACATAAAAAAAATTCAAAGAATCTCTCATTATAACTCACTTTATAAACGAATGATTATTATCTTATAAACATTCGTTCATACAACTATTCTAAAATAATTGAATTAAATAAATTTAAAGAGATCTCCTTAAGAGAGCAGCATAAAAAATGTATCATGGCAGCAGCCGTATATTAACTTTTTGACACGCCTCTAACATAACTTTACAAGTTATTTTTTTTAAATTTCTCTCTTAAATAGACATATAATAAAAAAATACAAAAAAATTCAAATAATCATTCATTTTATTTTTCTTTATAAACTAATGATTATTCCTTTAAAATCCTTCGTTCATAAAATTATCCCAAGATAATTGAATAAAATAAATTTAAAAATATATCTCTGAGAGATCAGCATAAAAAAATTATCATAGTAACAGCCTATATTGACTTTATGACATCCCTCTGATATAACTTTACAAGTCCCTTTTTATAAAAAAAAAATTTCCCCTTAAATAGACATTAATAAAAAATACACAAAAAATAAATTCAAGTAAACACTCATTATATCCCACTCTATAAACGAATGATTATTAACGTATAATCATTCGTCCATAAAATTATCCAAAAATAATTGAATTAAATGCATTTAAAAATACCTCCCTAAGAGTGCAGCATAAAAAATTTATCATGGTAGCAGCTGTATATTATTTTATGATACCCCTCTAACATAACTTTACAAGAATTTTTTTTTTAATTTTTCTCTTAAATGGACATATAATAAAAAATACACAAAAAATTCAAATAATCACTCATTTTATTTCTCTTTATAACCGAATGATCATTCCTTTAAAATCATTCGTTCATAAAATTACCCAAAAATAATTGAATTAAATAAAGTCAAAGAGATCTCCCCAATAGAGCAGCTTGAGAATCTATCTTAGAAGCAGTCGTCTATTAACTTTATGACATCCCTCTGGCATAATTTTAAAAGTCATTTTTTTAAATTCAATAAATTCAAATAATCATTAATAATATAACACTTTATAAACGGATGATTATTTCTTTATCATCATTCTGTCATAAAATTATCCAAAAATAATTGAATTAAATAAATTTAAAGAGATCTCCCCAAATAGAGTAGCACAAAAATCTATCTTAGTAGCAGCCGTCTGTTAACTTTATGACATCCCTCTGACATAATTTTAAAAGTCATTTTTTTAAATTCAATAAATTCAAATAATCACCAATTATATGCCCACTTAATAAACGGATGATTACTCCTTTATAATCATTCGTTCATAAAATTATCCAAAAATAAATGAATTAAATAAATTTAAAGGGATCTCCGCAATAGCGCAGCATAAAAAATTTCTCTTAGAATCATTCGTCTATTAACTTTATGACATCCCTTTGACATAACTTTAAAAGTACTTTAAAAAATATTCTCTTAAATAGACTTATAATAAAAAAATACACAAAAAAAATAAATTCAAGTAATCACTTATTATATAACACCTTATAAACGGGGGATTACTCCTTTATAATCCTTCGCTCATAAAATTATCCAAAAATAATTGAATTAAATAAATTTAAAGAGATCTCCCCATAGAGAAGCATAAGAATCTATCTTAGTAGCAGCAGTCTATTGACTTTATGTCATCTCTCTGCCTGGGCCAACCTTTCCCTAAGTGTTTTTTGATGAACAAATGCAGCCGGAATCCGATTCGTAGCATCATTTCAATTCACCACGTGGACGGATGCTGGAAGCTGGGTGGCCTTCCCTCCAAACAATGCGGGATCAGATGGCCCCACGATTTGTTTTCCAGAATCCAATAGTCTATCCTCATTCGTCAAATTCTGTCATTATTTGCGCCAACTCTTTGCGTTAATGGTTCAAACTTCTGCCTATTTTTCCCCTCCTCTGCTCGTGGAAGGAAAACCTCCCACGCTTTCCTCCAGGCTAATGCGTTTCTTAAGTAATTACAAATGACAAGGAAGAGCCGAGTTGTATTGCATTTCTGGCTTTCTTTTCGGTTTTTGTGCGTGTGGTTTTTACTGGCAAGGGTACAGCCATTTTGTGATGATTGTTCTTTGATAAAGTCGTATCTGAAGCGAATGAATATAACACTCGAAAAAAAATGAAATAAATGGATGAAGTTCACGGAAAAAATTGTTAAATGTTGCAAGCTTTCGAGGAAAAATTTTGTGTTTTGCTGCTTTTATTAGCAATACATCAATAACGATTTAAATAAGAGATATATAAATTACTTCTTAAAGCATCAAGGTTTTTAAACTATTTTATTTTAAAAGTTTGGTTTGTGTCATGTTCCATCCTGAAAAGTGGTATTTTCTCATGTCCTTAATTTATAACATGTAATGCTTACTAACTTTATGAATATGTTGATGTTATCATGTTCGTAAATTAATTTACGTTTCCATGACAACGATTTTGTTTCCTCTTTCTTCTAATTTTTACTGTCCCACTTATTCCTCTAAGCAAACGAATTTTTTTAAAAAATAATAATAATAATAATTCGCAAAAAATACCCATTGATTTTTATGTAGAATAAAGTTTTAAATAAATTAATGAAAATTCCTACAAACTCTCAAGTTTAAACGAAAACTCAGAATCAAGATGGATTTATAAAGAATTATAGCATATTTGAGGTCCTCGAAACAATTTTGAAATTCCTCAATGACACAAAATTAGAAATAAAAATATCAAAATATGTGTTATCTCATACTTGAAATTAAAAACACTTTCAAGTATATTAAATATCCTAAAATTAAACGGCTACTAACTGAATCATGTAGACTACATATTAGACAATATTTATTTCAAACTCAAATATTAAACTACAATTACTTTTAGATATTACACCAACTATTTATTAGTTGCCAAAGAGAATGAAACAAAGTTTTGGAGCACAAGCTTTTGAAATGAAGAAAAATCCGTCGTTTTTCTAAATATAGAAGCATGAGCAGTTTAATAGTCTTGTAATTGTTTCAAATTGGTTTAAAATGGTAAATGATTTAAATTAACTAACACAATTTGTAAGAATTCGGTTTTTGAATTTGGAAATCAAGTTGTAACTTCAGTTGGCGATAAATCACAGGATGCATTATTTATTAATAACCCTAAAGGCGAAAATTGATGTCTGAAAAAAGATATATCGGCAATTTGTTGCCTACGTGTTTTGAGGCTTCATAAACCTCAAACCAAAACAACACCATGTTCTCACATGATAAAAAAAAAAGAAATTTATAAAGGAAATTGTATTCAGTTTTTTCTGTATTTAATATCTTTTTACCCTTAAATGTTTTGTATTTGAAATCTGCATGCTTATAACAATGGCCAACAATAGTCTAACCTTTTTATATATAAAAAAATATCTTAAAATCCTTCTCTAAGGAACATCTCTGTTTACTCAAAGTTTGTTAGAATCATTCTCTTCCTGTCTCTAACAAAAGACAATGCTCTTAATTTAAATTAACCACATTCCCGGCATTACATCAGGGAAAAAGGGGAATTAACAGAAAGTAAATGAGCTCGTGGGACCAAACTAGGTATTCCCAGCCGAAACTTTTTTTTCCGAAATTCTCCGATGGTGATGTCGAGTTGGAAAGCTTTTCGATGTTCCTAGCAATGTCCGGTCTTGTCGTACACGCTTGGACATGTCTCCGTGACACGTGTCTCGTAGGTCAAATAGTCTATCTCACACGCACCCAAAGGATGCCCGCCCCTTCCCATTTTATCCAGTCCCTGTCAGCTTCTGATCCATGGAACATCTCAGTCAGCTCCGCCTTTAGCTTAAGTGTGATTCCACCCTGAGTCCGTGAAATTTCTCTTTCAAAGATTAATTACTCTAGAGCTTAGCCTACTCCAACTGCAAGATTTTTTCTTCTTCTTGTGACGCTAGATTTTTTTTATCTCAAAAAGTTGGCTATGTTTTCTTGAGGAGCATAAATAAAGTAACCTAAAGCTGGAGAATACCGAGAAAGTTTGAAATTTGAATAACTGTCCGTGATTGGAAAAAGTATCTCCTGAATTCGAATTAAATATATATGATGGTCTTGAATAGAATTTTAGACAATTAGATTAGATAAAATTAAAGGAGATACGAATCTTTACTTCAAAATATGGTAATAATGTTTTGAGTTTGATTTATCAATTTTCATTTTGATTTAATATTTAGTCCTAATTATGTAATGCCAGTAACATGTAATGAAAATTGCATTTTATAACTTTGCAACAAGAGTGAGAATAAACCAGAAACTAAAACTTAAAACAAGGAAAATATTTTTGAAAGCTGTATTTAAAAATAATTGTAACATATTTTTAGATTTATTATTATTTTTTAATTAACCTGAATGAGTGCAGTTGCAATGCTTTACTTTCTAATTTTAATGTAGTTTATAGAGGTTTTCTGAGAAAATCTATGTTTTGAGGTTATCAATGAAAAAATGTTCTTGCTAAATGAAAAAAAGGTTCTTCCTAAGACCTTACTACCCAAGAAGTAACTGAGTACCACATTCGGTGTCTCTAGATCCAGCAGTCTGCTCTGTAGAGCATTCGGAACGATTTGTTTCGTCATGTATGTCACATAAGGCTAAGTGCTGAAAGTATGTCCTTTTGTGAGCATTATCGTTTTTAAAAATATATCAATTTTATTTTTAAATTTTTTTAATAAAATAAAAGGGAAACATCCTTTTTAAATATAACTGAAATAACTAAACACTTCAAATTAATAGAAGATTATCATTCGTGGTTTGAAAATTCGATTAGATGTCTCAAATTACCCTGTTGTTGATGTTGTTTCCTATGGCACTTGCCATGCACAAGCTCGCAGAGACAGCAGATTTTTAAGCTTAATCAGTGTCTCTTATTTTTGTAGTAGCGCCAACTAGGGTCAAGAATACCACATAGTTACTAACTCATATTTGCTTGGACAGCGCCTTTTTACAGGAGAGCTCAATCACACTCCTGACAGATAGAACTGAAAAGAGCAACAATGCTCGAACCTTGAGCACCCAGATCATAAGGAAGACGCGCTACCCTGATGTCAGAACCCTACATTTTACATCTCAGCAAATAGCTCGGATAAATAAAATAAATGAACTATATTTTTCTAAAAGTGTGTGTGTGTGTGTGTGTGTGTGTGTGTGTGTGTGTGTGTGTGTGTGTGTGTGTGTGTGTGTGTGTGTGTGTGTGTGTGTGTGTGTGTGTGTGTGTGTGTGTATGTGTGTGTGTGTGTGTGTGTGTGTGTGTGTGTGTGTGTGTGTGTGTGTGTGTGTGTGTGTGTGTGTGTACTGATTTTAATTTTTTTTATAAAAACCATTTTCAGTATTAAATTTAATCATCCTGTAATAATAATACACTTAATGCGTGTGAACTAATTTTAATAAGTTCGATTGCAAGACTTTTGTAGTTAAATGAAAACACGATTATTCGCAAAAGTCCTTGAGCATATCTCGAAGATCCATTACCCTCTAAACCGCGGCGACCTTTACACAATTGCCTACTTCTCCTTTTACTAATCTATCTTGTATGTTGTTAAAAGGAGTGGAGCTAATGACGGCACCCTGGTATAGGGATAGCGTGTCTTCCCCGTGATCTGAATGCCCCGAGTCCCAGTTCGAACATGGTTTTGCTTCTGTGTGCTATCTGTGAGATGTGTGACTGTCCCCCCTGTAAAAAGAGACTGTGCAAGCGAATTTAATGAGTGAGTGGCTAAATCGTACTCTTTACCCTATTTGGCGCTACTTCAAAACAAGGGACGCTTATTTCGGCTTAAAATCGCTGATGCATCAGCGAAGTTTGTTCATGGCAAGTGCCATTAGAAACAACAACATGGAACTAATAATCTGAGCATTTCTTGTATACAATAAAATGCCTTATAAAATGTGTCATTACTGATATAAAGTTTGATGTACGTGAAAAAACTTTAGGCTTTCAATATAAGAACCAATGTAAGCTCGCAAATAATCGGCAAACAATTTTGCTGAACAGAAGATTCGTTTTTATTTTTGCCAAATTTCAAAATCATTTCTTCATTCTAAACTCATTTATTTTGTCTGTTTCTTCGTTAGTTCAAATTAGTTTAATAAGGAATTCCAAAATTCATAATATTATCCTAAAAATATGATAATAAAAAATGATATATTATTACTTAAAAAAAGGATATTCCTAAAGCCAGAAGTACACAGTTTTGCAATATGAGGACAACTAATTGACAAAACATTAGGCCTTTTTTACAATCCTTAATGTAGCTCTAGTTTAATTAATAGCGATTCATGTATTTTATTTTAAGAATCAATAAAAAATATTTTATGCAAAAAAGCGTTACATTTAAAACTGAAATTGTTGATTTTAAACATTTTTTTTTCTTTCTGTAGCTTAAAGACGGTTATAAACGTACGTAAATTCGATCATTTTGACAGAGCAAAATATTTTAACCACTTGTATAAATTGTTCTTTTTTTTAATGTTGGTCTCCTTTTTCGAATTGGCACAAAAGATGAAACTAATGAAAAATTAATATTAGCGTACAATATCGATTATTTCCACAATAGTTTTAAAAAAAATTGTTTAGCAAAAAATAATTGATACTTTTTTAATACATTGGAACTCGTTAACGTTTTTAGAAATTTTAATAAACAATTAATATATTTCATTGATAACAAAAAAGTTCATTAAAAATTACTTCAAGAAAATTCAATTTTTACTCTCAAGTCCGAATGCAAAAATTGTACTTAATCGAAAAAATAATAATACATAATAACAATTCTAACAGTTAAATAAGTTGAATCACTGGAATTGCTTGACATTTTTCTTTCCCTGCATTTGCATTCATTTATTTACCGCATTAAATATTTTTTGTGTCACGTTTAATACATTTTATTCTAAGGGAAGACTGATATAAATTAATGGAAATTCAGGTCTTATTTTTTAAACTTACTACTAGCGTTTTAACCACTAAAAAAAGCAATAACAATATACAGCAATTTTTGAACACCAGTTAAATAATAATCTACCTAAAAAGGCATGATTGATTATCCTTTTTAAAATACATGGGCATTTATTTATTTTTTATAAATTTTACTCTACATTTACCATAATTTATTTACTCCAAAATACTCATATAAATTATTTCCAACTCTTACTCTTCTGTTCTTATATACACATTACAGAAAAAAATAATGATACAGAACAGCAATTCTCTGAACAGCAGTTAAATAAGTTGCACAACAAGGGATGATTGATCATCTGGCAGCGTTGTAAATTTTGAGGTTTGGACATAGACATCTCTTTTCTTTGTGATATTCTCTCTATTTGAAATCAGCAATCCAAACCCTAAATTCTACTCTGAAGTATTTCATGACCGATGTGTCATGATATTGCCCATAAACAACGGTTAGCGGGGCTGTGAATCTTGCGTTATCTTAAACGGATGCGCATCCTAATATTTGTATTATGAATGCGAGATGGTATTCCTCATTCGATGTCAGTTTTTGTCAGCTTTCGCTGAATTTATTAGTTTCCTTGAGAGATAATTTAATGTAGATGACCAAGCTTGCTTTTAGGTCTTTTAAAATGGTTGTAGAGGTTATCTACTGCTAAATTAAAAATAGGAAGACAAAATAAACTGCTATTGAATATTTTTAAAAATGACAAAAAGGGAAAAAAACACATGCTTTATTCAAAGCTTTAAAGTTTTTTTTTGGTGCGATCGTAGTTTAACTCCCTGCTTGGCGCGTTTTTCAAAAATCGCCAACCACGAAAACCATAACCATAAGATTATAAGAAAAGGAAAACCATAAAGTTGCCATCTTTAGCAAATTATCGCCAACTTGGCGAAGAAGGGGGTTAAACTACTAATCACCTTTTTTTTTAAAAAAAAAAACCAACCAATTTTTAGCATGAAATTGAGAATTAAAAAAAATACATTTAATATGATGGTGATAGTAGATACTTCATTACCACATTACCATACATTTTCATAACTATACGTTAAATTGTGCTGAGCTATTATGATATAACATTTTAATCAGTATTTTATTTCCACTAATCATACTATATAATCATTCATTATCAATCATCTGCTGTACCATTTAATATCACATTCAGTCAAATCTCTAATTACCATATTTAATTATCAGGGCCCGGCTTAGCCAAGCTGGGGCCCGACTTAGCCAGGTTGGGACCTGGGGCAAAA
Organism: Argiope argentata; assembly: GCA_026289955.1. NCBI lineage: Eukaryota > Metazoa > Arthropoda > Arachnida > Araneae > Araneidae > Argiope > Argiope argentata. The sequence goes on along the minus strand of JAOUZG010019159.1, from coordinate 13,057,810 downwards.
ACTTCTTTGGGACCCCTCTGCTTGACTACTTTAGTAATGAAGAACATTCATTAAAAAAGAAAACGTAAAATAAAATTTATATTCGATTTGGTGGCCCTACTTATGTGCAGGCCCTGGGCAACTGCCCCGTATGCTCCTGTCTTAGTCAGGCCCTGTTGATTATAAAGCATTCTTTATTCAGTATTCCATATTCAGTTTTCAGCAATATGCTTCTTCGGCGTTCTGGCATAAGGGTAACGTGTCTTCCCTGTGATCTGCTATCCCCAAGGTCGAGTCCCAGTTAGAAAATGGTTTTTTTATGCGTATGTTCTATCTGTAAGATATGTGAATGTCCCCCCTCCCTCTGTAAAAAGGGGCTATGCTAGCGAATGAGATGAGTAAGTAGCAAAAGTCGTACCCTTGGCTCTAATTGGAGCTACTACAAAACAAGAGACGATGATTTGGTTTAAATCGCTGACTACCTCAGCGAGATTGTTCATGGCAAGTACCATAAGAAACAACAACAAGCACATTATTTCAATATCTTATTATCATATATTTTAAAATATGATAATATTATTTTGATGCTTCAGTATTATAAAAAGCATTAGCAATGTTTCTTAACTATGCTCAACCTTATTTTTCTCCATTAGAACTCATTCGTATTATTCATCCTATATTCATTATCATCCTTTTCATCATTAAATTTCAGTGTACGTTAATCAATTATTACAAAATATAAGATATATTATTAAAACATTTGTAGAAAGCTTGTAAGCAAATATTATATTTAAATTGCATCTATGATTAATTTCAGCATTTTGGTATCCAAATAAACTTTCAGCATCATGCACTTTCAACTGTTCATTGCTAAACGGATATACTGCTATGTCAAACTCTTACATACAATAACGAAAATCAGATAATTAACTAATTCACATTTTCCTATCTTATTATATTTAAAGTTCTACATTCAGGGTAAAATCGAATCTGCAACGAATCAAAAGGAATAGTTTCTAGCCGGTCAGGACAAAATTAGAAAATGGTTATGAAAAACTGACTAAATATGGAACTAATTGGATACGATAAATGGACGGTAAATTACAGATGGCAGAAAAATAATGAGGACCAGAACTTAAAAACTATAAAACTTCTTTGCAAAACAAAGAAGTATTTAAAAAATAATAATATAATATTTTCCAATATCTGAAAATGAGATATCTAGTGGATAACAGTTCCGTACCAAAACCATGCCTCAAAGAACACGAAATCGAATTTCCAACACCGTCTCACTCAGGAAATCTAATATTGAATGTCGAATTTTCAATTTTAATGCTGCCAATTAACCGAGTAGGAAGTGTTGCTAATTGATCATTGGATCGCACCACTTTGTCTAAATATAGCAAGTAATAAATTCGGAAGGGAAAATCGCCCATCGCACTCGGCCCGAGCCAAGTGCAGCAATTAATCCCTTATTGTGCCAACCCTGTTTGCGAAAACACCTTTCAGTCGGTGGTAGGAGAAAGAGACAGGGATCAAGCGAAAGGGGGTGGAGAGAGAGAGAGCCTTTCCCCCCTCTTCGTGACTGCCTCTTCTTTATCCTCGTCCTAATGGGTTAGAGCTTCCTCTAATTAGCAGGACGAAAGCTTTTACCTCGTGAATTATTAAAAGGCGCGGATTTTGGCACCGAATTAAACCAAGTCGACTCCTCTTAATCATTTAATTATGGGAAGGCCGTCCGATTGATTTCCATATTCTGGCATCTAACGGAGGCAGCTTAACTTCCGACACTTGATTCGAGCTCTTTTTCACACATTAAGGGCAACCGTACGCGATAAATGGGAGATGCTTGAAGGACATTTTGGGTCATAAAGGCAGTGGTTTCATTCCAATGAGATACAATGTGTAAAGGTAGTAAAAGTTTTAGGGTGACTTCAATCAATCATACAAATTCCTCGGTTGATGATTCCGAAGGATTCAACCTGGATTCAAATTTTTTAGCATTTTATAAACATCTATCCCTGAAAACGTGTGCTATTATTAAATAATCATGACATTTGGAATAGGTGGATGTAAGTAGCAGGATAAGTAGCAGGTAGGATATAGATAGTATATGGTATCTTTGGTCGCTGCATGACATTTGAAATAGAAGGATGTAAGAGGCAGGATAGGTAGCAGGTAAGATATAGGTAGTGTATGACATCTGCTATTCGCTGCATGACATTTAAAAAAGGAGGTTGCAAGTGGCAGAATAGATAACAGATAGGATACAGGTAGTGTGCGGTATCTGTTGGTCGATTTGGCAAAAAATATTACTTGTCACAGCGAAAACTTTTGTTTTTCAATATCTGCTATTAATATTGTTTGCAATATTTCGACAATTGGGTAAAAATAGCCATTTTTCTTTTACGTGTATATGTTGTCATTATTCCTTATTAAACGGTCTCATTGTTATCTTAATTTATTTAAAATAAATATGTTAGATTAACTACTTAATAGTTTTATTTTCCCTACTATCTAATAAGATGACACCTTCTATTTTGGGAATATTTTCTTATTTTGATTCAAATGGAAATCCATGAAAAACTTGGCTTATCTACGTATTCGATGTTATTTTACTATTGAATTATAATTGTTATGAATGATTTTTTTGTTTACAACTATCAAAATTTGATAAATCGATGCACGTACGGCGTAAGGTCAAACCATTTAAGGGGTAATTTCAAATACAAGATACAGAAATTCTATGCAATGAAATTTTCTATTCTAAATGAAAATTGATGGATTTTTTAAACTTTCTTTAAAGCACTGACATTCATAGAATCTTTTTATTATTATTGCTATACGATTTCATCTCCTTTTAAGTATTACTAATCCAGATTGTTATTCACTATACATCTTTATGTCCATTTTCTATTTTAAAAAGCATGAATGATTAAACTAAAAACATTGTTCAAAATTCTTGAATAAATTCAGATCAAAATTAGGTAACACTTCTTTCTGTCGTAGTCAATTCTGTAAACCATATGACAGGCGCAGTATGGACTCAATATTGGTCCTTGTGCCAATAAACCCTATATACCTACCTACCTATCCACATTCTGTAAAATCGTAATAATAATGCTATTGCTTGATCGATAAACACTCATCTGATACAATCCAAATCGTAAAACTTTTAATTGCAATGTATTTTACCTCTCAACAATTGCAAGTTTCATAAGTTAACAATTTTTTAACTCACTATTTCGTTAAATAATCTGCGCCATAGTAACATGATTCTTGCATCAACAAACGTTTTAGCATTAAAAACAAAATTCATCCCCAAAGTTAAATTAAATCGCATAGAAGGACATTGCTTTTCAAATAATTTTTATACTGGTCATGGTATATTTAATACTTACCGTTATAAGAACTTTGGGAAGAACTATGGGTCATATAATAATAAAAAACTACGCTAAGTAGGAAAATTTGAGGAGTGACTGACCTTTTGACCGGTAACAATATTTAGAAAGTCTTATTAGGCCTCCTGTTCCAAAAAAATCATGTATTTAGTTATTACTTAACTTTTATCATTTGAAATCGAATGGCTTTATGACCTTATTTTAATTTTGTTTAATCTTTTCTGCATTGTTTAACAATCATGGTATTGTTACTATTTTTGCATAACTATTATTGTTGCATTGTTAGGGCACTGTTTCTATTGTTTATATATTTATTTGTTTACAGAGAAGAGAGTGGCCATTTATTAGGGTATTTTAAATTTCAAAAACCTCTTTTTTGTAATTCCAGGAACAACTTCTATTGGATATAAAACTATAAGTTTTGCTGAGTATTATATAAATTTGATTCTGTTATTAATAAAATTAACATCATTTGCTTAAAGATGACATAATTATAAAAGCAGTAACCTTAAAATGTTATAGTTATTAAATTTATTTCAACTTTTCCAACAATATGAAAAAAAAACATAATGCAGCAAAATTAAGAAAAAAAATTCTAAACGGCAGTATTCCCATTTTTCTATAACATCTCTGAAAATAAATTTAAAAAATAACATAGAATAAATTAATCATCAATTAATTTTTGAAAATTATTTGTTTCACTTTTTACATTTAATGATGTAATGGGGGAATGTAATTATTCACTTAATAAAGAAGACTAGAATGTAAAGTTAAGATATGTATAACAAAGTGGTATAAGCTATTTTTTTTCTTTTCAATAAGCAGAGAGTTTTACCATTTCTACTTTAAGTAACATGTACTATGCTTTTAAATACCTTTTTGTTAATATATGTTACCTAAAGAATATAATTTAGATTTGCAAGGCATATATGGAAACTATATTTATATTTTTATAAGATAAATCAAGACATAATAAATTTTTAAGCATTTATGAGAATGTATTATGTAAGGCGAAAATTTCTAATAAAAATAATATACTTGTCAAAGTAAAAAGGTTTCGATCAACGTCAAATTTCAATAAACACATTCATAAACTTTTTGTTAGTAAATTTCTTTTCTCCTATGTACATTTTCATTTTCTGGGCACAAGACGTTAAGAATAAAAATATATAAGATTCGTAGCAGTACATTTCATTTTCCTTTGACTTTTTAAAATATTATAAATTCATGAGATTGAAATCATAATTCTAAACATAAATTTGTAATATTAGAGTCATTTAGGGTTCTTTATAATTGTAAAATAATCTCGAATTGAAAACTTTTGTAAATTCTTTGGTAATAAGCTCAAAACGCTAATTATTTTTTTTGTGTGTGTGAAATTATAAATTGGAGACTTTGATGAATTTCCACGCTTAAATCTATTGATTGTAATAAATTTTCTGTTAAAAAGATGTTTCAAAATAAAATAACAACTAAGACTTTTTTTCTCTCTTCTGGTCTAAATTCAAATCTTCTTTATCTCCCAGAAAGCAATATAGATTCTACCCAAACTATCATAACATTCATTTTTCTACTGAAAAAAAAACCTTGATTATGAAGTAATCCCTTTTTTCTATTTTAAACAAAATTATTGTTGCATTTATGATAACAGTTTAGTTTTGGGACTCTGAAGTTAAATCACTGTTAATGTAGATTTGCTGATTAGGTATAGAATCGTAAAAAATATTTTCTACTAAAAAGACGTTTCAAGTAGAAAATGTAGAAGTTTGCTCTCTTTTCTCTTCTAATTGCTAGTTCTTGTTAAATACAATATTTTTTGAATAAACAATAGTAAGTATCATATTATATGTAGGGTGACCCGCGAAAAAGTCTAAAAGCCAAATTCATCTTATATTTTCCTTTTCTTTTTGGTTTTTGCATTAAACTTACCATTTATTGCTAATTTGGTTAAGTTCATTTGTGTTTTAGTTGTAGCAATATTAGCGCTCTCTAATTACCATGTATGTTTTAACATTTTGGTTCAGAAAAAATTGTTTAGATGTATTTCATGTTGTTTATATTTGATTTGATAGTTACTTATATCATACATTCTAAACACCATATTACATGTATATATACGATGCAATCTTCGAATTTTCACTTCACAGCAAACGAACAATTCTTGCATAAACATAACGATTTCATATATCTCGGAAAGGCCTTAGCTTTAAGGATTTCGATCAAATTTTAGATTTAGATCAGGTTTTACTTTTTTACCTTATCTATATAGATGTCTTTCCCGAAAAAGCACAATTTTACCCCCAAAAATTGTAATTAAATATTGACTTGTGATTATACATGAGTTTCATAAGTCTCATCAGATATGGAATAGGGGTTAAGGCTACGAATGCCCCTGCATTTTTCCCCAGATACTTGGATGTATATATATCAAGTATTTTAAGTATTCACATTAATATAATTTTTGTATTTATTAATATCACAATCTTCACGTATGTTTTATTAGCCAAAAAGGCCCCATTAGCTGTCTGCTAGAGATTAATTTTCTAAAACATGAATTAACCTTGTTTTTCTGCAAGCAATATAGAATACCAAAATTAGATGAAAAATTCCTTTACTCCATGATGACAATGTTGATTCATAATACACTGGAAGTTATGTTATGAATCAACCAAAGTTAGATCCAAAATTTCTTTACTCAATGATGACAATGTTGTTCATAACACACTTTAAGTTATGTTATGAATCACCCAAAATTAGATCCAAAATCCATTTACTCCATGATGACAATGTTGTTCATAACACACTGGCAGTTATGAATCAACCTTAAGTAGATTCAAAATTCATTTACACCATGATGACAATATTGATTCCTAACACACTGGAAGTTATGTTATGAATAAACCAAAATTAGATCCAAAATTCATTTACTCCATGATGACAATGTTATTCATAACACAGTGGAAGTTGTTATGATATTCAATCTAAAGTAGATCCAAAATTCATTTACTCTATGGTGGCAATGTTGTTCATAACACACTGGAAGTTATGTTAATGTATATCATATAATTGTATTCGTGGATATTTTTCGGAAGGAAATACCAAAGACATTAAGAATATTTCCCTTTTTAAAACCGGATTTTTCCATGTTTCCTGTAGACACCCCTGTATTCAAGAAAACTTCACACCTTCCGAGCTCCTTTTAAAATTTCCGTTTGTACGCGCCCCCCTGACCGCGAGTCCGGAATCTCTTATCTGATTTGGAAAGACGTTTAATTCTGGAAGAGACGGGTTTCCCGAAATGGCTGCAGGTTACGCTTAACTGGTTTATTATAAAAGAAGATCCAATCTGCCAGATCCATATTTGATCGGCGAGATCCCTCCATTGAGGGTAAAGCAATACTTCCCCTCCCCCCTCTCACTCGATAAGAAGGGCTTTTTAAGCGCCGCTTTTATTAACGAATCTTTATTGAAAGTTAAAACGCTATTCTCACCTTCGATGGGATCGCAACAGCCACATTTATAGGGAAAGGAAGGACTCGTACGAAAATAAAAGGAAATTAATAAATGTCTGCGAGATTAAGATGGACTTAAGCTCGTATCCGACGAATATTGAACTTCAATTTCGAAACAGGGGAGGAATGGTATTTGGGATTCGGGAGGGCGGTTTGACGTGAAATGTCACCAGACGCCTGGAATTTCGAAAGAAGTGGCTTTTGTTTTTTGGTTTGTCTTCGAAAGATCAAAAAGTAATTAATAAGGATCGTCCTCTGTGCGTTGGTGTATAAGTAAGAGCTTTTCGAAAATTTTGGATTACTTCTTTTTTTGCAGAGGAAATAATTCAATCTTGGTTTTAACCCTCTGCAAGTATATTTAAATAATTGTATTTCATATCAGCAGGTCTCTTGCCGAATATTTAATAATTGCGGATTCCTTTTCAATCAAAAGCGTTGTTTTTTTAATATGGGGTAGATGAAAGATCATATGAAAAATAGTTGATATTCGAAATCAGATGATAAAGTTATAAAAACATTAAACAATAGAGCGTCTGCTTCATTATGAATGGACTTGAGTTTGACTTCATTTTAGGTTTCTTGTCTTTCAATAGAGAGAGTAGGGGTTTCAACATTCAATTTCATCGAAGTTCAGTTCCGCATTGGTCTCATTCAAGCTAAATTCATAATTATTTAAGTACTTCATTTGTTCTAACAGTAGCTTCCGATTTATATTGTTCAACAATAGATTGAAATTTAAGCTATTGGAGGAAGAAATAAGTTTGAAAAAAAAGAATTAAATGTTTTGTTCTATGGTTAAACAACTTTAATATAAATTTAAAATAATGCAAACAATATTGAACGTATCTTATGGTGAAAAATCATATAGACAACATTATTCAAAATATGTAGACTGATGAATGCTTTACAAATGAATTGCTCTCTGCGATCGGGGTGATGGTACTTTTCCATTAGATGAGCTCAATATAGCGATTTTAAAACAAAATATTGTCAAATAATGTAGAATTCTGCAAATTTCTGGGGCGATTTTTCGCTTCCGCCTGACTAATGGAAAAGTGCCAGGGTGATTACTGGAAACTTTCCTTAAATTTGTGGGAAAAAATGTTGATCAGTTTTCTTAGAAAATTCTCGTCGAAAATGAACTTAAATTGTACACTATCTGTTTTTGGTGACCAATTGATTCACCGAAATTATTGCGTATTTAGAATTCAATTACAAAAACATAGCTTGATGTTCATGAAGTATTTAAAAGTTGTTAATTATGATAGACATTATACTTTTACTTCTTTACATCTATGATGTTTATTTTATATATTTATTAAATTCCTTAATGGAATAAAGTTACCTGACATCAAGATGCCATTAATCACATTATCACATTACATTGGATATCACATTGGTTAATTTAATCTATCTTCTTATTGCTCTTTGCGCTTATATATATATAGCAATAATGTGGAATTCTGCCAAATTTTTTAGAATTATTTTAAAGTGAAAAATTGCCAAATAAAGTAGAATAAAGTATAATTTTTCACTGACACCCGTTACGGAAAAGTATTGAAACTTCTTAATGGAGTAAATTCATCTAACATCAAGATGACATCAATAACAACTTACTGATGTTACATTGGTTAACTTTGTCTTCTGATAGCTCTTTGTGCTTCTTATAACTTTGCTTTATGTCCCCTTGCTTGTAGCCTGTAAGTAATAAACAATATATTTATACTTTAAGACCCAGGAAAGGAAGAAAATTCAGTGTTTAAAAATTATATAAAACTAGAATCACAGTTTGAATTGCATTGCAAACAGGGGGAAAAAATTAAAATAATGCAAAAAATGCCCTAGTACTTCTTTGAATGTTAAAATGGTTTTAAAATGATCATGTAAAAATAAATTTTTTAGGAAAGTATTGGGGGGAGAGCCAATATCTCCCATAGAAAGAAACATCTCCTTCAGGCAATTTTCTATGAATACTTCGGCTGCATCAAATTTGGTAGTTTTAAATAAATAGATTAATTTGTTGAGAATCTGCTTAAACATGCACTTGTCCATATTTTTCTTTATCATTGTTGAAGATCATCAGATTTCTGTCTCACATATTATTTGAATTCTTTGTTCCTGCTCTTTATAAAAAATTCTTCATTCATAGATTTGGCAAAAAAAAAAAATTATTCCATAAAATGCATTTACTGTATAGAATACATTAAGCCTTACTGCATAGAATATCCTTCTCATTTTTAAAAATTCCGGAAAAATAGACTATCGCTTGAAGCTCTTTTCCTTTCTAAATTGTAAAAATTACAAAATTAAATCATTAACTATTTGTCAAAATAAATTCCAAAGAAAAAGTTAATTCAATAAATCGTAATTCATTTAGTTTCTTGGGTATTTTTTCTATGTCTAACTAGGAACCATTAATAAATGATCTCATCAACATCAAGAATAACTAAATGTCAAAAAATACACATCCATAACTATGATATTTGATTTTAAAAGAATGACAAATCCAGTTTGCATTGTACTATATACAGAGATAATTTTTCATAAAAAATGAAATTAAATCTTAATAATCCCTTTAAAATTAAAAATACTTTTCTGTTAGCCGAGCGCCAGTAAAAAATTGCCAAAAAAATTTGGCGGAATTCCACATTATTTGGCGATTTTTGGCGGGAGCCTGCCTAACGGAAAAGTACCAAATTAAATGTAGAAACCGAATTAAGATGTTGCTTAAGGCATCATAGATTTACATTTATTCCACCAGTTATGTGAGATTTTAAGGAAATGATTTTAAGGAAATGGCGATTTTTGGCGGGAGCCTGCCTAACGGAAAAGTACCAAATTAAATGTAGAAACCGAATTAAGATGTTGCTTAAGGCATCATAGATTTACATTTATTCCACCAGTTTTGTGAGATTTTAAGGAAATGCCTTTCACCTTAAGTTATGCTTCAAATAAAAAAATGAATAAAAAGTATTGAAAAAGAAAATTTTTTAATTAAATTGGATTACTTAAGATAAAAAATATTCAATTTTTATTTTACAACTTTTAAAGCTATGTTTAAATATGTAAATGATTGTTGAAATTTTCTGTTAAATATTTAATCAAAATGTAAGTTATTATAATTATTTAGATAATTTAATGTCAAGGAGATTTATATGGGTCTTCTCTAACTGTGATCCAATTGCGAGTTTCTAAGTGGTTAGAGACAGCATATACTTATTATTTAAAAAATGTTCTGAAAAAAACTATATTTTATACTATATAAGTAAAAAAAATGTAGAACTGAAAAATTACAATATATGAATTTTTAAATTTTCCTGGTTTTGCTAGTCGTTTCGAGAAGAACATTAATTGCCACTATTATAAAAAAAATTAGAAAGTACAATTGCTCTATGACCAAAACTGACTGAGTTATGAATCTCTAAATTGTTGTTGTTCAGGTGTTTCGCTTTAAACGTAAAGAGGAACACGAAAACAGGTATGCCGTAGCTTTTTAGGGTATGGACCACAGAGTAACCGATGTTAAAAGTCTGTCTTCTAGCTCACATACGTCTCAAACCCTTTTTGCAGGGCGGACTTCATACTCGTATTTCATTCATTCATCCACATATTTTAATTTAGATGGAACAGAGAACGATCTCCTCTGACCCAGTACCCTCAGGGGTATTACTCTCGCCAAGGAGGACTTTGTGATCACAACAGATTTAAGACGTGTAAGCCACCACACACATACACACAAAGAATCTTCGACTGGCCGGTTTTAACTTGGTCTAAGGAATGCGAATCCCACACTCTACCAACCAGACTATACTGGCCCAGAAGCTCTGAGTTACAATATATTAATCAAATCAACACCCTCTTTGAGAAAGACCCTTGCTTTGGTTCCCAAATCTTTCTTAAGATGGTCATTGAAAAATGTGATATTCGAAGATTATTTCTAAAACAATTTTAGTCACAAATTATTGGAGTTTTATTTAAATGATAGCCTATAAAGATTGTTTAACTAAATGGAATTAAAGCAGACGGGGGAGATTAAATAAAAATTTAGAGTTCTCAATTTTTCAGGTGCATATTTAGGATCCAATTATTACTATTTAAGACATTTGAAGGACTTTCCAAGTGGAACAATCTATCTATTTTTAAAAGTTAAGAAATTAATTATTAGGCCCCAATTAGAGTGGACATACTTTATTGTAAAAATCAAGCATTTCACTTATATTTTAGATCAAATTATAAAAGTATAGTAAAAAAGAATTTTAAAAAGTTGTTTTTTCTACATGACTTAATTTTTAGTAATAATCATAATGTAAGAATTAATTTCTTAAAATATCGATACATTTTGGATGCAAAAGGACTTACAGGAACAAGGAACTGTTGTCAGATAAATATCTAGTTCGTTGATTTTCCTTTCAAATTTCTACCTCATAATAAAATTACATTGTAATCAGATATTTATCATATTGACCTACAATAATATATTTAACATATAATTAAGCTTAAATGCTTATTACATGCACTAATAAAATGAGCTGTGCATTTATATCCATTTCATAACAAACAAAATAATCTATCAGAATATAACATTTTTCTTTATAAATATTGGAATAGCATTTTTACTAACTGAGATGCAAGATTATGTTATGTAGCAAGAATGGAATTTAGACCTTCTGTCAATCCATTGTTTAACAAGGATAAGTGATGCCAAGATATATGTGATTTCCTCATCTTCATCCAGTAGGACTTAAAGATAAGTCCTATTGGACAAATAAGAAAATGGGTTGGTTACAAGAAGTTTTTTTTTTCATCCTCTAGGACTTAGGATAAGTCCTATTAGACAAATAGGAAAATGGCTTGGTTACAAGAAAAAAAATTAAAATCAATTTTTAAAATTGATGGATAGGGCATTAGTATTTATCTTGTTTTTATTTCAATCGTTACTTCTTTGGAAAAATTTAGATAAATAGAAATGTAATATTTTACTAAATAGTTGTTGTTACTTATGGCACTTTACAAGTCAGCTGACAAATCCTGCCAGCGATTTAAGTCGAGTGAGCGTCTTTCGTTTTTTCTCGTCCTTTAAGTAGCTCTAACTAGGGCCAAGACTAAGATTTAGCTACTTCGTGCATCGCATTCGCTTGGACAATTTACTTTTACAAAGGGGGGGGGCACATTCACACACTCACAGATAGAACAGCCAAGCCTGCACCGGAACTCGAACCCAAGGCCATAACTACCCCTCATTATAAGTCCCCATGCCATGACTTTAATGACCCTGACTATGCCTTGACTACCCCTATACCATGAATAGTAAATAAACTTTATACAAAATTCAAAGCAAAACAATCCACAAAGAAAAATACGATTTATATAAAATAATTCCTAAAATAGAATTATCTAAAAATGGTTAAATTTACACAAGCACAGAATTCTTGTTAAATAAAATGTAAGAGATACAGTTGAGAGACGTGTGCAGTCTTATAATTGCAGATATTATAGTATCAGCACAGAAACATACGGGTTCTGAAAAGCTTGGATACATTGCATCACAACTCACAACAAAAAAATATATTGCATTAATTTTTTTCATGGTCTTTGATTTTCTTTATAACTGTAGAGATTTAAGAGATTTCAAAGCTTGCCAATCTTAGAGTTCATAATCATTTGATTATGCCCAAAACAAACAATAATCGATTACGATTATTAAGACTCTTTTCAGCTTTTACTTTAAACCATTAAATAAATAATTAAACATTTTTTCTGATTATGTTTGTTATGTGTTATTTGTATAATCACATCACTTTCAAAATTCATTAAATAAAGTAAATTGTAATAAAGTAAATTAAATTGATAGTAAATTGTGTGGAGATGGTGAAAATTACTATTTAGCAATTCAAGATTTTTTCATTTATCTTTCGAAATACTTAAAAATATCATTCAAGGATCATCTAAAAACAATTCCAAAATGAGAAAACTAATGAAGCTATATTTTCAAAAGTGAAAAAAATAATTACTTGTTTTCCAAGTACTTTAAAAAAAAGATTTTATTCTAATAACAATGAAAATGGAATTGCCAAAATTGTTGCATCTATAAAAATAAGTAGGTTTTTCACATACAGTTCTGATTTTCAAAAAATATTGAAAAATACTTGAGAATTTAATTCTTTTTTTAATATTATATTACTCTCAATCTCCAGGTTTATGTATTTTTTTTTTCAATTATTTGGCAAATGTTTAACAAACTTTATTTTGCTGCAAGTTTATGTAGAAATAAAAAAAAATTCATTATGTGTTAAAATTTTGCTTTTTAAAGTGTACATTTTAAAATTTATTGTAAAAATTCTTGGATAAGAATCTTTTTATGCCACTACATTTGGCTGTTTCCTTGATTTATACAACATTATGGAAACAATCTCTCCCTCCCCCTCCCCCGTCCTTTTTTATGAAAGTCATTTCAAGACGGCGAAGTTAATGCCTGTTTCATAGGTGCCAAAACTCAATTAATGCCGTCGATTTAAAAAGCGTACTCCTCCTGCGCTCTTCTAAAAAGACGTTTTTCACTTCTTGTCAAAACCAGTTTGAAAAAAAAAAATCTTCCACCGTCTTTCTTAAAACAATTTCACCCTAACAGTATGCTGGTCTGGACATTAAAAAAAAGTGCAAAAATCCGATAGCGGCATAAAACTAATTGATATCATTAAAAAAATAAATCTGGAAAAAATAAATCGTCTGGGGCCGATTAGGTGCCAGCACCACTTGGCGCAGTGGACCAACCCTTATGCCTCTAAAGCCGCCAGCCGGCTGAAAGGTCCAAGTGCAATTAAGTTCTTTCTAAAACTGTTAATCACTAGGCCCTTTTCATTGGCGAGGCAGAGTTCGCGACGAGGAAAACCAATTTGTTTCACTAATTAGCCAAGGACCCAAACAATTTACGCGGAGATTACAAGTTTTGAGAAGCCTACGCTTGCCTCGCCTATTTATAAACCTCCTCCCGTGTTTTCGAAAAGCCCTTTTGGTTTTATTAAAAACGAAAGAGTGGGCCTCCCTAAGTTAATTTGATCGAGAAGAAAATACATCACCAACTCTCGGGGCGTCTTAAGGCGTCGCGAAAATCCTTCTGCATCGCACGTGCATCTGACATTCTCGGGTGGAATTTTTCTCGCACTGTTCTGTCCCACTATTTAAATTGCAGTCGTAATTTTCCACTTCCGCTTTTATATTCCGCTGTAATTCCGTTTAACACAGACAGGAGTAAAGAGAAATGGGAAAAGAAATTTTCTCTCCTTTTCCTTTTTTTTTTCTTTTCTTCTTTTTTTCCCAGAAAAAAAATTTTGAAGAATTTTATTCGCTTCATATCGGACTTGACAAAATTTCCAGAGGTGGCTTCTTTCTTCTTTTTTTTTTCATTGTCATGATAATAATGCAAATTCGCAAGATATATGGCTAAAAATTTTGAAAAATGATTATCAAACATCACATCACTTAATTTTGGTTTGAAACATTGTTTGTAAAAGCATCCTCTTAAATATTTATAGAATTCTATTCATATGAATTACAAAACAAATAAATAAACATTTACAAATGAAGCTTCAGTAGTAATATTATATGACTTAACATAGTTTAGTTATATGGCGTAATATAGGAATCTTAGTTTAGTTTTTAGTTTATAAAAAAAAAACTTTTGATATTTAATATTCTTTTCAAATAAAGGGGATCAAGGGTCATTTTTGTACTCAAATTTGAGTCAGAATAAAAAAATATATTTATTTTATATTAGTCTTCATACAGTATCAAAACAAATGTTAATTATAACTCGGTTTAGTGTATTTCCCCCTTCCATCAAATTTTTAAATTAAATAGTTATTGAAACTTTTCTATATTTTGTTTAAATCTATGATTTGGATAGTTTATCTTATTAGAGATCTCAATTTTGCTCTATATAAGCAGTATCTAAGAAAGAGGAATAGAATTAATAAGTAGATATGAACGAATTTGATAGTAGATGTAAATCGTAAATGTTTATGATTTTAACTTGTCAAAAAGATAATTTATGGGTAATTTTAAGAAGGCTTTTTTAATGAGAAAATACTTATAAAAAGAAATCTGGAATATTTTATATTTTTTCACCAAATTTTCTTGCTGAGAGAATTTTAATTTCTCCCGATCCTCGACAGTTTATCTCCGACGCAAGAAAGTAAAAACCCTAAAGAAAAAGTATCCATAAGAAAAAGTATTAGTCATGTGGTTAGCTCCGTGTTAAGAGAATCCTCTTAGGTAAGTATATTGGCCCTGCTCATCGTTATGCCTCTGCATGAATGCATGATATTTCTATATCCTTGTAAAAATTCATGAAAACATAATTTTTCATTTTTACGTTTCGTAACATTAAGGCAATTTTGACTCTATATGAGAGCATTTCTTCAATTCAAGATACTTATTTAAAGTGGTATCTCGAATTTAGATTTTGGAATAAATAAAATATTGAAGCACATGCTTCTGATGATTTCTTTAATTTTAACACGACAGCAATCAAGTGATTATTAATCAGTATTTTTCTAGACTACAGCCTCTAGGGGTTTTTTTGCTTTCTTGCTTCGAAGAAAAACTGCCAAGGATCGTCATAGAAATTAAAATGCCCCCAGAAAGAAAATTTGATGAGAGAAGATAAAATATCCCAGAATTCTTTTTATATCTTCTAATTTTGAAAAAAAAACACTCTTAAAATTACCTATAAATTACCTTTTTGATAAGTTAAAAGCATAAGCATTTACAATTCACATCTTCTATCAAATTAGTTCATGTATATTTTGTAATTGTATCCCCCTTTCTTTACAAATAGCTTATAAAAATCAAAATTGAGATCGGCTAATTAGATAAACTATTCAAATCACAGATCTAAATTATGGCAACAAATGTATTAATAGACAAAACAAAAGAGAATGCGATCTCCAAGATATTTTATAGCATACGGTCTATTAAATATGTATTATCAACTGTGTATACAACAATAGTTACGAAAGAGCCTATTGGACTGCGTTCTTTGGGGAATGTTTTTGGAGATATATCGCCGAGATGTGGTTAATACACTGACACCAGTAAAGCGTTGTATTTTTGGTGGCTCTTTTTCACGACCATATAGAGACACAAGTTTCAACAATCGCTATACGTGTAGCCACAAAAATACAAATCAAAGCTGGCGGGTTTGTCATTGCGTTTTTGTTGTTGTTGTTGTTATCGTGTTTTCATGGTTGTGGAACGTATAAATCTAAAGGCGGTCACTTTCGAGAGGAAATTGTTTCCCAACCTGATATATATAATATTTATATGCTGGGTACCAAACGTTATCTATTTCCCTACGTTTTGTAATTAATTAATTGTAATTCATTCGAATTGTAATCTCGTTTACTTATATTTGGTCAGACAGATGAATTTCCTCTGAATGAATTTAATTCAAAATTTGATTTATTTTTTTCAATTCCTACAATTTGTTTTCCTACTATAATTCCTACTGTTATTTTCGATCGTTAATAAAGTACTTTTTATTTATCCATTCAAATTCAAATGCATGTTTATAGTGGATAACACTTGATGTTAATATAGTTTTTTCAAGTACTAATATATTCATTAAATTTAATTAATCGTTAATACTTAAAATACAGTTTTAGCAGTTTCTAATGAAAGTTTCATTCGGCAGGCAGTAGCTCAATCGGTAAAATGTGAGGATTTCAGTATTTTTTACGTCAAGATGAAGAATGTGATCTCAATTCTTGCAAAAATCAATTTTTTGATAAATTATTTAAATTAATTGTGATCATTTAATAAAAAGCAACTAAAATAAAAAGATGTTGAATTACTTAGGAATTAACTTTAATTTTTACATATTACTTGTTTTTAATTTGTTGGAAATTTGATACAAATTTGGAATACAGAATACATACCGAATAGTATCCTTCTAGATGTAAACGATTTTCAACAATCGTGCTCACAGCAAATAAACAGACGTAATTCAAAAAATGAGTGCAGAAGGGTCTAAAATATGGATATTGACTTTGATTTTGAATTTTTCTTTAGTTTGCGCGTCTTTCTCTTTATATGGCTAGTAAACTAGAAAATAAAAAGGCATTATCTGTATTTTTTCAAGGTAGTGGTATATACGTAAACCATAAAACATTGAAACTCGTTTCAGAAAAGCATTTGTTAAAAAGGTGTCCACATTCAGTTGAATCTCCATTTCATCGAACCTTACAAAACAGACTTAAGCCACTATATTGCCTCCTTGTATATTTTCTTACTAAATTCTAACCAAGGTAAATTTAAATCTATCTTTTACCCAGGCGCCTTCTAAGTAGGTGAATCTGTTCCTTAAAAACCCGTTCTAACAACCTTCTTCCCAGGCGTGGAGAATTATGAAAACCACTTTCGAAGGGGCCATAAAGAAAGGATATTCGATTCGGAACCGAAGGATAAACATTAGACTCCTTTCGATAATGTTAAGCAGCTGTTGCGAAGCGTCGAAAACCACTAAAAGAAAAAGAAGAAGAAGAAAAAAACACTAAAAGAAAATTCTTGCTTCCAGATAACCAAAAGCTGTAGTGAATAAAGAAGAGGGTAAGTAGGTAGCATAGACGGAATTCTCAATTTCACGCTTCAAAAGGCGAGAACAAAATTAAGTTTTTGTCGTTAAAAGAGTCCCGGCAAACACTGTAAAACCCTCTTTTTATCGCAGTATTGAAAAATACTCAGAATAATTTCGGATTAGGGTAAGGCGAGGCCGTAAAAACCGCTCTGAGGCCGTTACACATGTCTTTAGCATCAGTCGCACGCGCACCGGCAATTACATCTGCTCCCGGCTTTACGCCTCTCTTTTTGGATGGTATTTTTTCCAGGCTGTCCTGCTATCTTCGCCATCCACGCCCCTCTGGCCACTGTGCCCCCGTCGCTTTCCACGGGGGCGCGATAGTTTATTAAACATACGATGATGGCGTAAGCCATTTTCATGGCATTCAGATAGGTATGGAAAACGGGAAGACACGAGACAGAGATTTCAGGAAAAAGGGGCCAACCACAAAATAAATGGTCATCGGTAGAGTTTGGGGACCGAATCCTTAAACTTTTTATTACCCAAAGACCGATGCAGAAGTAAATAGGCAATGAGAAATCCGTGTATCTTACATCAATATATGGTCATATATTCATATAATCAAAGATAGTACTGTTAAATATAAATCAAAGATAATAGGGGAGGAATTGGTCGTATCGTTGAAATTTCAATACAGTTAAGGTGTTGCATGGTGTTCTAAACAAAAAAAATTGATACACTCCTTATTAATACATAAACATATGTGCACATTTCTCATAAAATACAGCACCCATCTATAAATATATATATGTAACAACTTTTGGCATTCAAAACAAAGGTAATTTCTATTTAAAAACAAAAGAACTTATAATAATGAATTAGTGCCAAAATTAATTGCAATCACTTCTTCTATTGATAGTATCTTAATATTATTACCAATTTTTGTGTCATGCTCAAAGTTTCGGAAAATTTTCCATCAAAGAAAAGTTTTCAGACCGATGCTCAGGATCTTCTAACGGTAAAACTAACTTTGATGACTTATTATTATGTTACAGCGTCAAACTTAATCTCTCAATTTTAGTAGCTTTTTTTATTAAAAAACTGGTAACTAATAGTTTCTAATTTTTTCAACCAAATTTATAACAGAAATTAAATAATGCGGATATTTCCTTTTATATGGATTTAAGGTTTTAATAAATATTCAAACGTAGTCTGAATCTAATTTCTTACTTGAAGTCACAGAACTTTCACAATGTGTGTGTGTGTGTGTGTGTGTGTGTGTGTGTGTGTGTGTGTGTGT
>JAOUZG010019159.1:13018832-13039032 GCA_026289955.1 Argiope argentata | reverse complement strand
TGTGTGTGTGTGTGTGTGTGTGTGTGTGTGTGTGTGTGTGTGTGTGTTTGTGTGTGTGTGTGTGTGTGTGTGTGTGTGTGTGTGTGTGTGTGTGTGTGTGTGTGTGTGTGTGTGTGTGTGATTATCTTTTGCAATTAAATAATATTTCAATCACTTCATATTTTCTTTCAAACCATTTTATAGGTTACAAAAGTAAAACACATGTAAAAAAAAGTTAACATATATTTTTATGCGTATAAAATAATTGCACTTATCACTTTCCTGAACTGCTCCAAGAAACATTGCTAAATGTTCTATTGTTCCATAAACAATACTCCAAATTCTTTCTAATCATCAGCTACTTGCAACATGGAGTAAGTACCTTGCTAATAACATCGTTAAAATCCATAGCACATCCGCTGTCATTAATTAAATACTTCAACTCGAAATTTAACGCATCACTTTAAAAATGCTGTTTCTATTCAATCAAATTTCAATAAGTACCGTCTCCCCTTCTAAAAGATTGTTTTGAAAGGGTCCCAAATGCTGGCCTAACTTCCCGCCCCACTGGTATTCTCGAAGTTAAAGGGGGTAGGGGGTTAGGAGAAGGGTTCGTGCGTGCAGCAGTACCACTGCAAGCAGAATGCATGAATAAAACATCCATAATCTCACATCCCCCCCCAGTAAGTAATGGTGACGGTATGGCTGTTTAAAGGTCCTCCCCATCCTAATCTTAATAGCAGATTTATTAAAATGATCCCACGCTATAATCCGTCACATTTTCTAATTTACTCTGCGCTGGTGTCTCCCATCCCCGATAACCAGGCCCGAGGCAGATGCGTCTATTGTCTGTCATCATGTTGTGTCCCGAGTCCAACCTGATGAACGACGAATCAGCGTCAGATCAGCGCATGACAGGATCCGCTGATCAGAAAGAAGTCAAAGTAATTGAATTACTTTTGATTCACTGCTGTCCCGTACACACTGATACAAGGAAGCAGGGAGATCCTGATGGATGTGCGGAATATGTAAATTTGGGTCAGGGTATCGCTTTAACCTACCACAACGTCGGTTGCTTATCTGTTGGGATTCGCATGCGCCTGCTTTTTATATCCTTATCCATTAGATTATGAAATTGTACTTATCAGCTGGCTGTTTCATTTTGCCTTTGTTGCGCATACTTACGGTGATAATGCGTGTTGGATAGTGCATGGAATAACGCAGCGATTAACTTTTATTATTAAATATCTCATCTGCAATGATTAATTTTGCGCTGCATTACCCATTTAAAAGATATATTAATTTACTTCTGGTATATTTAAGTGGAGAATGATTAAATTTCGTTATTTATTAAAAGTTTAAAATGAAATATTTGGAAATTGGTTTATTTCTATGTTTCCCTCAACAAAATATAATAAGTTCCTCAATTTCTGTGCATTCTGGAGGACTGAATCAAAATTTCTTTGTTTTGATTTTACAGAATAATTTGCAATCATGCCTTTTTTTCTGTTTCAAGCTTGATCTTTAATCATAATTCCAAGCATAATCAAATAAGTATCATTAACACATTGCATGCGACGGTCAAGTAAGCAGTATTTTGTAGGAGGCCACAACATTTTTTTATATAAATTTAGCATCAAATAATCTGTGTGATATACATGTCCAAACATGATGTTATTTTTGGGATGAGAGTTTTGGCGTCAACAAAAATCCGTACCCGAAAAATGAAAAGTTCATTATCTGCACGAGCCTCTCAAAAAAATCAGCTTTTAACAACGTGTTGCCAATGTATTCACAAAAGTTCTGATTTTTTTTAAAAATAATTTAATGACTACAGCAAATAAAACCTAGAAAATTGTCATTGTGAGCACGCGATTACATGAAAGGAAATAAATAGAAAATGTAATTTTTTTAAATGATAAATGCGAGACAAAGTTTTTTTGGATCGTTTGCAATACTAAAGTGACTCATTCGATGAAACCATTAAAATGAATAAAAATATAATTTAACTCGGTGGTGCTAGGCCTTTCAGTAAATGATGTTCTGACATGATACATTGAACTATGCATAGCCGATTTCATTTTAATTAATTTTTTTTTAATTTGTAAGGTATTTTGTTCTCGTTCTCAAATGAGCTACGTGGTACTCACATATTTTATTATATTTCAGCCGCGCTTGAAAGGTGTTTCCATAAAAGTTAGACATCAAAACCCCTATATAAATACATTGTAATGACATTCAATATAACGTGGCAGAACTATGAAGATGGTCGTCACAAACGAATGTGAAGCTTGATACGTATATATATATATATATATGTTCTTATCTCGTTTCTAGCCGAAAATAATTTTTTCAGTATGTTTTTATTATTTTCTATATTTTTTATATAAATAATCCCTAATTAATAATACCTGCCGAAATGAAATTTTATTCAGGTAGCGATACAAAAATAAAAATTGTCGCAGATAAAGAAATAAATTATCAAAGATTCTAATTGCGTACGGAAACGATAAAATAATTTTGATAAAATGAAAATAAAAAAAAATGCCGTGCAAAGGTTGTTGCATAAAAAGACATGATGTTTTAAACATAGGATGTAGATCTACATCGCTATGCACTTAAGGTTTAGTAATTATCTACCTTGCATAAACATTGTGAGCCATGGCCGTGAATGCCTGAAGTATTCAATTTATATTTTCAAAATCCTGCACATGAGTGTTTTATGCTTCTTAATATAGGAAAAAAACAGAATATACATTATGGATATTTTTTTAACTTAAAAGGAAATCAAAGTTCAAAACAGAACTGCATTTTTTAAAGGAAGAAAAAAGATAGTATATCAATTGAATTTTGTATTAATATAACATTAAAATGCATCAATAATTCAAATATACTTTATTTAAATTTAAATGTTTAATTGTAAAAATCACAAGCAAAAATGTGAAAACAAATGCACACAATAAATCTATATAAACAATATAATCCTCACTTAGCTTTGAAAGTCAGTTTATCAAATGAGAATTTTTAATTGTATACTTTATCAAGTATAAGTACGATACTTCATCGAGTAAGTTAATTGAATACTTTATCAAGTATAGTATAGACGATTAATTTTATTGCATATAGGAGGTACAGATTAAACAAACCACATTTTTTTCATAAATAAGATTAACAATTTTGCATTATTAACTTTTATTTTCTTATTTAAGCAAATGCATATCGATTGCAGATGCATTTTGACATAACATTAAGGTACTTATGTATTAAATCGTCGATTATGTCCGTCAAATAAAAAAAATGGTCGCCAGTAGATCGCCTACGCGCCAAAATCGGTTTGCCACATATTCAAAAGCATTAAGGAATTTTGGACACCAAAATAAAATTTGACGTGGTTGGCGGATCGACGGTCTAATACGGAATTCAAGGAAACTTTAATTGAAAGATTGAATTATGTATGAATTGTAATTGATTTTATTAAAGTTCAGATTATAAACTTTGAGGACGTTATCGATTATCGACGATATATAACACAAATAAATAATTTTTGTATACAATCAAATAATTTCTGAAATTTGTTTTTGCCAGTCAACTTACACGATTGACAACATATTACATTTTCTTTTATCCTTACTTTTTTAGACACACTTTTTCTGATAAGCACTAATAGATTCGTACTAACTTTGAGCGATAACTTTTAAATTGAATTTTGTAATTTCTTTCTTTTATTATAGGCCTTGAGCGATAACTCTTAAATGTGAATTTTGTAATTTGTTCCTTTTATTATAGGAATATATAATGAAATTAATTAAAATAACTAAATTAGAGAAAAGAAATATGATCCATGAATCGATTATTATTATTAATATATTGTATTACAATTGCGAAATAATATAACATTCAAGGTGATAATGCATGAATCATAATCATCAACCACTGTAATAACCCATACATTTTATTTTATAACAACATCATTTATTAGCTCCGGCGCACCGTAACTCCCCGTAATGAAATTCCTCATTCTATTGTAGACAACTTCCATTGACACGAAAGCAGCACAGTACCACTTTCCGGTGACTCCGCATTCAATCCAAGCCAACAGGAAATAACAGGAGCTTATGTGTCCGGCAGATATGCATATGAAATTTTAATGAATCCGAAAAGATATGGCTAAAGAGAGGACCGAACAGCAGCTGACGTGCAAGGCCAAACAAGCTGTAATGGCAGCGGGGACTAACCACAAGTGACAAGCTCTGATTCGTCAACCCCTCCATTAGAGTCTCTTCCAGTTATTGGGATAATTAAACAATGCTTTTGCACCGGTCAGCAGCCGCCCTGATGGATGGCAGGGGCGTCCTGTAAAGCCTTCTGTGGCCGCCCCGTAGGGATGCGCCTCGGCCCTATCAGGAGCTTAGGGGATGGGGAGATTAGTAGCGCCCCGTTTTCCAAGGGATGCTGCAATAACTGAATCCGCATTGTTTCGCGGTTCGCACTTTCTAAAATGACCAGAATCTCTTTCAGAATCCATAGCAACGCGGAGTTGAAAGGGCTCTTCGAAAGATTAGCTGGACATACATAATTGAGTTTTATCGCGATGTGTTTGCTAACATAATTAATCATGAGTCTATTTTTAAGTAGGCTTCTTAAAAAGTTATTTAGTTTCTATACATAGTATTAAAAAGTACCTTTTTTGTTGAAAAATATAACACTGTAAACAATGATTTAGGAAAAATAGTTTATTTTTCATTTTTGTTATAGATTGTTAACTATAAAATAATAGTTTGTAAGTAAAAAGAGCAATTAAATAATTTAATTTAAAGAATTGTGTGGTGTTTCAGGTAAATTTTTCTACAAAATTGTAAATTCATTACTTTTTTAACAGCTGTTTGCTTTCTTTATATATTTATAATAGCTCATTTTATTTTTTAAATCGCTTTTTCTTTTATAGTATCAAGTTTTAAAGGAATAAAATAAGAATAATTAATTCATACCAAGTTAAAAGCTAATTAAAATAATTAAAATTATAAATAAATAGTTGAAATTATGAAATAATATATATAATTTGAGTATTTTACCTTTAGCCGGGTGGCAGTGAAAAATTACCAAAGAAATTTGGTGGAATTCTGCATTATTTGGCGATTTCTCGCTTTAAAATCACTGTAAGAAATATGGTGAAATTATACATTATTTGGAGATTTTTTGCTGCCCCCAGCTAAGGGAAAAGTATCAATATTTGATTATTTATGTAATAATGAAATGATAATCTTATTATCTATGATTTCATATTTTAACATCTCTTGATGTGATAGCCTGTCTAAAATGTAAATTACCGAAAGCAATATATTATGAAACAATTCATTTATAAGAAAATATGGAAATGAAATTATTTTAATGAAGTAGGCTATTTAAAATAAATGCTTTAGAGGAAATTAATTATTTGCACAAGCTCATCTTTATTTCTTTGTTTATGCTAAACCATTAAATATTATGAATTCTATTTTTAAATAGTCATAATTAATTACAGTCATAAATTTTCAGATTTCATTATTTCATCACTTTTTACATTCTTAATTACTGAATTCCAAAAGAGTTTTAATTCCTGATGTAAGTTCTATACGTCACAGCCTATGTAATAAATATTCCCAAAAGAACTAACTAAAACTTAAATGAAGTTTTATAGCCACTATACCAAGATGCTGTGAATTTATATTAGAATTACTTTTTAACATCCTTTTCCAAAAAAGATATTACTCTATTTTATGTTCTCTAGTTTATTTTACTTCCATATATTAAGAGTTTACAATACAAATAAGAAGCAACATCATATAAAGATGCTGTGAATTTATATTAGAATTACATTATAACATCCTTCATCGAAAATAAAGCTTTATTTTATGTTCTTTAGTTTATTTTACTTCCATATATTAAGAGTTTACAATACAAATACGAAACAACATCTATTTTGTTTGATTAAACTATAAAGAGGAAGATGACATTGAAGTATACAATACTATAGATCTCATTTTCAAGAAGAAATATAAAGCTGCCTCTTTTACTTCTTGTAAAACCTCTTTGCTTAAATAATACTAAATAATGTATTAAATAGTTTTCACATGTAAACTTTTCCAGAGCTTCCATATCAAACTTAAAATGAAGGTGTGCTTTTATTTTCTTGCATTTAAGTAACATTCAAAGTAAGGTGTACAGTAATTGCCACAAATAAGTGATGACTGTGACCTTTTCTCTGCAGTTTGACCACTGTCCCCTAAACCGGAGAACGGATGAGGGACCCAAAGAGAAAAATAAGAGGCCTGGACCCTCTGCGAATTGAAAGAACGATGTTTTTCCCTCATTCCGGAAAAGTTGGCTTTCTCTTTGCAACTCCTGTTCTTCGGATTTGTTGCAGTAATGGATGGAGAGACCTTGCTGTAGGTCACCTATTAGTAAGGATTTGTAGCAGCAGCCTTTACTCCTACAACTTTGTAGCAATGCTTGTAAAACAAACTAGAAATAATACTAGGACGCAGCTTAGATTTTTGATAGTTTCAATTTGGTTGTCATTTTAAGAGAAATTTTTAAAATAGAACGATAAAAGGCATTCAGAATTTTGGAATACAATCTGCAGTAATAAGCTACAAACAGTCAAATGTTCCATACTTTGTAAAAGAGAATATATCTTTCAGTAATAGACGATATTAAGCACAACTTCACATGCTAAATATCGATATGGCTGTAAATTTAAAGCACATTCTCAACTGCCATTGCTATTAAAATATTATCTTTCGACAGACAAACAGAAATGAAATTTTTAACATCCTGAAAGGCAAGCGTAACAATATCTTTAAGTCTTAGGTCACCTATTAGTAAGGATTTGTAGCAGCAACCCTTACTCCTACAACTTTGTAGCAATGCTTGTAAAACAAACTAGAAATAATGCTAGCACGCAGCTTAGATTTTTAATAGTTTCAATTTGGCTGTCATTTTAAGAGAAATTTTTAAAATAGAAAGATAAAAGCCATTCAGAATTTTGGAATACAATCTGCAGTAATAAGCTACAAACAGTCAAATGTTCCATACTTTGTAACAGAGAATATATCTTCAGTAATAGACGATATTAAGCACAACTTCACATGCTAAATATCGATATGTCGGGAAAATTAAAGCACATTCTCAAGTCCCATTGCTACTAAAACATTATCTTTCGACAAACAGATATAAAATTTTTAACATCCTCAAATTCAAGCGTAATCATATCTTTAAGTCTTAGTGATTTAGTGGTTGACGGCATGTCATGTCTTAGAAACATAAATCAATAAAATAAATTTATTGATTCTGCTTGCCAATTAAACATATAAATAGAGCTAATGGTAGGATTTGAATGAAACTAAAAATAGAATTTGAGGTACCAACGTTTAACTGAAAAGTGCCATGAAATTAAAAGAAGCAAATTACATTTTTTTACCTGTTTTAATAACTAAATAGATTATTAAATAAATTATTTAATTTATTCCTGTATCATTTCATTAAATCGATATGTTAGGTAAAAATTATAAACTGGTTATTATATATAATGACCGGTAATTAGGTATAATCACCACCAAATTTAATGGGGATTATACATAAATACCGGTTATTATTTAAAATCCCTTTGTTAATCGCATTTAATACATGAAGAAAATACATCTCTTTCAGTCATATTTTATTTATACACACCTTTTAAAATTTATAAATAACGATTAAATTTTTCACAAAGTTAAAAAACTGCTTCACTTTTATTATTTTTTTACTCGAAGTGTTTGGACTTTCTCTTTTATTTCCTGTTTTGTCCGACACATCTTCATCCTTGATGTTGCTGATACAGTCATTTTATTCCTCTTCTTGATCGATTATGTTGAAGTTACTTCTAGCTTCATTCAAATTCTTATTTTTTTTATTCCTTCCTTTTCGCACCTGTGAGTAACAAAAGACACGATATTACTTTGTAAGTATCACGATGTCCTTTGTAATCCCATTTGCACGCTTTTAAGATAACTGATCGAGATAGAGAGAGGCATGTTCGATGAATTTTTATTCACGCTTTTAGAAATAGAAAGCGCCATTAAACTGAAGCGAATTCTTTTCTTTCCCAATAACTTCATAAATAGATGCACTTATAGTTAAAAGGGTTAAAAATTAATATTCTGAATGTATTTTAAAAATTTTACTTTTTCGTATACTAAGTAGAGAAAAGCTGCTTACGGCAACGGCAACGTCGTGATGTTTCGGAGTTCCGCGGTGTGACAAAGTGGTCACGAGCACCTCCACATCATAATTTGGAATAATACTTTAATTTGTAAGTTTAAGGAAAAGTTAAAATTAATTGAAACTAGTTTAGACGAGCGCAATAAAGCTCTAAAGTCATGAAAATTTGGTATTTACCATTTTTTTTGGAAAATAATTAAAATAATAGGTTTATATTATTTATGGGACTACTGAGAACTTTAATGGAGTTACGTTGCACTTGCCTTTTAATTATGGGTCTGGGCTATTTTGCTTAGTTGGTGAAAAAATGCATAATTCCAGGAAATATCGCGTGTAGCACATCGTAGCTATCTATAGTCTAAACAGGTATAATTTTTATAATTTAAAACGCCAGATTGGTAACAGAGTTAGTTGGTTCTCAGCTCTTTTACGGCTGGGAAGTTGACATGAGAATTTTCAATTGCAGCTCTAGGCCTCTTTCGAGAGCTAGGCATTGCAGGGTCATAGACTGGTAGTGTTAGTAACTCGTTACGAATCTGGGGTATTTTTTCGGATAACTTTTTTGACGTTCTTTTGATAAATTCCGAAACAGGTTCAATTTGGAGGTCGTCATGAATAATTTTATTTCTGACGTACCAGGGAGCATTAACTATTCATCTCAGTTGTCCATTTTGCAAAACTTGAAACTTCTTAATATTTTTTGCTGAAGTGGCCCACCAGATTTGGGAACCGTACATTACAGTTGGTCTTATTATGGCTTTGTAGAGCAGGAGCTTGAGCCTCGCGTCAAAAAAAAATGAATTTTTAAAGCCTAATTAGATTAACGTCCCGTTGTAAAGCAATACTAGTGCTAATTTTGGCACAGGCCTCGTAACTCTGAACTCCGATCAGATGACGAGAGTGGGCCTCAAAAAATTCGTCGAGATTTTGATGAATCTTCACCTTTCAGATCTTAAATTCGAAGCATATATTTTTGGAGTTGTATCTGCTTGTCTTTTTTTCTATGCGTATGTATATATGTGCAAACGGTAGAAATAAAATACTTTGAGTTAGATTAATAAAACTGTTTTTTTATCACAAATTTGTGAATTTCTATCAAATTTTCAGAGAAACCCATTTTGAAGAAATATGTCTGTGTAACTGTTCAATTATAAGTGAACGTGATTATTAAAAAAAGAAGAATAAAGAAAAAGAACTATAGAAAAAGAAAGTATGCATATATGTCAAATTTTGAATCAAATCAAGTTAAAGATTTGGTTATCAGTGATTTTATATTTTCACAAAAGTATAAACATGATATTCAAATATTCAGTGACTTGAAAATATCATATTTGGTAAGGGATTTTATAACTGCAAGTCAGTTGCAAATTTTAATTTCAATCTAATGGAAATAATGTATCCGAAATACAAATTTAATCGTATCCGATGTCGCAAAAGATCAATTATCGATAAAATGCTAAAAAAATCTATGACATTTTTTCATCCCCCTTAGAAGAAAATCGTTATATGTTAAAATGTTTTTTTGGTAATTTAGCAACATCTTAAGCAATACAACATTCAGAGAGTAAAATTAATGACATTATTTGAAAGAAGGGCAGAACGTATAATGAATCAAAGAGTCACATCGAATCTTGAAAAAGGAATTTAATCCGAATATTTTAAAGTTTAAAATGTATAGGATGCTACTGGGACATATTTATATATTTTGCTAACATTAAAAGCATTATTATTATTGGAACTATATTTTTTAACTAACATTTATTGTTGAGAATAAATTCTATTTTTCAAATTGCACTTATAAAAAACGAATTATTAAAATTTTCAGAGACACGACTTCAAATTTCTTGAATTTATTTAATCATTTTACAATTAAAATTTTTTGATATATTTATATTATTAAGCATTTATGATGCATTTATTATTATTATTTATGATGTTTCAGTATTTAAGTTAAATTTTTATTTTTTAAATGATGTTTTAAAAATGTAATATTTTTAATACATAATCATTATTTAAGGTGAAATTTTTTTATATATATTTTTTTAAAATTTATTCTTTAATTTTAGTATTGCAATATTAAAGTAATTGTCTACTTTATAAAGTGAAATTTCTTTCATTTTTCAATCATAATTCTTGCCACTTTGAAATGCTATGTATATTTCCTTTTCTAACATATTTTTCAAATTATTTCCCAAATAGGTAGATTAAGGAAGAATTTAAAAGTTTTCCTTTACTTATGAAATTTTAAAAAAAAGCTAAAAATCGTAATACATGTCTTTCCAAGTAAAAAAAAAGTATGTATATAAAGCAAAACTTTTTAGTTATTCGCATATTTGAAGCAGGAAAAAGAGTATTCTTTGGCTTTAAAAAAATATCTTCAACAATGATTTTCCAAAATCCAAAAAAGTCCTTATTCAGAATATCCCATTGAAAAGATTGCCATCACTTTCCAAACTTATTCACTAGTGTTATCTTCTAAGCACTCATGCTTGCTTTCTTTAATAAAACGATGCCGACAAGAGGGAGGTAAAAAAAAAAAGAAAGAACAGATTTTAAAATCTTTTTGGAAGGGTATCACTGCAGTAAACAGAAATTGAAAAATTACCGGATATCTGAGCACCCAAAAACACGCTTTGAGAACTTCAACAGAATCGCCGTCCCATCCACAACAGACGAAGGGGAAAAAACCTTTTCATGAAGTTCTTCTCAAAAGACCACGGACAATATTATTTAACCCGTCATCTTTTGCTGGTCTGAATTAAAAATCACGGAAGAGGAGGGTAGAGGGGGAAAGAAAAGAGAGAGAGAGAGAACCTTTCTTCCACCGCCGATCTACAGAATCAAAAAAGAAATTTAATTCAAAAAGAAGGTAAGATTTATAAACATAGCCTATCCTTATGCTGAATTGGCTACCCTGCAACTACGGTGGACGTGGAAACTTCTTGTTTTGAAGAAAAGCTTCTATTCCGATGATGGCCCGACCTCTTGGAAACAGTGCCCCACCCTGTATCTGCCAAGAATCTCATAAGAGAGACCTGTTATTTGCAGCAGCAGCCATTCTCAGAGTCACATGGTAACAAACGCATTATTAAGCGAAGGATTCTTTTCAGTCTGAAGCCATCGGACATAACATTGTGGTCGGTACACGCAGGAAGGATCTTGGTACTAGTGTAAAACTACCGAACTGTAATCTAGATTGTTATATCTTGCGGATCACTCCATTTGCTTGTTTAGTTATTTAAGGTGGCTTCTTCTTTTTTTATTATTATTATTATTCTCAGTTTACTGGAAGGCTTGCCCTCAAGAGTTGTTCTTTGATTTTCGCGTTTTCTTTTATCCTCGTTGGATGTTTGAAAATTTTTATCTCATGACCATAAAAAATTCGTTATGAGATAGTGATTATTAAACTATTAATTATGCTGCTTGAATGACCTTGAAAACCAGCCACTAGCAATTCGAAGAGATTATTCACCATAATACCGAGGTAATTCTAATTTGTTCTGGTAAATATAGCTCTAATTTTAAAATTATAAAAGGCTGAGAGTACTTTAATGTTGTTGTTATTACTAATGATACTTGATGCATCAGTGGATTTAAGCCGAAATAAGCGTCTCTTGTTCGAAGTAGCGCTAAATAGTGACAAGAGTACGACTTTGGCTTCACACTCATCACATTCGCCTGCACAACTCCTTTTTCCGGGGGAGGGGGGGACATCATCACGCCTCACAGATAAAACACTCAAGAAGAGCAACCATGTCCTAACCGGGACTCAATCTGGGATGCCTAGATCACGAAGAAGACGCGCTACCTCTGTGCCAGGTGGCCGGCACTTTAAATTCTGCATTTCAAAGGGGAAAAAAAGAATCATTAAACTGGTGATAAAAAAATTGCATTGATTTGTTTCCAATTCTAATAGTATCAGTTTAATATCCGTTTTTTTTCTTTGTATTTTAAATATATATGCCTTACATAAAACAATTATATAATTTGCACAAAAAGTAACAGAGTTATTTGCCTAGAATAACGTATTCAATTATTAATAGTATATTCTTTCTAGAATAATTACCACAAAATTAATTTATTTAATACATTTATGAAGAGGATTGGCAACACGTGTGCTTTTATGTGAAGTACCTAAAATGTGTGTATTTTAATTCAATATTAATCGTATTGTATCTGTTAAACAAAGATGTTTGTAATTATGAAATTTGTTTTGATTCTAAATACCATATTGAAAAATAAATCAAATATATATTTAAAAAATGTTTAGACCATTAATATTGGTTTTGCTTAAAATATGGAAAATATCCGTTATATAGGTACAAATGGTCTATGTCAACTTCTATCATCCTAGTTTCTTAAATCATCGACCTAGCTCTTAACTCTTACTTACATTCTACAAACAAAAAGTCATATACAATTTAAAAAATAATTTTTATGTACTAAAGTCTAAAATTCGACAAAAATGATTGTAATTTTTTTTTTAAGTTGCAAAATTTTTTATGCATTTCCTTTTACGGTAAACAACAAAACAATGCGCATGCGTTTCATTCGTTTGAAACCTTACGCATTCTTTGTAGAAGCACAGAAGATAACACGTAAAAATAATGTGAATAATGAAAACTAAATCATATGACGAGGGAAAGAAGATTTGTAGCAGATATTAATCTGTATTAGTATCATTGGCAATCTGTATTTTTCGGTTAAATTGATAATTAATAAAATTAATTGATAAAAATTTTGATTGAATATTTTAAACTTCAAATTTTGAAACACATAAAATTCATACTGTTTCAAAGACCTCATACAATTCAGTTTAAGATTCCTAAAGTTTTGTTTATGCATGTATACAATCATAGAGCGGGAGCAAAAATGTATACAGTTAAAAAAAAGTTAACCCACTGACTTATTATGAAGTTAAATTTTACATGTAAGTACAAAAACATTTAAAAATTTTATCAAAAGTTTGCTTTTTATTGAAATTTACACAACTTGAAATTTTTTTTAATGTATATCGAGGTGCGTATTTTTGTTTTTCAAAGTACAAATGCTCCTAGTGTGATAGATATAAATCCAACAGCTCGCATATGTATGATTTATAGCTACAAAAGCCCCAATTATAGCTGCAAAGCCACAAAATTGCAATTAGTGAATTTTGAGGTTTGCTTCTAAAATTTTTGCATAACTAGAAATTTAATAGAACAAAGCTTCTTTTTTTAACAAAAATTGGTATATTTATATTAGTTACATATTAACAACAACATATTAAAATTATTTATTTTGCAAAAACTTCAAAGATGCTTTTTAAGAAAAAAAAATATTTCATTGAGAAATAAATTTTGCATTTAAAAGTCATCTCAACATTTCCACTATTTTTTTCAAGAAACTAAAGAGCAATTCGTGAATTTTGGATTTTGTCCCAAAAACTGTTGCATAATTATAAATATGACATAACAAAGCATTTTTAAAAAAATGGTGATAAATTTAATTTAGTTGGGCACCATGTCAACGTAGGCCAATTATTTATTTTGCAAAATCTTCTAATGTAATTTTCAATACAAACATTTTTTCATTGAAAAGTAAATCTACTATCACACATCTAAAAGCTATCTCAACAGTCCCACTATTTTTTTTTCAAGAAACTAAAGACCAAATAGCAAATTTTGTTTTTTGTTACAAAAAACTTTTGCTTAATAAGAAATTTAACATAAAAAAATTTTAATTGAAAATTGTTCATAAATTTATTTTAGTTTACACTTTATCAACGTATACCAATTAATTATTTAGCAGAATCTGCTAAAGTTCATTTACATTTTTAAAAAATATTTCATTGAAAAGTAAATCTACTATTATGCATCTAAAAGTCATCTCGGCTGTGTAGCAAATCTTCGTTATCTAGACTTCCCGGGTTCTAGTACCTGTTCGGACATGGTTGTTCTTTCTGTGAGGTGTATGAATCCCCCCCCTGCAAAAGGGGGCTGTGCTGGCGAATGTGATGAGTGAGTACTATTGACCCTAGTTGGAGCTACTTCAAAACAAGAGAAGCTCATTCGGCTTAAAATCTCTGAAGACCGTCAGCTCGCTTGTCCATGGCAAGTGCCATTGGAAACAACAACTACAAAAGTCATTTCAAAATTCCCACTATCTTTTACAAGACTTTAAAGGGCAATTAGACAATTTTGGATTTTCCTACAAAAAACTTTTACTTAATATAAAATTTAACATAACTAAAAAATTTTTAAAAAAATTGTTGATAAATTTATTTTAATTTGTCAGCATGTCAACGTTACCTAATTATTTAAAATTCTAAAGTACTTTTCAATGAAAAAATTAAACATTTCATTTAAAAGCCAAACTACTACGTCTAAAAGGGACATCATTCCTCAAAAGACAAGCAACATGTCGAAAAAAAAACCCGCTCTCGTTATTACAAAATCTCGAATTTCCATTCAAAAGACAGAAATGTAAAATAAAAACTAAAAAAATCTGAGGTGTGCCTTCCCAGAATGCAAGATGATGAGGAAGGGGAGGGGTGGATAGAGAAAAAGCGGCAATTGAAAAAATAAAAATAACTATGAAAACGACAGTGTAGGGAGGGGGAAATTACGAATCACTTCGAATGGAAACCGTCTTATTACAATGATTTACTGTTAGCCGAGGAAGCATGAAATGGGTGCAAACAGGTGCTAATGCATGAAATGTCATTCTTTGCTATGGCGCCAGAATCTTACAACACCCCCCTAGCGGGTACCGTTTTTTGCAAGGTCAGAAAAAAATGTGTGGGTGGACCTTGTCCAAACATTTGGCGGCGAGAAGCAAACAACCCAAGAAATTACAGTGGCTGTGAGATTATGGTTGACTGCGTTCGGTGGTGCCGGGCCCCTGTGTTGTGCTTGCTTATGTTTGCTATCACGAGTAATTTAAATCAGAAATTCTTCGATATAATTGCGCAGTAGAAAGTTGGTGCGCATTTTTTTTTCAGTGTCCCGTAAGTTTTTTTCTAACCTCAATTTTTGTTTTTTCCTCGTAGCGTCAAATCATTTTGACAAAAGGAATTTTCCGAATTCCATGTAGAAGAACGTGTAATCAAAAGCAGATGAATAACATACATTTGTGTTTTCCGTTCTGTGACACCTGTTTTGTCGGAAAAAGAAATTACCTTTATAAAATCGATAATAATGGGATGATATTACTAATAAAAAATAGCTGAAGACTAATTTATTTGTCATTCCCATATTTAGCAATTAGTTCTTAGAAGCCGTAAAAACAAAAAGTGAATTATTGAGACTTTACTATGCACATTTTTAATGAGTAAATGCTATTCATACTGCAAAGCAAGTTCCTTTAACATCAAATCATACACAGAACAAATTTTCTGAATTAGATGTAGTGTCATCATAATTGAATGGAATTTTTTCCGAGCATTTGAATATTTCATTCTGATATATATTTTGCTATTTAAAAAAAATTTCCCCGACATAACCATCAATTATACGGCGTTTACAGTACAGTACAATAAATTGATCATACATTTATCAAATTTAGAAAGCAAAGACTTTTCATCAAATTTCTTTTTCACATTTAGATGAATAGCTACAAATATTCAAAATTCATTGCCATGTTCAAGTCATAAATTATTCAGCATGTTTACAAAGTAGCATGATTGAAACGTATTTTTTCCCTAATGTTATATGTTTTATTGAAATTATATATTTATCAGGTTTAGATAAATCATTTATTGTATCAGGATTCGTCAAAATATCGATTATAAATTTTTCGATGATTACTAAATATGAATCCAACTAGTCAACTGTGGGATAATATGTTATTTTTATATCAAAATTATAACTTCTGTCAAATTTTGGAAGAAATCCAGTAAAAAGACCTGTATGTCTGTCTGTCCTTCTACATGGAAACATGGTTAGCTCGAAAATACCATAGAAAGATAGAAATTTGGATACTTACTATTTCCTCAGAGTTAAAGATATTTCAATCTATTTATTAAAGGCAACCATTTTAACTTAACCATTAACGTGAACTTAAACCATAAAATTGATCGATTTTAAATATGCCCGTTAATTTGTATATAAGTATACTAACGAAAAACAAATAAAAATGGCCACCTCAATGCTTGCTGGGTGCATTCTAATAACGGTATTATTCTTGCCATTCACCCCAGTATAAAACTGTACGCCATGAAGACTGCTGTGAATATCACGAGTATTAAGATTTCTTATCTGAATAGTGTATATGGGAGTTGTACGCTTCATAGTGTTATCTATGTACGTTTGATTTGTGCTATTTATATATATTTATATATATTTATTGTGCTCTTTATATTTATGACTTTGGCTAACAACAGTTTCAAAATATTGGCGTTAATTTAAGGTTTTTACTGAATTTTGAGTATGATCTTTTATGTTTAGTCGCTAGAATGTAATTAATACTCAAGTACCGAAAAGGCGAATATACATTTTGTTTGTCTTATCTCCAACCGATTGGGACCAAAATTTTATTTAAAACTTCAGTTAGTCATAAAATTACATATCTAGATTCATTTATTTAATTCATTGCGTTTTTGAATTGCCGTATTTGCATGCATGCCAGAGCACAGATCTACAGATATAAACTCCTTGACCACTCATTATTCCAGGATTCGTTCAAGTAGTCAAGGAGATTTATTTCTAGATTTGATATGGATCTACACATTAGTTGATAAACTATACGCCAAATATTAGCTGCTTACCTCTTTATCATATTCATTTGCACTAGGACAGCCGTTCAGAAAGTCTCTCTTTAAACGTATTTCATATGATATTTGATAGAAATATAAAAATGTTGTGCACGGATCATGTATATAATTTAACTTACTTAGTAGAGTTTTTATCTTATTTACCATGTTCACAGGAATTCAGCCATAATACCAAAAATGATTATGGTCTCTTCTGAAGAGTCGAACATACATCTGCGATTGTCTCTAACAAAACTTAAATAATCCCCATGCAGTTCTGTTAAAAATGACACACAATGTCTTAAACTGTTCTTGATTGATAGGGCATTGAAACTGTATATTTCTTTATGAAACGCCATTTACTTTCTCTTTGGATATTAAGTAAACCGTCAAAACTTCTTAAAGAATAAAAATTTTAATTTTTTTTAAACATAGATTGTTCAATGTTATTGTTGTTTGTTGTTCCTTATGGCACTTGCCATAGTCAAAATCGCTGAGGTAGTCAACGATTTAAACCTAATCAGCGTCTCTTGTTTTGCAGTAGCGCCAACTAGGACCAAGAATACGACTGTTGACGCCCTCGAACAGAGGTAGCGCATCTTCCTCGTGTGATTTGGATGTCTTGGGTTCAAGTCCGGGTTCGGGAACGGCTGTTCGTCTGTGTTCTATCTGTCATGCGTGTGAATATGTCCCGTTGTAAAAAGGGATTGTGCAAGCTAATGTGATGAGTGTGTATCTAAAATCGTACATTTGGCCCTATTAGGATCTGTTTCAAACAAGAGACGCTTATTTCGGCTTAAATCCTCTGATACATCAGCGGGTTTGCCCATGGCAAGTGGCATTAGTAACAACAAAAACAGAATATGAATTAGCTACTCACTCATCACGGTCGCTTGTACAGCCTCTTTTTACAGGGAAGCAGAATCACACACCTTACCGATAGAATACGGAAAGACAACCATGCCCCAACCGGAACACGAACCCCGAACGCCCAGATCACGGGGAAGATGCGCTACCCCTATGCAAAGACGCCGGCAGATTATTAAATGTTTCACCTAGTAGCTTCATGTGAAAGTTCTGGTTCGTTGTCAATAAAGGGCAAAATCAATCAAAATAAAATACTATTATAAAATACCAGCGGGTGACCGATCTCCGCTCGGAGAAAACAGGCATCGAAGCTAACTCGAATATTTAAATTTTCCAATTGTGATTTATCAAAACAATACAATGAATGTTGAAATGTCGGACTTTGTTGACGGTGATTTGAAATCGAAATCAGTTCCTTAAATGCTTTTTTGGAAATTTGAATATTTGGAAATTGGAATTTTGAACGAATCAAAAAGAACGAATCTTTTTAGTTAACGAACGAGCGCTAAATTCAAAATTTCATTAACAAATTTCCCTTAATAAAAAACAGTGGAATTAGAATCGTACTTTTTTGAAAGAAAATTTAGTAAAAATATCAAAGTGATCCTTATTTTTTTCTGATGAATATTGAAATGTCGGAAATGTGGGGCGATTTTCGACTTGGCAACCATTCCTCGTATTATATTATAAGATAAAATTGAAACTTAAGCTCCAAGCATGCGTTACGAGTAAAAGGGAAAAAAATTATCTTATTAATATGTTGCCATCAGATTGACAAAAACTCAAATTTAAAAAAATAAATTATTATTGCGCATTAAACATATAAAAATGCAATTTTCATCACGTGTCTGCATGAAATGTAAAAAAATATATATGAATATTGATATAGATGGCATATTGGCTATAGATGGCAGCCCGTTACCACTTGAAAATTTAAGTAGCCATTATGGCGAACTAATAAAGTTTGAAAATATCCTATCTGTAACTCCGAACTGCTCAACCGTAGCGTTTCAAAACCGGCGCCAATCGATTCCTCGTGGCCAAAAACCCCAGACCCCCAAGTTTACCGGAGTTTATTAATTCTGGGGCGATTTTCGACTTGACAACCATTCCTCGTATTACAGTACAAGATATTACAGATTCATACAGATGTTTTATGAATTTATGTCTGAAATATGTCATTTTTCGGAAATGTATGAGATAATCAAGTGGCGAACACCCCTTCAAATTTAACGGAAAAAAATTCTGGGCACAAAAGATTTATTCATCTATAATCTGGACACAAAAGATTATTCATCTAAAATGCATTTTCAACGGGTCAACAGTTAAGCCCTTATAATCCAAAAACATTAAAAATTCTCAAATTGGGATAAAAAAAGAAGAAGAAAAAGAGGAGAAAATCAAGCGATATAAAAGGAAATAGAAAAGAAAAAGACTCGGACCATCCTCAATGCTTAGTATTACAAGGAATCCCAAACAAACGGACAAAAATCGTACACAAAGCACAACGTCTTTTCTTAAAACATCCCCAGATATATAATCGCTGCAAAGGAAACAGGAGATGTGAAATTTAGTAGATATTAAACCAAATAACTGTCGGTCCTTTCATCCAATCAGAGAAATATCCGCTAAGGGTGTGGTTGTAGCTTTCCCATATCCGCTCTAGTGCAAATTGCAGTGCTTTCCCCGTGCGCTACCATCACAGCCACTGAGTGCCCGCCTTCGAGGAAATTATAAGATGCCCGGCAGAGAGGGTCGAATGGAAGGGGAAAAAATGTGTACAGTGGGAGTGTAATTCGAAATAACCGCATTTGTTAAAGACGGTCGAGATGAATGGGATAGGGAAGGTATTTGTTGAACAAGGATACGATAGATTCAGGATGGTTTTTTGAATTAATGAGAGGTTCCGTTTGGTGAAAGTTTGTGATGAGTTTGTCGAAATAACGAACAGCAGAGTTGAAAGAGACGCTTCTTCTTTTTCTTCTTGTAAAAAAAAAGAAGAAAAAATGGAATGCAGTTGGCATTTATCAGCTTTGAAACTTAGGTATAAATCATATTGCGGTTTTTAAAAGCTGTATTCCTTTCCTTTTAAAATTTCAAGAAATGATTTCCGATTTATATAAGTTTGGATTTTAAAAAATGTATCGTTATTGTTCAACTTTAATTTTTTTCCCTAGTTATAAGAAGAATTTCTATCCCATAGCTGGTGACACTTCAATTGCAGATTTTACTCACGTGCAAATAAAAAATAAATAGTTTTATATTGTATTATTTGCTAAAAATATTTTTACTTCGTTTTCATATCTTTTTTTCATACTTTATAGGTAAATATATCGTTATCATTATTGCTTAAATTTAGAATATATATATATATATATATATATA
>JAOUZG010019159.1:12984849-13018432 GCA_026289955.1 Argiope argentata | reverse complement strand
CACAATTTTTTTATACACAAGCAATTCATATACATAACATTTATTAGAAAAAAATTTTAAAAATGCAGAATTCATTTTAGCTTATTGTAGTATGCCTAATATTCTTTAAAAAATATTAATTTCTTAAAAAATATATTAAGTTTCTGTTTAAATGTAATCATTTCAAATACAGAGATTGTAATTTTTTCAATCAGTTTAGACGTAAAGTGAAAGAACATTAAATGTGTTGTTAATGTCAATATAGTGGTGAATGCGTAATATTTCTCGCACTTTCTAATATTAACTTTTAACAAAGTTCAGCTAATTATCCAAATGTAAGCAAACATGCTCTTAAAAATGGGCATTCATTATTGGAACTTATCAAATTCTGTTGAGTGTTTTTTTATCATGTGAGAACATGATGTAGTTTTGGTTGGGAGATTTTGGTGTCTCCGAAATTTACGGGCAAAAAATTAAGAGTATTTGGTTCCATCAATTCAAATGTCTTGCTGAAACACGACCTATTTTAGATTTTAAAGATAAGCTAGAATAATATGAGCGTGCTAGATTATTTGTTTCATCTGAGGCAAGTTAGTTATTGAGAAGTTGAATAATCTGACTTTCATTACGAATTATTAAACAATTCATCGCAAATTTTTCTATCTATCTACCATTGAAAAAGATGGACAAGATATAAAGGATCAATAAAAAATTTATTCGAACTATATTTCATACATATTTGGACACAAAAAAAATTTAGATAAATTTGTTCACCTACGAATCGATTAAAAATTCATTGAGAGTTTTGTTCATAGATTCTTTGGCTGATTGTAGAGATATTTCTTGAATGACTGAAAAAACTTCGAATATTTTTTAAATCACAGTTACAAGTAATAAATCGTAGATTATCAGAACAAGTGATAATCGAATAATTCCATGAAATCGTAAAACTAAAAGGCAAACTGAGGAATGAAAATAAAAGAATTCGTAATAATACGTTTTAAAACAGGAGAGAAGTACCATCTAAAATATTAAAAGTAAAAAATATAATTAACTTCCTCTATATTACGGTATTATTCATAAATTATTTGTTCTAACTGTATGTAAAAATATTGGTATGCATTATTTAAAGGTTTTACAAAGTTTATAGTCACATATTGGTAAATAGTATCGGTTTGAAAATAGTTAGTGTTCCTTGCATAAAAAGATATTCAATTGTAACTCATTTATTATTTTTAAATTCATAATAATCCACGGTATTCAACTAATTTAACAATTTATTCCTAAACTTAATTATTCCATTTATTACTTATTCCTAAATTATTCCATTTATTCTTTATTTCTAAAATTTAAAACAATAATAAAATGTGTGGTTTTGTTGAAATTAGGACAACAAATGAACTGGCAAATACATACAAATAGTTATTAAACCACTGCAACAAGTGTAATAAAGTCAGTGAAGCTAATTATTCCGCTTATTCTTCCACTTATTACTTATTCTTAACTTATTCCATTTATTCTTTATTTCTAAAACTTAAAACAATATTAAAGAGGTGCGGTTTTGTTGAAATTATGACCACAAATAAACTGAAACATGCATACAAATCGTTATTAAACAAGTATAATAAAGTCAGTGAAACTTATTTTAAATAATGAATTAGAAAAACGCATAACAGTTTCTTCTTTTCATTCCGCTTTACAGACTCCAACTTCAAAAAGTCTCTGACATTTTATATGAAAGTTCTATTATTTCATTTTACAGATTCAGTCATAAAAAAATCCTCTCAGTCATTATATATAAGGACTATCACAAGTATCATGTCCTAGTCATATCTTGATGATGACCTTTTACAAATATTTGGATCTGGAAAAGATTGTAATGTTAACCCTAAATTTTCCTTAAAATTCGTCCATTTAAAAAAA
Source organism: Argiope argentata (assembly GCA_026289955.1). Classification (NCBI taxonomy): domain Eukaryota; kingdom Metazoa; phylum Arthropoda; class Arachnida; order Araneae; family Araneidae; genus Argiope; species Argiope argentata. The sequence goes on along the minus strand of JAOUZG010019159.1, from coordinate 13,016,530 downwards.
ATAAACATATTTCCATTTTTTTTTTTGGTAACGCCTCAATTAAAAGAGATATCTCTTAACAGCAATCCAGATAGTCTTGTTTTTACTGTATTTTGATCGATTCCTAAAAGAAAAAGTGATATAATTCCTTATAAAAACTTAAAAGATATGTTTGGAAAATAAGTAAGAAAATGCAGTATTAATTCGATAATTTGTAGCTGATGGAACAAGAATAATAGTTCAATTTGTTCAAAAATTTGAATGACTAACATCTGGCTCTTAAATAGGGCAAGGGAAATTGATCGATTGATATTAAATTAAAAATTGAAATAATTTTTTAACGTTTGAGGCTTATATAATAAGTATATTATATAATTATGACATAATATATAAAATAATTAGTAAATGCTATAGTAAACGAGATAATGATTAATCTTTTTTATATTCTCAAAAATATTAAATTTAGAAAATAATTCTTTATGATAAACAAAAGCTGTATGTAACGTTTTATATTACAGTAAAATTATTAAATAATTCTACTTTAACTTTCTAAAAGTCGTTAAATGAGATATTTTGTTGATTTTTTTTCACTTACTGAAACTTTGGATAGCTCATTCACTTGTCACTGAATTATTTCAAAATTCAATTCTTTACATTCACTACAAGCATATTCAACATCCCCCAACGTCCTGACATAGGAACGTCTTCCCCGTGATCTGGGTGTTCGGGGGTGAGTTCCGACTGGGGCATGGTTGTTATTTCGTGTTCTATCTATAAAATGTGTGAATGCTCCTCACTGTAAAAAGGGGCTGTGCAAGCGTCTGTGATGAGTGAGTAGCAAAAGTCGTATTCTTGGCCCTAGTTGGCGCTACTACAAAACATGAGATGCTGGTTAGGCTGAAATCGAGGACTAACTCAGCGAGCTTGTCCATTTCAAGTGCCATAAGAAACAACAATAATAATAACATATTTAAAATTCGAATGCAACTCAAAAATAAACAAATACAATTAATAAATCTTCACAATTTATAACTGTATAATTAAAATAAATTTCAAGTACCACTTTGATTTAGCTGTTTAATAATAAACTGAAGTAACTTAAAAATATTGTTCAGACAATTGAATTAGCATGGCCACAGAAAAAATTATTTACAAGGTATTTTTTTCTGTTTGACAATGTTTATTCATTAAGATAATTCCAGCTTAAAAATTATTCCATTAATATTGCACAGCTTTTCAAAGATTTTTTTAATAACATTGAATAATAAAATAAAATATTACGCAGTTTTAATCCTCTGACGCCCAAGACAAAATTTATAGAATACGAAACCTCGTGATAAAGAAAATGAACGGTTCTCATAGTCACCCCCTATTTAAAGTGGCACGGAAATACAGTAGAAGTAGAAAAAAGGATCAAGTTTTCAAAAAAGATTATTGTTAGAATGTCGCCTTCCCCCCCGTACAACAACGCCCACTTCCCCCAACCACCACTCTTTCCATTTGCAAGGAAAGCGGTTTAGTGATGACATAGAATAAATAGGCCTAGAAGGGCTTACGCAAAAACTCTGAAGCGTGAAAAAATAATAACAATAACGAAAAAAAAGAAAGCCAACAATGAAAAACGGGAAAACTTACATGCCTAACGACCAAGTCATCATGCTGTTTCAATATTCGTCCAAAAGTAGCTACATCAGCATTCAGGTGGTATTTGTGCATGAAGAAACGGAATGGCAGGGGGGTAGGGGAGATGAGAAGGGGAGGGCAAAAATAATATACCCCATGTAAGACTGAGCTTAAGAGTAAAAAGGGTTAAGAAAAAAAATTGCATTTTTTTTTTTCCTTTCCCATCTTTCCTACTCTTAAGGAAGACATCGGTAATGCCATAAAAAAAGAACAACAAAAAAAAATTGTCGAAAGCATCAAAACGTGAAATCAGTAAAAGGAGAGAAGGGGAAGGGGGTAAGAGAATGAAAGCAAGAAAAAGGAATTCTGCAGGGGTTGTGGGGGTGGTTGGAAATGAGCACCGGTGTGGGGGTAGAAAAAATGGTGAATAAATGAAGGCACTTTGGCTTCACCAGATCATTAGACTAAAATATTTCATCGAAAAGGTTTCAGAAGGGAGCTTTGTGGAACTACAATCTTCTTTATGTAAATACCCGAGGGAAGACGAAGCAACAACAAGCCCCCAGGACTTAAAGAAATCTTTAAAGAGGAGGGAAATGCATTGTTGACGGTCCGCGATGCCAGATTATGCAGTGAGCGTCTAGATTACACGTGCCAGGCATACCGACCCCCGGACCTCACAGGGACTTTTCTTTTGTTGACTTTTTTTTTCAGTTCGTTCTCAAAGATGCATTTTCCATATCCAAGGGGATGTTTTTTATCTCTTTTAATGGTGATGGACTTAAATTGCAATCAGGCAACAGCAAAAGCATCACTCATAAAACTCGAAGATAACAGCGGAAGTATTCCTGACCATTTTTGTTAATTAATTCACATTGTGAGTAAAAGTATATTTGAATTAATATTCTTTCAATTTTAACTTTAATGTCCTTTGAGCAATCATTGTTTGTATTTTATTTTTGTTCTCATATACCATAAAATGGTATGCTATGGTGTGCCATTAAGAACTTGGGATTCATAATTGTGGTAACCAAACTGCCTTAAAATGTTTTGGTAGTGGTGGTGGCCCTAAATATATATTAGACAACTATCAAAACATCATTCAAAAAGATATAAATTGGCGCAAGTAAAAACAGAAATATTCATTTCTTTTTCGGTTAATGAATTTTTAAATACAGATAAAAATTAATTTCAATGAACATTATTTGGTTTTTAGATAAAGCAAAATAGATAAGTTTTAGATAAGTATAAAATGCTCACCGGCTTTACTTTCTTTATTAAAGTATGTGTCGGTGCCATTTTACAGAATGATGTATCAACTGTATCATAAAAGTCAAGAGTTCATATAGGTAATGACAAAACTGCAAAGTTATTTCTAGCTAAAACCATTTTAAATTCACATAACGTTCGCAACAGTTTTCTCTTTCAGAAAATTTACCAATCATTGGGGTTTATAATTCTCGCTGGCTTGAATAATTTTTCCTATTGGCATAATGCACACTTCGTACAGCACATTTATGTGCATAAAAGAACTTTTCTGTATATATGCTAGTTCCATCCGTGTGCATGTAACAATGTTTCTCTATAGATTGAGAGCGCGTTTTAATTTTAAATGAGTATCTGAATGGATATCGTTGCTTCCAAGTTTTCAGAAATTATTTTTATTTTAATATAATCCAATCAGAATCTGATGAAAAAGTAGTTTCCTAAATAGGTTTTTGTCCTTATTAATCTTTCATTTATCCTCAATGTCAATTTTGCATATGTATGCTGTTGTTATTAGTTGCACTTGCCATGGAAAAGCGTCCCTGAGAAATCAGCGATTTTTAGACCGAATTGAATGTCCCTTGTTTTTGAAGTAGCACCAAATAGGCTCAAGAGTACGATTTAGCTACGCACACCCTTCTTATGGGGAGGACTTCATTCATGCAATCATAGATTGTAATGTAAATCTAGAGCAGAGAACGATTACCTCTGAACCAGTATCCCTAATGGTATTACTCTTGACATGGATGATATTATTACCAAGACATATTTAACGTGTGCCAGGCAGAGTCTGCGGCTGCCGAGTTTGAACTCGCAACCCAACGGATGCGAATCAAACGCCCTACAAACTCATCACATTCGCTTTCACCGCCCCTTTTTACAAGAAAACACTTTAATTTCTATAAGGTTAATCTAAAACAGAATATCAAGCCATAAAGCTAAGAATTGTTGATATTAATCATGGCCCCAATCAGCGATTTAAACCAATTGAGTGTCTCTCTTTTTTCAGTTGCGCCAACTAGAGCCAAAAGTACGACTTAACTGCATACATGTTACAACCCTTTTTTCGGGGAGGGATTCATTCATGCATTTTCCATTCATCCACAGATCGTAATTTAGATCTGGAACAGAGAAAGATCACCTCTGACCCATTGGTATTACTCTCGACACGAAAGACTTAGATAACACGACAAATTTATCGAGCTCCAACCACCACACACTTGGGAATTTTCAGCTGGTGAGGTTCGAACTCGCAACCTAAGGAATACGAGTCCAAAGCTCTACCAACCAATCTATCCCGTCCTCTAAACTTACAGTTAATATATTCTTACTCCAGGTATATAAATCATGCATAAAAAAGTAAATTTGACTCTTTATCATCAGGGTTTTGAATCTAAAAGATCAATTCAACATCACATAATTTCATAAAGCGAAGCTTTATGAAACTGCAATAAGTCAAATATTAAGATTCATATTTCAGTGTATTTTTTATAGCAATAATAAATTTTCTTTGTTTTCACGTGTATTCAATAAACATAGTTTCATATTTTTCTATTAAATTTTATCTGATCATAGTTTTGATATTGAAAGAAATAATTTATGAATGAATCTCATTTACTGGTAAACACTTTTTTCCACTCAATAAAAGTAGAAAATAAGTATTGTTTAGATCAGTTAGAATAACCGTCAGATATTTTAAGAGAAAATATTACATTAATTTTGAAAGATGTATACACACACGAAATGCAGCAGATTAATTTCAGCAATGACAAATCATCTAATAATTATTCTTATAATCAATAAATTAAGCTGTTTATTCCTTTATTATATATTATAACAAATTTACACGCTCTAAGTTCACTGGAATTTAAAAGTAGCAGAATATATAATAATACTTATTTTTTGGGATAATTAATAAATGAAAGTTTATTGGTTTTTCGCTAGATAAAATTTATATAAAATTGTTACATTTTACATGTTTATCAAACATTGCTGCATTTTTCTGGCACGAAAAGCATAAATTTTCTACGGTTTCCCATATGAGAGTAGTGTAGTATTTGATAATTTTTTGAAAAATTGGAAGAAAGCGCATTTTTTTCTTCTTCTTTTAATTTCCAATATTCGTTTTCTGTTATTATACACCCAACGCATTAATTAATATATATTTTCTTTGTAAAAATTCGCTTCGACGTAGCGATGCTTTGCCCTTGCTTTCCTGCTTCCACCTTAGGGGATTACATAAAAACAATATCTTTCGAGAATTAAACAGTAATTTTAGAGATAAACCATTCCGTATCTCTAGAGGTTAACCTCCGCAACAGTTCGACTCAAAGAAAACTTTAAACCACCGATATATGATCATGCCGCCTTTTAAAAATATTTTCCCTTCCGCTAATGAATCTTGATGTAAGTCTTGGGACCCGCATTTATGGAGAGAGAGAAAAATCTGTGAACAAAAATCTTTTATTTTCATTTTCTTCGCACATAATTATCTAAATTTCGAAGCAATCGTCAGCATTAGAGGGAAAGCCGTCCCCTCTCTCTCTCTTGGAATTTTTGTTCGCTTTTCCCGCCTTTCTCGCAAGCTGCAAGAGCTACATCCCGAATTTACATATCTAATTAAAGGAATAAGTTCCTTTAACTGTATGCCTTCTGCACTAATTAGCGAAGGAGAGAAGGGGGTGGACTAGAAGGTTTTGCAGACGATTTTCCTCGGCGATTGGGGGATTCTCGGGCTGTCGTGGGAGATTCCCAACTTTTATACTTTTCGTCAAAGACTTATCTGTTTATGTAAAGACGAGCAAACTATGCATTGGAGGATTCGGTAATCTGTCTGAATTTGTTAACTTTTCAGATACAGCGTGGGAAATGTTCTTTTTCTTGGAATTCGATGATTCTCTCCCTTTTCGGGGAGAATAGTACGTTTTTAAAAAGATCTCCCGTTGCTCCTTGCCGAATTTTGGGGTTCTGCTTTTAATAAGCAAGAGTTTCGACAATGTTAATTTAATGCTAGCACATTTGGCGGAAAGAAACTGGGTCGCCTTAATAAAAAGAGCTAATGGCAGTAATGTGTCTGAAATTATTCGCTCGGTACCTAAAGAGAGTTAAGCATTTTTAAAGAGTTCTTTTCTCTAAAAGGTTTGGCTGGAAGAATGCATCTGGAACTCTTGGAACGTTTTGAAGGTAATTATAATGAAAAATGTCCCGAAGTTCTTAAAGAAAATAAAACACAGCTAAAACTGAAGCAAAATGTCTCTAGTTTTAGGTCTCTGAAGTAATTTAGTTAACGTTTGGTTTCGTTCCAAATTTATTCTAATAAATTGTCAGTAATGTTTCAAATTTAATGGAATGAAGTCCTTTTTTTTCTTTTTCTGATAAGAAACGAAGATCCTGAATTAAGCACTGCGTAATAGAATTAAGTAGAATTATAACGTTAAACAGAATTATAGATAAAATTAAACAGAATAAGAATTCCATCAGATGAAATATAATTATTACAAATGCATTTTTGTTTTAATAATACATGCATGTCATCTGATAGTTTAATTTTTTATTCTTATGATTATTATTTGCATCGCAGTAGGCGAGGTTAAATTATTAAATAATAATTGAAAGAATAATTAACACTTATCTTTACAACTAAAAAATAATTGTAAAGATATTAAATTATTGATTTCTGCATGTTTCTTTTCAATAAAAAATTAGTTGCTCCTTTTTTTAAAAAAAAAATAATGTCTATTATATATGCGTTCATTTTTAAAGTATGAGAAGAAAGATTACTTAACCAAACTCCAGTGGGAGTATAAAAGTTCTAAATTTCAAATGCATTTGCATTCTGCTTATTCAAAAAAAAATCGACTAATCGCTTATTTACACATGCATTTCATTTGGAATATTTACATACATAGAACTAATTTAATTGTTTGCAAATGTACACTTTCAAAGTACATTTGCGATGGATAGTATGATAAATTACCCTATTATTCTTTCGCAGTTTATACATTCGTCAATTGAAAGTTGGTCATTTCACCTTCTAAATGCTGAGAATACTCAACAGTAAACTTTTAAACTTTGCAACGTTAACCTGCTTTTGACAAGTATACTCGCCATGAAAAAAGTGCACTATTTTGGGTTATGATGTGTTTATTCAATGACAGTTATTATATTTATATAATAACTATATCATTATTATGTTTATAATTAATTATTTATCCTATTTATATAAAATATGTATGTTTGTGGCAAGTTAAATATGCATTTCCCGACAAGGTCGAAAGAGTTAACTGGTTAGGCAACGCATGTGCAGGATATCAAGCTATTTAACTTCATTGATTTCTAAATTTCATACGAATTTACAAATTTGTAGGCATAATTGGCTGAAAATACAGAGATTCATTAACTTTTCTGTGATATCTAAGCGAAAATTTTGGGGACATTCTGAAAAATAGAGTGCTCCTTTTGGATAAATAAAGCGAAACAATTCTATATATATACTAAAATGGAGCAGCAACAAATATTGATTTTATTATCTTGATTCCAAACCAATTTTGATCATAACCATACGTGTATTTTTAAGATAACAAAAGAAACTTCAAAACAACTAACCAAACTTATCGTTGAGCTCTGTAGTGATATGGCAAAACAGTATTAAATTGAAATACATAAAAACGAAATAGTTGAGTTTTCTTTAAAAAAATATGTGATACAAAATAAGCGTCTTCCATGTAGGGTGCTGTTGTCTAGTTGCTTTATTATATCATCTTATGTAAAGCATCAGATTGAACCGCAATTGAACCTTCCATTTGCTCTTCATTGTATATTTCAGCATTCCTTACGAATCATTTTAACATTATTGGATTTATTCGACTTTTCTATAGATTTTTGAATTAAGTCTACCTTTTTATTTTCTCACAAACAAAATATATTAAGACAAATTATTGTATCATGGTCAAAGATTTAATTCTAGAGATTTTAACAAATCATCATGATTTAAACAACCTACGTCGACCCCCCATTTTTTTAGAATTATGTCTTTGTTTGTGAATACGATAATTCAAGAACACTTAGAGACAAATGGCTAAAATTTGGTATAGGGTTACGAACCGTATACCAAACAAATTTGGCGATTTTTATTAAATGTTAAAAAATATATATTTAGAGGTAGTCTGTTTGCCCAGCTACCTCAATATAAATAAACGCAAAAACTACAAAACAAATAAAATTAGGGGCATAAATTTGAATAATTAAAATAGACGTCAAATTTGTAACCAAATTCTTCATAAGCTTATCATTTACCGATCTGCTTTTTCAAAAGCATGTAAATGCAAAACAAAAATAAATTGGGTAAAATATACGAATATATTTGGTATATAGCTTTGTGATTATAATTGTAGTTTTGTGTCAATCTTTGATATTAATTGATTGGGAGAATGTGTCCAAAACACATATTTAGTTTTCTGTCAATTTTGTTGTGAAATCCTCTCATCGAATAATCGTCAGAAAAAAACCCCATCGAAATAAGCGCTTACATAACCATTGTTCGCCAATGTTTAGTAATAGACAATATTTAACTTATAGGTACATTTATTTGAAAGTACACAAGATTGATTCAGGGAGACCACTCTCATTTGTTACCGATTAATCACCATAATAAAGTAATTGTATGAAGAATTGGAAAGGAAACTCAAACAGCAAATTTAAACTAGATATTTAAAAAACACTAGAAAAGTGCAATTACGCTAAAGAATTATAATTTCCAATGGGAAATGCATCCCATATATATGTGCCTTCCTACATTCTGAAATGAAAACTTCAACGTCAAATTACCTGCATACTATTAAATTAAAATTCATTTTGACTTATGTCAAACTTAAAGATAATTTTTTTCCCTGAGAAAACCATTAAAATGCTAGCATTAATGCAAAATAAAGTTACTTCTTCCTGTAATTAAAACAAGCACAAATAACTGTGTGGAGGGGAGAGGAAATGCATCCCATAAACGTGTGTCTCCCTAGGTTCTAAGAGTGAAAACTACAGCGTCGAATTATCTATATACTACGCATTTTGGTTTTATATACTTTAAATAATTTGCTGATGTCATTTGAAGCATATTTTAATGACAGATAGCAAAAGACTTATTAAAATGCTGCCCACAAAGCAAGCCTTGCATTCTAACTTCAAAAGAAACACTAAAGTTTTTATTAAGTAGGAAGGAATTATAGAGAGGTTTCGTATGCTCTCTATTCTATGCCTTACATAGATGGAAAATATTTTAAACTTTTAGAAATGCATAAAACCGATAGGGTTAGTTTAGCTATTACTGTTCCTCTTTAATATTAAAAATACGTACAAATAGATAGCATACAATTCTGCTTCTTTTTTTTTTTTTGTAAACACTAATAATTTATTATTCTAAAAACGAAAACATGTGTGTTTTTTTGAATCTAAAATCCGTTTTGATTTATGTCAGACATAAATATCAGTAATTTTTTTCTGAGAAAACCATTAAAATGCTATTATTAATTCAAAATAAAATTATTACTCCCTGTAATTAAAACGATCAAAAATTTATAAGCTAAAAATTCAAGATAACGAAAAAAATTTTTTAAAAAAAGTTTGAAATAACGATCGAGAAAAAAAAGTAGATACTTTCAGATAACTCTTCCTATTAACAGAGAAATTTGGATAGCAAAAATTTCAGATAAATTTATTTTTGACTACATGTTTGAAATGAAAGTCTTACGCAAGTGTATATTAGGCAACTGGGGAAGAATGGTATTTTTTTTTTAAACAGTTTGAAATAAACAGCAATAGAAATCTTTTTTATACAAGTGTAGCATTTTTACAACATGTCTATTCCTCATTTTATAATTTTATTATCTAGTATTACTTCATACCGTGTGTGTTTTTATGTATCCAACAACCTAATTTTTTAATTTTCAATCATTTTTTAAAAGTTTAATTTTATACGAATATTACTTTTTATTCTTTTATTTTAAATTCATTTACTTACAAATATAGTATAGAATGCTCAGTTAAATAAACAAAATGTAGATCATTTTTTAAGTTTTTTAATCTTTATATGGAAGCATATAAGAAGATTCTAAGTAACGGTTCAAATTCTTTATAATTCCAATATACCCTTTTACAGCATATTTTACTTCCGTTAAATTTGCAAATCTCATTTTATTTTTAGGATTCATTTTGGTTGTTTTAGCACATCATCAGTTTGCGTAATTAAGAAATACTTTTCCATGGAAATACCCAAGAGAGACTAGAAGAATCATTTCAGATTATGTAAGTTGCAATCTTCAAAACGAACTTTACTGAGCTGGTTTTTTAATGTATTGATAGTGCTTTTATAAATCTATTTTTATTTTCATGGTATTTGCTTATATAACATATCAAAATTGTTTTACTTTATTAAAGGATATGACTTTTGTGGAAGCGGATAATACTATGTTTCAATACAAATATATTTTACTCTTTCTCTTTTACTCTTATCTTACTCTTATTTTACTCTTTTTTATACAAATATATTTTAAAAGACTTTATTTTCTACTTTCTAGCTGTGTTCTCAAATACAGCTGTATTTCTCTTCCCAGTTTTATTTCCGAAAGTTTCTTCTATCATACATAAAACAGATGTCTACGGGTCCCTGTCTGTCCGTCGGCTGTTACATATCCGTCCACAAGTCGGCAACATCGGTACGGGGAAGACTTTATTAATTTTTACCCCATTCGCCAACTATCTTCGCCCACTACCACGGCCGGGGATATTACATAATATTGTACGCACCAGACACCAGGTGTCGCTGTTCGTCGAACCCCGATAAACTCCGCCCTGATAGGGAGCCGGTCCCCCAACTCCAAGAAACTTGCGTAATTCGTTGATCAAATATCCTTATGTTATCCAGTGAAGGACGGACCTTGGCACAAAATATCGAATTGGTTGATAAGAAGCTTTCATCAATATTTGTTTTCCCGTTATATTTTTTAAAGCTTAATGTATGTTAGTTAGAAGGCATAATTATATTTGTTTGGCTATATTTTGGCGAGCTGAATTTGTGATGTCTGGATTTTTTTTTCGAAGAGGGGGAGGGGAATGACCGTATTGCAGATCTTGTTTTTGAAAATACAGCTGATGCGAGAACTTAGGTCTGGAGAAGAGGCTTTATTTTTGAGGTTACGAATGGAATTTAGTAAGACATTTATTTGCAGTGTTTGCATAACTAGATAAATGCATAAATAAAATCAACACTAAAAGATTAAAACAATAACAATGTCCAAATTTAACCAATCCTCATACAGTTTCATTCAATTTTATACGTATTAATGTACATAAACACACACAAGAAATAGGTTCTCTGTCTCTACGTTTGTTCTTATTTGCTCCCATGCGACGATTTCTGTTAGTCATTATAAGATCCAAATGAAACAATCAATTGAATAATGAAAGTCAATTTACGAGATTAAACCGTCACATAACAGATGTAACTGAACATAAAATTCAATATTTGACAGCATCACGTCCTAAGTTATCCTTCCTCATCATTTCAACCCCCCCAATAATCAAAATATTTTAAATTTTAAGAGGTGCGCAAATTTAATGTGTTCACATGAACATTACTTGACAATTAAAATTTTATACTTTTAGGTCTGGACTTAGGTCTAGAAAAGAGGCTTGATTTTTGAACTTTCGTTTTTGAGATAACGAATGGAATTTAATAGGACATTTATTAGTAGTTTGCAGGGAAAAAAAGATTAAAACGATAACATTGTCCAAATGTAACCAATCCTTGTGCAGTTTCGTTCAATTTTAAACGTATGAATGTACATAAACATACACAAGAAATAGATTCTCTGTTTTCTACGTTTGCTCTCAAACGACGATTTCTGTTAGTCATCATAAGAACCAAATATAACATTCAATTGAACAATTAAAGTCAATAACGAGATTAAACCGTCACATAACAGATGTAATTGAACATATAACCCAATATTTAACAAATCACGTCTTAAATTATTTTTCCATACCATCCCCTCCACAATAAGGAAACTATTTAAATTTTTAATCGATGCTCACATTTTACGTGTTTCACATGAGCATTAGAGAACAGTAAATTTTAATACTCATTATATTTAAGGAAACAGGCATAATTATTAATAATTAATTATAATGGGCTTAACTGTCAGTAATTAGATCGCTTAAAATTATTAATCTATAAATTAAGTCTAATTAATTAATGAGATATAATAGTATTAAAGTTTTAATTTTTGAAATTTAGGGAATTCGAGGGGTTTTTTTAAGTAATGATGTTATAAATAAATATATCTGTAATAAAGGAGATAAATCAACTTTTTATTATTTTTTTTTTCAGCAGAAAGGTTTTTAAGTAATGAAATTTAAATGGGACTTCACTATATAACAACAAGAAGACAACAAAGAAGATAATAACAATTAAGATTAAAAGGAAATCTGCTATATATATTTTAATATATCATGTTAGAACTTAATTTATTGAACGACCAAGCAACACGTGCTCGTGCGAGTTAAATTATATTTTAATTCACTTTAATTGTTTTGTTGAATAAGTCACTTTAATATTGCAAACGATCCAAAAAAAAAACTTTGTCTCGCGTTTAGGGTTTTAAAAAATATCACATTTCCTGTTTATTTCATTTCATATAATCATGTGCTCAAAATGACATTTTTCTAAGTTTTATTTGCTGCAGTCATTAACTTATTTTTTAAAAAATCAGAGCTGTTGTAAATGCAATGGCAACGCATTATTAAAAGCTGATTTTTTGAGGAGCTCGTGCAGATAATAACATTTTTATTTTTCACCTACGGATTTTTGTTGACGCCAGAAACCTCATCCCAAAAACAACATCATGTTCTGATTTGATAACAAGATGAAAACGAAATTTATTCGTCAACATAAATGTATAGTAATTTTCAATCCATTTAAATACATTATGATTCGAAAATTATCTATTTACATGGACTTTATATTTAGCAGTTTTATAAAGAAAAGTTAACACAGAAGCTACATGGAGTTTAAATTTACATGAGCAAATGCTGCATTTTTAAATTCTACTCCCAAAGACACACACACAAACAAATATTTTCTACTGTTCAGAAATCCTTAAATGGTAATTTTGAAAGTTTTACATACAGAAAAAGGAGAACAAAGAATTGTACGATTTTTAATACGGTTTTTCTGCTTAAACTGAGACAATTTTCAAAAAAATATTGCAATAATCTGCATAAATATTTTTGGTCGGATGTTTTATCTGAATTCAGAGAGAGAGTAGTTTAGTTACTTAAAAACAAAATTCATTCTACGAAGCAAAACAAATCTTAATTAATGAAAATTACACAATAATTTATACCACACTGCTGCCATTTAATTAAATTTGGATAATTTAATAAGTGATTCAAAAAAATTATTTACTAGTATTATCTTGCATTAAGATTAAAAAATTTCTAGTTCAAAAAGTTTCAATAAAGAGTTTTTTACTTGCCACATTTTTTTCTCTTACATTGGCAGCACTTTTAATTATTTCCCTCATGCCATTTTTTTTATCTTAAATAAATTTATCGAACTTTTGTTTAAAAATAGGATGCTGTAGTAATGCAAAGTTAATTTGCAATACTTTTTTTTTTGCTTTTTAATAAAAGAATGCTAATAAAGAATTATTAATTGCGTAAGTATTTTACTTTAAATATTATTTTCTGTCGGTAATTATTATAATTAGCATTATTGTTACTATTTGTTTTCGTATTTTTACAATTTATCTTTCCATTTTCATTCATATAAAGAACAAAATGTCTGAAATTATCTTAGAATTATTGTAAAAACCTACCTGCCTAAGTGTAGCAAATTAATGTCTAGTTTATCTTTAAAATTCACACCTCCACAATCAAGCAGCTAATTTTATTCTTAAAAATATAGTTACTTTAATCCTATAAGGTTTTTGGATTGGAATTCTTTCTGTAAATTCAATGATGTAAAAATTTTATACAGAAAAGAATTGCTATAGAAACTAACCTCACGAAAAAAATACATGTGAACCCACCCGTTATACTATGCTAAGGACTAGAGTTTTAAATTTTTTTCCTTGTTATTTTTCATATAAATCATAATGGAAAAAAATTCTGGAATTTTAAATTTATTTGTGTGATTACTAAGAAATGCACATGACATCCTCTTTTCTATCTACTGATAAATAAATAAAGTGTTGTAGATATATAAATATAGTAAAATTTCATGGACAAAATATTACATTATGATCTTTCCAATTTTATGCGTATATACTTTATATAAAATTAAATGGACTTTAGTAATAGCAAAGCTGCAATGTCTTTCTGGTCTTTTTATTATATAGAATTGTTATAACAATTTTACCTTAATGTAATAAAATTCTTCACGCTCTTAATATAACAGCTGTTTGTTACAATCTTTTATGTTTCAGATTACCTTATTTGTGGTATTAAGTAAAATTGTTTTTTGAGCCCTTATTTAGTATAAATAATAAAATAATGATTATTTGTAACTCTGTGGCAATGATAAAGTCATTCAGGCTTTATTTTTGGTTTATGACAGATTATTGCTCTTATTTTAAAAGTGTCATAACTATCAACTTTTTTTTATCAAATTCACATCATGTCATATGAATCATAAATTAAATAATTATTTACTGAAATTATTTTGAAAATATTATAATTACAATTGTCTTATTTAGTCATAACAAAAGAGTTGTTGTTGCAGCAAGAAGCCAAAATCAAGTCATATGCCCAAGTATTATCACAGGGGATCTTACATTAAGAGTCAAAGATTAAGAAATTATATACATATACAAAATATTTGCTAGTTTGGTCGTAAATAGAAGTTTCTTAAGAAAATACATTTTAATATTTTTTAAAATTTGAAATCAGTTTAGTTAAAAGTTATATAGAATTTAAAAACTTTGAAGATTTTTAATTGAACGTGAAAAAAAACTTCAAAAAATAAATTAACCTTTAAATTACCATAATAGTTCATAAAAAATAATTTATTAGGTAAATTGCAATTTTATTAGCAGTTTTCCTGACAGATAAACCATTTATCTCAATATATATAACTTTATTCTTTTTCCTTCAAATATTTATTTCCATGATAAATTATTTTTAAACTGATTTTTATAGGATGGAAATTACAAAACATGATTGTTATATTATTATATATAATAACCCTCTACTTTTCATTTCATTGATTCTACAAAATAATTATTATAATTATCATGAGTAATGTTTGTCAACTGTGTACTTTGTTTATATCCTAATGAAGAAAAGCACACTACCCACATGTTTTTAGTGAAGATACACAAAAATGCAAAACTGAAAGATCTTATCAAACCAATAACATAATCCTACAATGAAAGAAAGATAAATTACTTACCACTTTTTTGCTCTTCCTATAAAGGTTTCTGTGGAATTGAAATATTACTTCAGAAGAATTTCGGATTCTTTCGTTTTCTGGCTTTGGATTTGTTTTAGCGAAATATTTTTTCCATGCTCAGTATTAAGGCGCCATCTATGGGAAGTTTAAAGAACCATCAACAATTCACTGTTGTTTCACTGGTATCTTAACAATAAAAGTGCTATTCATTCGTCAATTTAAATTGGGGAAAAATATTTTTTTTAATGCAACTAATACGAAAAGTTAATTTAAAAAATGTACATTAGAAGTATGAAACATAGTAATCTCATATGACCTTCATCTTAATCCTTTTGTAACATATCATTTTAAAGACTTTTTTTAGCATTAATATGCAGACAAAAAATACATATAATACAATAGCAAAGAGTATTAGATTAAAATGTACATTAAATAACTGCATTTAGGTTATAAAATATTTTTAACGTTTATTAAAATTAGAAGGAAAAAGTATGAACATAAATTGCCTTGTTGAAAAACTTTTTTTTTAATTTTAAAAAGAATTATTCCTATTATAGCATTGAAAAAAGAAACATTAAGAAAGAACATTAGAATAACCTTAAGAAAAGAAATAAGAAACATTAGAAAAACCTTAAAATATAGAGCAATCTCACATTTCATTATTTGAATAATATGCTTTCTTTGAATCTTAGAAGCCTAACATGCCGTATACATGTTCAGTACGGACAATGTAGCAATGTACCGCACATTGCTACATTGTCACATTGTATTATCTACATTGTATTTGTATTGTACATTGTATTATCTACAATACAGTTCTTGTATTGTAGATAATACAAGAACTGTGCGTACAAGAAATGTGCACATTTCTAGGAAATCTTAAGGATCAAATAATGATGAAATCTTTCAATCTGAAATTAAATAAAAGGGAAAAAAACTTACTTTCTGAAAAGATTAAATATTCATTACTAGATACTAGCAATATTTATTATTATACTGAAATTAAAAATTAACATTTTTAAATGAAGTTTATTCAAAATGGAATGACACCTAATTTATGAATTCCGTCATCAATTCCTTACTTGATATCCCAAAAGGATACAAGAATTGATTCTGTCATTTTTGATTAGTTTTAATGAAAATAGAAACTAGGATTTTGATAATCACCGGAAATTTTTTAACATAAAATTATTGATTAATAATAATAAAAAAAGTCATTTTATCAACGCACTCGTATCCTCCAAATTGTAATGCATGATTATATTTATTTATTTATTTGACAAGATCCATATTTTAAGAAGTTCTGTTTCAATCTAATCATACCATAATGTATGTAAATTCAAATAGATGCTACACATCACATGACTAAAATAATCCTGCCTTCATTTTAACATTAAGAATTTAACATATTGACAACTAAAATAACCCTGCATGTCATTTTATATTTCGGCAACTAAAGGACTTATTTATACCACTTATCTTTAAAATTAGTTAAAAGGGTTCCTTTTAAAATGATTTTTTGAGGGGGAGGAAGGGAACTTTTACACCTTGTTACTGCCATTAGCTAAAATTTAAAAAAAAAATCTGACAAATTTGTTTTATTTACAAGCTATTCCTTTCACTTGAATAAAAAAATTATGATTAAAAGATTTTTAAAGATATCATAATCATAAGATTTTTTTATAAAATCTCATTATATTGCCTCATTTATTTTCTTTTAATATTAAAAAAAAACTTTTATTAGTAACGTCAGCTTCAGAGATAATTAATATAAATCCCCCCGCCTTCACCCTCTTCTATTTCCATTTCTGTTATTGTGAGCAAAAGTTGTATTGTATAAATGTGTATGTAAAAAATTTAGGCATCATTAATTGTTATTTTAATTAAATTCAAGGACTTTTTTTCTATAAGCCTGTGTAGCTTCGAAAAACATAATGATTCATTCTGGCGTTACGGTTTTTGGCAACTTAAAAAAATCATCGGCTAAAATTTTCTGAAGACTAATCCTTTTGAAACACTTAAATAAGAAATAATTTTAATTAGAATCCGGATACAAACTGCAGAATCGAAAAATCCTATTAGAATAGGAAAAGTGTAATTGAGTGATCACTTCTACTCATAGCACTCATACTATTTAAATTCAAGGAATTTTTTTATAAACCTATCTAGCTTAGAAAGACATAAGGATTAATTCTGGCATTACGGTTTTTAGCAACTTAAAAAAATCATTGGTTATAATTTTCTGAAGACAAATCCTTCTAAAACAATTGAATCCCAAATAATTTTAATTAGAATTCTGATACATAGTGCAAAATCGAAAAGTCATATTAGAATCGGAAAAGTGTAATTGAGTGATTAATTCTACGCATAGCAAGCAAGTTATTAAAATTCAAATACCTTTTTCTATATGCTTAGGCAGCTTAGAAAACATAATGATTAATTCTGGCATTACACTTTTTGGCAACTTAAAATGAATGCCATTTATTATAATAATCAGAGGACAAACCTTCTGAAACAATTAAATCCCAAATAATTTTAATTAGAATCCTGATACATACTGACGAATCTAAAATTCATATTAGAATAGGAAAAGTGTAATTAAGTGATTACTTTCGTCCTGTAAGCAATATGCTTCGAGGGGTAAACAAAAATAGGTTCTGCATAAACATTTGCGAACCACTACCGTTTCACGAAACAACGAAACCGAGAGGGGGGGTCACTCTAATTGCAGAGCGAGTGGCTGTTTCACAGAACAAAGAATCCGCAAACTCTTCACCCCTGTTCGGCAGAGAGCGAGTAATCGGTCAGATTAGGGAAATGTCCGAAATGAGTTAGCTCTCTTAGCGGTCGGCTGATTTCACTCGCCGTCCAGTGTACATACTTTCCCCTTCCCCCAGTTTTCCTTCGAGAGCATTTCTGCGTCCACCCAACACGATACAGTCACGGTGGGAATGCTTCCATTTAATATAAACGGAATCAGAGGGAAAGTAGAGTAGAGTCACTGAAATAGAGACGTAAATGAAAGCCTTTGACTTACTGCATCTGGAGTTAAGTATTCGCAATGTTATTCGACATATGCAATATCATTCCATGTCCCGACTTAATAATATTTTCGCTTTAAATAAACACCAAAATATTGACGGAATCATAGACTGAGCCTAATTGGGGCCAGGGGCAAAATACTTCTTTTGAACCGCCCCCCCCCCCCGCTTCATTACTTTAGTAATGAAGAACCGAACTTTACGGAGATATTTATTCAACTCATAATAGATATATAAGACAACTGACTAAAATAAATTTCTATTCGAGTTGGGACTCCCCTCTGAAGTGGGAGCCTGCAGGGCCCGACTTACACAAGTTGGGGTCTGGGGCAAAAACGTTTTGGGACCCTCTCTGCTTCACTACTTTAGTAATGAAGAACATTCTTTAAAGAAGGGAACGTAAAATAAATTTTTTATTCGATTTCGGGGGCCCCACTCTTGTTGGGACCTGGAGCATTTGCCCCATATGCCCCTGCCTTAGTCAGGCTCTGGTTTTGATCTGATTTTTGAATGAAATTTTTTTTATAAAACCGTGATGGTATATGCATATAGAGAAAAGAAGCAATCCAAATGATGATATTTAGAAAGAAGATAAATGTTTAAATTTTAAATCGAAAATCTTAATAAAATGAATCTGCAAACTATTTATGTTTATTAAAGTACCTGAGATAAAACCACAAATTTAAAATTTTATTAATTTATTTGGGATCAAAATGTGAAATTTAGAAATTCTTCAAATAAATCTAAGTTTTAAAATTTAAAAAAATCCTTCAAACCTTTTTTTAAATTTGATATCGAAGCAGAAAAACATGAATAAAATGTGCTTGTCAAGTAATTTCTGTTTTTGATTTTGATCTGTTATCTATAACGGACTTTACAAATTTGATTGGTAGTGAAATGATGGGATTGACATCTACAAAAGTGTAAATTTTCAAGCTTTAATGATTTAAAAGCAGATTTAAGAAGAACTAGGGATAGCGATATTTGAATATGTGAAAAACAACAATGATCAACCATGAATACACGAAGAATTGGCAATCTTTTTCTAATAAAAATCTTTTAAAACATTTTTTTTATTTGTAGAAATACAAATACAAATATTAAAAAAACATATTTCTAAAGATTTGTATTTGTAGAAATACAAATATACGCATAGAATAAAGTGCTTTCCTTAAGAAATCTTTTTACATCAATGAATAAAATTTCAATAGAATTTTGACACTGCATACTCAGTAAAAATAGACGAAAGGCTAGCAATCATACATAATTTACGGTCTGGTAAATTATTATGTTAAATAGGCTAAATAAATCAAATAATAATTACGTGATATACTCCAAACGCCACACGCAGATTTGATTTTTATTCCAAGACGGATTATCAAATAGTCAAAATAAGTAACAGTCTAAGGGCACCATAGTTTTCTAATTTAGGAGATTTACTTTACTATATTTTTAACTCTACTTCTAAATGTTATAATCCATTTAATTTTGCTTTGAAGTTTGATTTATGGGATGTATATACTCGGAATTATTCTAATTGAAATCAAGTACCATTTAAATTTCAGAATATGATTATTAACATATATATTTTGATGATAAGTCATTCATTCATAAACCAAATCATTTCAATATTCTAAATTGTCATTAAAAAATTTCGAATTACTATCATTATTATCATTTTACAATTTTGTTCAACTTTGCCTCTTTTTTTTTTAAATATAATTTATATCGAAACAAGTAATAAAAAAAATTAAGTCAATTCCTACTAAGGTCAACATTTTTTTTTATTTCAGTTACTTTTTATTAAATAATAACAATTGTTTCTGTTCTAGCACTCCGCTTTACAACGGAAAGAGGGGAGCAGTAGTTTCTGAGGGTAGGACCCCTGAGCCCCCGAAGGCAGAAGTCCGACTTCTAGCTCATACACGTCACAAACCTTTTCTACGGAGCGGACTTCATTCATGATTTTCATTAATTCATCCTAATCATCCTAAATAACTTTAAAATTAAGTTTTTTAAAAGTTTTTGTTAATTACTTTGAAATCATCGGACTGATTCACGCAATGCAGAAAGTCAATTAACGCGTTCACCAGCGGTAATGCCATAAACATTGTATTTATTTTTTTTTCTTGATATTCTTTTAATTATCTGACTTAATTCAAACAGTGTAGCAAGCTAACCACCAATTGTCAATTACTAATCACTCAATGCATTAGCCATTTAATGTAGCAATACTATAGGAACAGTATAATCAATTATCAATACCATCAATATTGCTTCAACAAACTTTGTATTTTTTAAAATTATCTGACTTATTCAAGCAGTGTATCAAGCTAATTAATATGATAACTGACTGACTAACCATCAATTGTCAATTACTAATCACTCAATTAGCCAATTAACCTGGCAATACTATTGGTATAGTATTATCAACTATCAATATCGTCAATATTGCTCCAACAAACTTCATTTTTTAAGGCGTTAGTTAATTATTTTGCATGTTCAGAAATAAGATATTTTAATAATCATACGAAAACAGGCTCATATTTCCCCATCTATTTTTACTAGGCTCTTAATTTATTTTTTTCTTGGTATTTTTTAAAATTATCTGACTTATTCAAGCAGTGTAGCAAGGTAATTAACGTGGTAATTGGGAGGCAGATTACTAATCACTCAATGCATTGGCCAATTAATGTGATAATACTATTGATATAATCAACTATCAATACCATCAATATTGCTCCAACAAACTTCATTTTTTAAAGCGTTTGTTAATTGTTTTGCATGTTCGAAAATAAGATACTCGAAACATCGTGCGAAATCAAGCTCATATTTCCCCTTCTATTTTCACTGGACTTTGATCCCACTTAACTTAATTCATTTTTTCTTGATTTTTTGAAATATTATCTGACTTATTCAAGCACTGTAGCAAAGTAATTAACGTGGTAACTGAGCGGCTAACGGCCAATTGTCGATTACTAATCACTCAATGCATTCGCCAATTAACGTGACAATACTATTGCTATAATCAACTATTAATACCATCAATATTGCTCCAACAAACTTCATTTTTGAAAGCATTTTTAATTATTTTGCATGTTCGAAAATAAGATACTCGAAACATTGTACGAAAACAGGCTCATATTTCCCCATCTATTTTCACTGGACTTTGATCCCACTTAACTTAATTCATTTTTTCTTGATTTTTTGAAATATTATCTGACTTATTCAAGCAGTGTAGCAAGGTAATTAACGTGGTAATTGGGCGGCAGATTACTAATCACTCAATGCATTGGCCAATTAACGTGATAATACTATTGATATAATCAACTATCAATACCATCAATATTGCTCCAACAAACTTCATTTTTTAAAGTATTTGTTAATTATTTTACATGTTGGGAAATGAGATATTTGAAACATCGTACGAAAATTGGCTCATTTTTCCCCATCTATTTCCACTGGGCTTTTCTCTGGAGGACTTAGCCCATTGTTCCCGGGATCCACCCTCTAATCGGGAAGGGCCGTTCGCTTATTGACACACAACTTAAAGCTCGACCGGAGATGACACCTATGCGGATAAGTGAAGAAGCAGAAGGGCGGATGGTAAACGAATGGTTGCGGAAATTGACCCTCTGCTGACGGCCACCGGGTTCGCAAATCACGGCCCTCTGTTAGCTCTCTCTCTCTCTCTCTCTCTCTGAGTCACTCACGGAAATGTGCGCGACAAGCAGTACACTCCGTAATAGGACTCTGACTAAGACTTTGGGAAATAGAAAGCTGTAAAATTCAGAGGGAATACTTTGGAATCAGGTACTACAGTATGCTCCGATTAAATAAACCCATGGCGATTCCAGCCGATGATGTTTGGGAGTGTCATCCCATTTGTCTGTTTACGAAACCGCCAGTTCGTTTAACAGAAAATAGTTCAGTATATCGAAGAAAATATTATTAAGACTCGTGAAGAGGAATATATGAATAAGTAATGCGAATATGAATATTAAATGATAAATTATTTTTTAAATGATAAATTTGTAACGAACGATTGATTAATATATTCATTATTATGTTAATATATTAAGTTTTAATGCTTTTTTTAATAATAGTGAGGTTCTGCTTTGCTCACTTATGTTTAAGAATTTCAATGTCATCGGTTCCTTGTGTTGTGTGTGGGGAGGGCTTCCCCCTTACTTTGATATATGAACCAGGGGCAATTACTCGTACCTTAGTCAGGCTCCGATAGAAGTCGAGTCTTTAAAAAAGCCATTGCACCTTCAACATGTAAAGAACAATAGAATATAAACATATGGGAATTTCTGCTCCTAGTTTCTAACGTATGGAAGATATCAAAAATGTTTTTTTTTTTTTTTTGCAAATGCTGTTTATTTTGATGAAGTAATTGTAGATTTAATTTAATATAATAATAATAATATTTTTTAAAAAAAATTTAAATTGCATCAAGAGAGCCATTACAATAAATAAACTAACTAAAAAACCTACGTAAATCATCCTTATTTAGGAAATTCACGAAATTATCATTAGTATTACCAATATGTACAACATAACTGCTCATTGACAGATACTTTTTTTTTGTATTTAAATAAAAGATTGGTTTTTTTTAAAGAAATGGAAAGTCATTTTTCACTTCAGATTTTAGTCTGAAATATATTTGGTGCGTTGAATGAAATCTTCTTTAAAAGGAAATATTGATTACATTTGCAGAAACAAGAACAAAAAAAACTGATCAAAGTACTGGAGAGCTTATTTATAAGGCTTGTCTCTCATGCATAATATAAAATAGGGATATTTAAAAATAATGGATAAAAGCTTTATTAAAATTTCTTCTTATTCATTGTTACTATAACATGATTCAAATGACCAACTGAAAACGAGTCACATCATGAAATGATGTCATTTATTAGAATTATTATTTCAAATCATTGAATAATTATTTCAAATTTATTTATTCAAAAAATCATTGATTATTTTGGTTAGTTTTCAAAATCAAATCAGTATTAAATGAAGTAGTAATTAAAAATAGCAATTTAGATAAAAATATAAAGTTTATTTATAAAAAATCTTTGATAGTTAATTATCTTATGCAATAAAATTAGACAAAAAAAGAGAAGGATTGGTTAAACTTCTTGGTTAATATTAACTAAATTTAGCATTATTGAAGAAATTAGAAATAAAAATGAATACGACATAGCAAGAAAAGGATTTTAAAATCAATATCAAAGAGGTTTTTTTTTTTGTTATAGTTTTTACAATCTGTTTAAACAATTTTTATTGAATAATCTTTAAAATTCTCCTAATAATTAAAGATATTTTTTCTTAGGGTGGAAAAAGAGGGTTTATTACTGTACTTTTCTACAAATGAGTTATCGATTCCAAGAAAAAAAGAGTTGTGTTTAAATAATGGTACATTAAATATAAGATTATTGTTTTCCCGTGATGAAATATTTTCAACCTGTTGTTTTATTGTTATTTTGGTAGAATGTGAGAGTAACTATTTTATTAAATAACTGTTACATATTTAGATAAGGATAATAAAATGAACTCCTCATATATTATCACGTAATCGTATAACTCAATTGATATGCTAAAATCGTTGCATCTCCCCTTCTTTCCATAAAAATTGAATCTTAAAAATAGGAATTCTGTTTCGATGTATCTTTCATAATGATTAAAATAAGCTATCTAATAATCAGTAAATCTTACTTAAAAGTTACAAGCATACTTTTCATATAAAAAAACAAAAAGTATTTTACATCCATAAAATACTTCTTGATATTTTTCATAATGAGTCTTAAGTTAAATCGATATCTTATTAAAGTTTTGGGCTTGTTTTTGTGACTTATTTCTTATCACTATATTTATAATTTAAATTAATTTTAATATTATAAAATAGAGTCAAACACCTCAAAATGCAACTGAAGGTCTCTTTTCGGTCTACTAGAATAAACAGCGAGATTTGTTAGCTCTCGGCTAAGGTCTACAGCGCCATCTGTGAGAATCATTTGTAAATAAAAGTCCACATTTTTCAACGCTGTTCTATAAAGTGCGTTATTGGAAGAAAAAAAATGATTTTAATATCAATAAGAAAAACAATAATACGTAAAATCGAGACAGCTTAAGTGGTTATAGAGATAAATCTATCTCCTAATATTGGGAAGCTCAGATTTGTAGGACAAGAATAAGCTCGCCTGATGTTGACCTTCCAAAGCAGGAGCTGGGGAAAAGGATCTGTTGACACTCAGCGTGTTAATTAAAACGGGCTGTGTGGGTCAATATGTATGCACTAATCAGTTTCCCTTTCAACCGAGCAAACAATGAGGACTCCCCAGCAAAATGTGATATTATTATGTCATAGGTGGGTGTTAATACGAAACGTGAAGGGAGTTTTTGCATTGGAAAGATGTCACACGAAATAGAACCATTCATTGCAAAAGAAAAGTTTTTTACTATATTTGGCGCTTAAAAATGATTATCTGGCGAAAAATTCTTGATAGGAAACAAAAATTAATTCCTCGTCAAACTTTTTTCATTAGTTTGGCCTCTGAAATTAAACAAATGAAAATAGTCTCCTGAAAACTTTCTCGCATTCTCTCAATTAATAAATATAATTGTAAGCCTGCTATTGGTCAACAATAATTTCAAAAGAGCCTATTAGGATATCATTTTTAGTCAGGGGCGTTTTTGGTATTAATCACTAGGTCAATACTCAAATAACAGAAAGTCGAACATGCATATTTAATTTTTTTTCAAACCATTCAAATTAAATCTTATACTCACAAATTCACATATCAAATTTCATATATTTAAATAATTCTGTTTCCGAATCATCATGTTTACATACTTATGAAAATACAAACGCCTTCACGGATAGTCAAACTTTGAATGATTTGGTTCCAATTTTCAATCATGTCTAAATGTTAAATCTGTGCACCAAATTTTATTCGTCTACCTGTTATTGAGTTATTTTAACAGCTGTTAATATAGACTTCCACTGAATAGATTTAATTGAAAATATGATAGAAATCTGAAAATTTGGTATAAAGAACATATACCAAATTTCATCCACCTAGTCCAAAGACGTATAAAATTAGGCTATCATGTATAAATCTTACATATAAATGACGTATATAGAAGTATAAAATTAGGCTATTAATGAGCAGTTGTGCTTATAGTCATGTCCTCTAATTATTAAGCTTACTAGAACAAATGATTCCAAAAATGCATTTTTTTTTGTCTCAAGGAAACTGAAACATGGATTTCCTCAGTTTCTGGAATCGTAATTTTTTTTATTATTGCAATACTTTGCTTTATATATTTCCTATACCACAAAATAAAAAGGAAATATCAGCAAATGTCTTATATATAAAATTCTTATATGAGTAATTTTGCTCAAGATTTCAAAAAAAAAAAGGATTCAAAAAGATAAACTGTGGTATAACGTTCTTTATTTTCCTCTTCTCAGCAAAAGAATAAAAAAATTGCAATGATTCTGATGTTCTATTTTATTACATAGCTTCATGCATCTAGAACTGAGGAAAATGATTAAGTCTACTTTCTTTGTGGGCTGCCAGAGGAAATTGGTCCACATTTATGTTTCATTTAAAATAAAATTAGGAAAATGTCTAGCAATCAACCCGTTATCTCACTAACCACCATGGAACTGTTCCGGCCTTCCTAAAAAGGATGTGAAATGAAGAGTAGAAGAACAGATGAGAACAGAACAGATGAACCAATTAGAAGCCATGCTTAATATTACGAGAGTTTCAACTCAGAGAGTGTGTGTGTGATTTGTAGGAGCTCTGAGAAGAACTCTGAGTCCTCATTAATTAGTTGTTATTGTTGCCACTTTTCAAGCTCGCTCAAAGACCTGTTATTGTTTTGAGCCAATTGAGCGTCTCTTGTTTTTCAGTAGCACCAACTAGAACCAAGAGTACGACTTAGCTATGTCATGCGTCACATTCGCTTGCACAACCTCCTTTCTACAGGATGGCACATTCCCACACCTCACCAATAGGACACAGAAAAAGAAGAAGAACCATGCCAGAGCCGGGACTCGAACCTGGGACGTCAAGATTATGAGGAAGATGCTCTACACCTACGCCATGACGCGGGCTATTATTAATTAGTAATAGCATGAAAGGTAATCCACAATTTTAAATATTACATACCATATTCAATCATATGTATATACAATCAATAATAAACACTTTAAGGAAAATATGATAGTATTCCTGTTCCTGAGCATATAAAAATTGTGGGAGTGATGGAAATTGCAGGAAATAAATTCCTATGTAAATAAAAAGTTTAAAAATCACTCGAATGAAACTGCTGGATAATCTTATTTAATGTCTTTACATAGAACAAAAGAAAAGTAATTGCGTGAGAGAAATTCAATCAAAATGCGGATTTGGATTTTTCTTTTAATACTAATGATAAAATATACGATATTAACTTCCCGAATTCATAAAAATTCAGCAAAACATTGTTTCCAGTCAGCCAAAAAATCGCAAGTATTGGTGTATTAAAAGTAAAACAGTCCTGAAGTCGACAGAATTCCCTTTCCTCAATTTAAATCTCAAATATTTGTTGACTAAAAAATAATAAAATTACTCCAAAAGTTTACTAAGTGAATGTAAATATGTACTATTAAACTTCGCCCGCTGAAATACATTTAATCAAATCCAATCCAAAACGGCTACTTTTTTTTATGTTTAAAAGTAGTCCGTCTAAAAAAAGCGTGTCTGAAATATTTTATACCACCAAAACTTGGCGAAAGGCGTCACTTTTTCGAATGTTTGTAAAACGCTCTGTCTTTTTTTATTGGCTTTGAACCCGAGCTTATTAAAGTGGGCTCTAGAGTGGGCAAACAGATGTCTTTTTGCCCGGCTCGAGTCTGCCCGGATTATTTGCCTGAAGCTGATATACCGAGATAAGCTTGGTGAGGGACCCGTGTTATTAAAAAGTCAGCCGCGTTGCAAACCGAAAGTGGGTGGGAAAAAAAAGTCCTTCAAAATGTTTGCGCAAAAGTGGGAAAATGTGTTTGAAATTTGCGGAAGGATTTTTTTTTCTCTCTCTCTTTTCTATTTACCCTATACATGGATAAAAAATATTTCACTTTTGCTTAAGATATAAGAATAAGCTTTAACCTCCCCCTTTTTTTAGCGTACGCTTTCGAGCTTGTTGATAGAAGAATATGTACTTAAAAGAACGATTTAATTTAATATTGAAGCGTGTTTATGAGGTTAAATATGTGTTTTTGTCCGAAAGGATGAAAAAAATAAAGATTTTGACAAATACGTAGGATACAGTCTAAAAATTAAGATCAACGTTTTTCACCAATGTAGGATTTCGTGTGTAATCATAGATAGGGAATGTGTCTGATTCCAAATAAATTTTAATATGATATGCCTTCTAAACCCTTAAAAATATTTGTATTAAACTAGTTTTAAGCATTTTGTATTAATCCACCTTAGCACTCCAATTAAAGCGGAAAAAAATTCTTATAAACGGAACATACTGTTAATTTGAAAGGGAGCAAATATTGATTTATTTGTTTATTCAATGACAGAGAAATAAAACAACCGATGCTTAAAGCCAGATGGAGTGATCTCCCTAAACTTCTTCCCACACTCTCTAAAGAGATCATTGGTCCAGAGAACATTTTAAAGGGCATTGGCGTGCAAGAGATACGAAATATTAACTTTTGGCGTGAATATAGTCATTTTATTGAATCTATTATGTCATCCCTGGCGAGGGTTTTTTAGATATCAATCTCTGACATGCTTTTATAGTATAAGAAAGTGGAATTTTGCTTTACACACGATTCAGTCAACATATGGAAAGAAAAATTTGACACAGAACTCCTCTTGTAATCACAAAATTCTATACCAAATTTGATATATTAATGAAATTATTATTAGCATATTAATGAAAAAATAGGCCGACAAACAATCGTCTCTTGGTTGAATTTGGCTGATGACTGTGCTACAGATTTTGAATCCATATACTGAATCTTATTTATCTTCTTTCTTCGTTATGCGATGATCATATTGATTTATTTATCTTCTCTTTTCGTTATACGATGATCATATTGACTAATTTTTCTTCTCTCTTCATTTTGCGATGATCATATTGACTAATTTTTCTTCTCTCTTCCTTATGCAATGATCATATTGATTTATTTATCTTCTTTTTTCGTTATACGATTATCATATTGACTAATTTATCTTCTCTCTTCATTTTGCGATTATCATATTTACTTATTTTTCTTCTCTCTTCGTTATGCAATGATCATATTGACTTATATAGGAACAGCTGTACAGACACACTTTCTGTGAACGGAATTATTTTTCAAAATTTGATGAAAATCGCCAAATTTAGTTTAAAACCTGCATACTAAATTTCATCCATCTAGATGAAAGCTCTTTTGATTTATCGTTGCCAAAGACAGAAAAACGAATTTCCTTCAAAAATGTGGCTTTGGAACTCAAAGTAAATCTAAAACTTAGAAATTAGAATTAGTCAAATTCGCGAATTTGAATTTTTTGATAGTTACTATACTTTCTTAGTACTATATATACCTGAAAGTAAAAGACTGATCATTCCTCTTTAATTAATTGAAGAATTTGTTAGCTATATCTTACATTTTTTTAAATATTTGCTATATCTTACATTTTTAAATAAACTTATAGCAGTTAAGTTATAATAGCAATTCGTTCTCTCGTTCAAAAAAGCTATTTTAGTTTAACGCAATGCATTTGAATCATGATTCGCTAAGTATTATTATTTAAATAAAGTAAAAATTAATTACTAAAATTTTTAGAACATGTACATTACTTGTAAAAATTATGAAATAATTTCTCTTAGTCTCATATGGATTTATATATCCACATAATTTATTTTAAAATTCACAATCATAAATTTTCTAGAAAATTTGTATTGATTAAGATAAATCCTTTCATAATTTTTAATGTGTTTTACAAATGACATAACCAAAAAATTCATTTTAATAATCATTATATACTGTTTAGTCTTATGAGTTTGAAATGGACAATCAATTTTTAACTAGCTTTCGGATGAGCTAATGACGGAAAGCGCCATCTATCGGTATTGAAAATTTTTAATCGATTGCAAAAATTTTATAGAACAATTTAAAAAAGTAGAGATACAAGAAAGAGAGTTAATATTGCTTTGTCATCCAGCTTTGAATTATTTTTAGAGTTTCAAGTTAGTTTAAAATCGTTCACAAAACTTTCAACGTAAAAACAAACAGAAAAGCAGAAAGAAAGGTTAATAAAAATATGTTGACAAAAAATACTCTCTCTACGTCTCTTCTGTCGAAACAGAAATAGATTATGTTAAACAGACAAGTTATTTCTTAAACTTATGCACATGGTGAATAATAGCAACATATACAATGTTGTAAGAATATAGTGACTAAATTAATAATGCATAATGCAGCAAAATTAGTGTACTAATTAATTAACTCGCTTATTTGCATCATGAACATGAATTAACCAGAATATATGAATTAACCAGACTTATCGATTAATTCATTCAATCTCACTAATATAAAATTACTTTTCGTGAGCTATCTGAAATAATATAAATCGATATTATTTATAAATGAAGATATGCTGGGTGAATTAGAACAATTGTAGGAAGAACATGCCATCAAATAAATTCTAACCGAATCAACGGAATAATTGTATCAGTCAGTATTATGACTAATGCCTAAACTATGGTTACCAATATTTAAAGCATTAGCTATAATTCATGGTGCTCAAAATTTAGCATTTATTAGTTAAGAAATTTCATAAGTATTATTTTTGTGAAATCAATGTGTATTTATTTAATTATTTTAATTGATTATTTGTTTGGTAATTATTTTAATATTATGAGTTATTATTAATGATAACAGGCAAAAATAGTTAATTGACTTATCACATGAACAAGATTTTATGAATAAAAATAATAAATGATTAAAATGAATTCTACTATGCATATTTCAATGTATCATATCAGAACTTGATTTCTTGAACGACCAAGCAAGTTAAATTATATGTTTATTCATTTTAATTGTTTCATTGAATGAGCTACTTCAGTACTGCAAATGACTCAAAAAACTTTGTCTCGCATTTATCGTTTTAAAAAATATCACATTTCCTATTTATTTCCTTTCATATAATCAGGTGCTCAGAATGACATTTTTCTAGGTTTTATTCGCTGTAGTCCTTAACTTATTTTTTTGAATCAGAGCTTTTGTAAATGTAAAGGCAAAACGTTATTAAAAGCTGAATTTTTTGAGATTCTCGCACAGATAATAAAATTTTCTTTTTTCGCCTACGGATTTTTGTTGACGCCACAAACCTCATTCCCAAAACAACATCCTGTTCTGATATAATAAAAATCAATTAATCACAATAAGGGTTGATATTAACTAAAACCGATTAATTCCATTTATTTCTTATTATAAATAATAATCGACTAATCATATTGACAGAAACATACATATTTTTGGAACATCTTGCACAATTTTAGGAAATTGTTGATTTTAAAGATTTTGCTAGTGGAAAAGTATACATTTTTCAGCACAATATATAAAGTATCGAAAAATAGAACAAGGCAGCTACTTGAAAATGGAACGTAAGACAAATGTACACGGGTTTAAAATTGCCTTCTTCTTCAAAACAGCTGCAGGACTGACCACAGATCAAATTGTAAAAGCCTCCTTTCCTCGAAATAAAACCAAAATAAATAGAAATCGAAACCCAAAACGAAAATAAAGTCTTGAGACAAAATTACGTGCTTTGAAATTGTTCAAAATCCAATCCCCCCTGTCCGATGGTACACGAAGTGGTGTTTTGTATTCCATGTACGAGTTGGGAGGGCTTTTCACTTTACTTTTGAAAGCATTTCGAATTCCAGAAACACGTGTATTTCCTCCGCAAAAGTATTAAGGATCTGGATTGTACTTTGTACTGAGAGTAAACTGTAACAGGACCTCACAAATTGAGGTAGTTTTGTAACGTTGTTGGGAGGGATAAGACTTTCGACAATCTATCTTTCGTCCATTCTTCTTCTCTTGTTTTCACGAAAGCTGCCTTATCCCGTCGGATTGCTGGTATTTTATATATATATATATATCTATGTACTATATAAAGAATACGAAGAGAGGAATAGAAAGAAAAGACAACGCAGCAAGATAATACGGTCAGATATAGGGAGCGATAAAAATTTCAAAAATAATGCCTTCTGTGATATTTTTCTGGTCGTTGCCCAAAATGTTTCGCAATTTACACTAGAACTACCA
>JAOUZG010019159.1:12947586-12971656 GCA_026289955.1 Argiope argentata | reverse complement strand
ACGTTTTCGCATGAAAAAAATTGTACCCGGATTCCATTACTTAAAAATAATTTCTTTATAAAATAAATTTTAAAAAACTAATAAATAAGATAAAAATTTTAATTGATTGCAAATAAAGCAAATCTAATTTGCTTTATTTGCAATCATTTCTCTTTTTAATAATGTTTTCGTATGAAAAAATTATGCCCCGATTCTATTAATTAAAATTAATTTCATTTCAATAACGTTTTCGTATGAAAAAAATTTTCCCTGATTCTATAACTTAAAAATAATTTCTTTATAAAGTAAATTTTAAAAACTTATAAATAAGATAAATTTCTTTTAAATTTGCTTTATTTCCAATCATTTCTCGTTTTAATAATATTTTCGTATGAAAAAATTATACCCCGATTCTATTAATTAAAATTAATTTCATTTTAATAACGTTTTCGTATGAAAAAATTGTACCCCGATTCTATTACTTAAAAATAATTTCTTTATAAAATAAGTTGAAAAATAATAACAAATAAGATAAGTTTCTTTTAAATTTGCTTTATTTGCAGTCATTTCTCTTTTTAATAACGTTTTCGCATGAAAAAAATTGTACCCCGATTATATTACTAAAAATAATTTCTTTATAAAATAAATTTAAAAATAAAAATAAATAAGATAAATTTCTTTTAAATTTGCTTTGTTTGCAATCATTTCTCTTTTTAATAACGTTTTCGTATGAAAAAATTGTACCCCGATGCTATTACTTAAAAATAATTTCTTCATTAAAGAAATTTTTAAATGATAATAAATAAGATACATTTCTTTTAATTTTGCTTTATTTGCAATCATTTATCTTTTTAATAACATTTTCGTATGAAATTTTTTTACCCCGATTCTATTTCTTGAAAATAATTTCTTTATAAAATAAATTTAAAAATCATAATAAATGATAAATTTCCTTTAAATTTGCTTTATTTGATATCATTTCTCTTTTTTGAAAAATTTCAAAGGGATTATTAAATTATTCTTATTGACTTGAGACATTTCATTAAAATCTACATTTCATTAAACTGTATTCTAATGAATCATTTGAATATTTCAAAACCTGTTTACCTGTTTTATTTTCCTATTTAAATATGAAAATTAAATAAAAGTCGAAAGTCTATATTTCTCTTCTTTATAAGGAAAGGCACGTGACTATAATGAATTTAAGAAAAATTATTATTAAGTTATAACTTTTACGCAATCAGTAAGATGACCATTTTTGTTTGTTTTTTAAAAAAATATTCCTAAAAATCTTGTTTTTATATAAATATTTAATCACATAATTTGCACAAATAGCCATCTAATTATAAATTGCTCTAATTAGAATCGATATAATTTAGTTTAGTTTAATTGTTTCGTTTTGAAACTACAAACATATTATTTTTAGATGGATCTGCTGATTTTCAGTCATAATTAAATATGTTAATGTTAATTGATAGTTTCCCGAGAAACATTCTTCTATTTAACTTTTATACAAATTCGAAAACAGATTTAAGGTCCAACATAGAAGCCCCTATATAATGTTTATCTCTTTATGAAAATTAACCTGTAAAGTTATCATAAAGATGGCAAAACCATTTTTTTTTTCAAAAAAAACACCCTATTTTATTGGTTTAAGTATTTGATTTGACTATCCAAGTCCGTTTTAAGGATATAGGATAAAGAATGTAGGAGGGATGACCAGTTTTTAAGTTATTTCTCTTCATTTAGTTAAAATGTTACTAATATGAGACAAAAAATTTGTAATTAATTTAATAATTTTAATGTTAAATTAATTTAATAATTTAAGGAATATTTCAAATTAATGATTTAAAAAGACCGTAAAAATGAACAAACAAAATAAATTCCTTACATTTTAAGAACTCCTAATGCAAAGAATCCCTTAAATTTTAATGAAAATTGTTGTCCTTTCTTATGGAACTTGCCAGGGTCAAGCTCTTGGAGGTAGTCAGCCATTTAAGCCAAATCAGCACCTGTTGTTTTGTAGTAGCGCCAACTAGGGTCAAGAGTACGACTTTTGCTACTCATTCATAACATCCACTTGCATAGCCCTTTTTACAGGGGGGGGGGCACATTCACACACTTGACAGATAGAACATAGAACAACCATGCCCGAACCGTTGTTTGAATTCGATCAAATCATGAGGAAGCCGTGCTACACCCCTATTCAAAGACCCCAGATTGGTGAAAATTAAGTCTGACTTCTAGCTCATATGAAGATGATACACACTTATTACATTCGCTTGCACAGCCACTTTTTACAGCAGGGCACATCCTCACGCCTCACAGATAGAACGATCTTCCCCTGACCGGGTCTCGAACGCGGGAAGTCCAGATCACGAGGAAGACGTGCTACCTCTGCGACAGGACATCGGCACTTGTATTAGTAAAATGGATCAATAAATAAAAATTAAGTTTCAAATAACCAATTAATTTTAGTAATGTTGTTATTTATAGAACTTGCCATGGACAAGTCCCCTGCTGACACACCAGCAGATTTAAGCCGAAAGGAGCGTCTCTTGTTTTTGAAGTAGCGCCAACTAGGGCCAAGAGTACGACTAAGCTACACACTCACCACATTTGCTTGCACAACCCCTTTTTACAGGGGGTCACAGTCACACATGTCATAGATAGCACACAGAAGAACAACCATGCCCAAACCTGGACTCGAACCTTGGACTCCCAGAACACGAGGAAGACGCGCTACCTCTGTGCCAGAAAGCCGATTAACTTTAATAATGTAAAGAATTCAAAGATGAAACATTATTCGTATCAATAAATAATTTTTTATTAATATTTCTCTTTATTATATATATATTCTATATTCTAATATTTTAAAATGAGTTCCGCTGAGAAACAATGTTCTTAAAATCACCGTTTTTTTATCTACATTGCTTTAAACACCGATACTTAAATTCTAACATCTATCTCCTCTACTTATACGATTTCTTTTCTCGTTTACAAAATAAGCGGGAAAAGACTTAAATTTTCCTTTCTGAAAGTCCAAAATAGAAGAAAACCGTTTTGTCATGTTTTATAGGTGGGGCATCTTCTGCGATCGCATTGTTGCGGCTGACTCCGCGACTCGTAATCATCCATCATCCCGGCTGGACAAGCCACAAAATGCTATCACACTACAAACCACATTACAAGCATAGAAACCACTGAATTCTGCCATCTAATGGAATTCTCACGTCCACGCCATGACGTCTATTGTGGTTCCGTAGACCACCCTTTTGACTGCACGTTTTGATGTATGGCATGGGTTGGACCGATACATGAATACCGAGAAAATCGAAATACCTCCTTCACACAAATAGACCTTTTTACGGAATTAACAGATAGGTAAGTGAACGGGGAAAAAAGAGTTATTCAGAGGTCTTTTAGGGAAAAAATCTCTAAACTTTTGGAAGTTATTTGTATACTTTGGATCAATTATATTGAGACGTTTTCTTGCATTTCTTTTTATCAATAGCTTATCTCATTCAGTCACTTTAAAAAGATGACTATTTCGTTGACACTTTATGGAATCAGAGATTTAAGAGATTATGAATTATTTTAGGATCAAGTAAGAATTAATTGTTATGGAACTAAGTGCTTTTTTATACTCAGTTAGCATCTTTTTTTGAATTAACTAGTCACCAAATGTGACTAGATCAACTCATGAAGGTTCAAGAAAAATGACAGAGGTCACAAGCGTCGCCCTTCGAGAAAATCCGAATAGTCTCTATGGATTTTTCAATTTATTATTTTGTACTTAAATTTCTTAAAGAATAAGTCTGATTTTACGATTCATATTCATCTTTGAAATCCATCCATTTTTTTCCCTTTTTTTTACCGTAAAGAAATATAACATTTGTGAAATGTAATAAATTATGTTTAAGAAAATACAGTAGACGAAGCAGTTGTAAAAAGAATTCTCACTATACAACACAAACCAACATCCTGCCACATGGGGTGGCGCGTCTTCCCAGTGATCTGGGCGCCCTGAGTTCGAGTCCCGGTTCGGGCATGATTGTTCTTTATCTGTTCTATCTATGATATGTTTGAATGTGCCCCACTGTAAAAAGGGATTGTTTGAGCGAATATGATGCGTGAGTAGCTGTTCTGTATGTAATGTGCTGTCTACTTTTGTAAGCCCCGTGTGGTATTTGGTGATGCACAGGGATTTCTTAATGTTCAAAAATATATATATGCAACACATTTATTCAATGTTAATCGTAATCTGAGACAATAGTTCACTTAAATTTTTTAATCGTTAATCTTCTGATATATTCAGATCATAAGCAACTGAGCATCAGTTTGCTATCTTGTACATTAGCCGTATAAATGGCTTTTTTTTTCAAAGTCGCACATGAATTATCATAGCCAAAATCCATGGTATCGTCTACGATTTACATATTGTCTCCTATAATTTAAAATAGCCATAATATATAAGGTCTAAATAATATAGAAAGAGCTATACAAAATGGAAACAATTTTTGTCCTTTAATTTTAAAACCCAGAATATCAATTGTTGCATTTGAAATAGGTATTCTGATCGAATATATAAATTACTTATATATATATATATATTAGAAATGGGGGCTAGATTATATTAGTTCCCGTAAAGACGTTTGATAATCATTCATCATCTTTACGCTGCCAAACTTAGTTGCCTCTGACCATTGACACCCAATTTATCTATAACTTATGTACAGAATACTCTGTAATTTAAGTGCAAAGATTTAGAACAACCGCAAGGTAGGCAATATATATCTCCACATCACATAAATATGAGAATATTTCACAGTTGGTACAAATTTTGTATGCAAAAAGAAAAAATCTGTACCATCTAATAAATGAACTTTTACGGAATAATCTTTCAATTCCCGAATCTCTAATCCACATAATAAATGTCACAAATCCAATACTAATCTAGTGTCACATATGGAAATGTATTTTGTTAAGACTTTTAGAATAAAAATATAAAATTACAGCTGTATAATCTGTGAAGACTGTGATATTTTATTAATAACTAGCTGAAGTGGTCCTCCCCCCCCCAAAAAAAATTCCCGCATTCTCTTCAATAAAGATCTTATTCACCTGCAACATAAAATTGTGTATCCATTGGTATAGTCACGAATACCTTTACAGTATTGGTGTATAGGTAATTCATTGGTGGGTAGCTACCATTTTTACTGCATCTATCTAGCTAAGTGTATATCAACATCTCTTCTCTGATTTCTTAAAACCAACTATTAACTTGGAATCATAGCTATAATAATATCACATAGTGAACTTTATTAATTTAAGTTTAATTATGAGTTACAGCGTTTACATGTATGCGAAAGTATAAACCAACAAGTGATCAATGCTTTGACAGATTTGATTCAAAATTCGATAAGAATCCAAATTTAGTTCATAAAATTGCCTTCCATATTTTATCTATTTAGTTCTTTATAATTTTTAGCCATCGTGTTCGTTTGCTCTTGTATAGCCAACAAACTAGACTTTCTCAGAATGGATTTCGTTCAAAATGGTAAAAATCTACAACTGATATATGAAATTCCGTCAATTTAAGTTGAACTTTTGGAGTTATTGCATTCACAGACATACATAATGCAAGTTTTTGATGTAGTTGAATCCAAAATACTCTAAAACATGGATAATTCTCAAAATATTAAATTCGAATAATTATTTGCCAATTACAGTATTTTCTCTATTCATCGTATAAGAAAAAACTAAAATCGATAAATATATCTCTTTATCTATTTAAAAGTTTAAATACCTTTGATTCATTATTGTACTAAGAAAATTCGGTACTTAGGTTATTGAAAGTAGTTTGATTCCAGAAATTATTTCATTGTTAGTGGCAGTGACTGGCAAGGATAAATTACACTCGTTATATAACAAATTGCATTAGCTACCCTCAAACATTATATTGACTTTAAAAAATTGTTAGATGAGCTGATATTTTTTCTTCTTAGTGGCCTGGAAAACTTCTGCTCAAGGCATCGCTACCTCCCCCTTCTCTCCAGCCTCCCTTCGTCACCATACCTCCACTCATCACAGATAACCATTGTCTTTTTTTAAAAAAATGCATATTTAGAATTGGTTAAAATGTCCTAAGGAAATATGAAATAAAAAAGATATAATTTAACACAAAATATTCCCAGAACGAAGTTTTGTTTTATCAGTTAAGTCTCTCTGGGTGGTCCACCATATCTCGGAAAACAATATCCGCGTCCAATTTTTGTTCATTTGAGAAATCAGTGTTTGAATTCGGGCCATACACGCAACTTCCAACTCAGCCGGCTATCATTGAAAGAATATCGAAAAAGAATGGTCGGTTTGCCTCCAGTTACGCCCAAAACGTGTGTCGTCCGACTCTTTTGTAACATTTCCATATTTATAAGAAGGAAACTCGAGCCGACCGTCGATTCATAACGCTAAACGAAACAAGCTCTTGTTACATGGAGCGTTTAAAATTCGTCGCTTAGTCAATCGCAGGCGTCTCATCGAATTAAAAACTTACCCTCCTCCTTTTCTACCATAAAGGAAGAAAAATTGAAACTCCCCGGTTCATTATGTGTCAGGCGATGCATTTTAAAACCGGAAACAATGGAGGACTGCATGCTTTAACGAACAAAGACAATCTCGAACCAGAACTTTTAGAAATAATCAGTCATCTTTCTTTTAACTGCGAACCGTCAGCGTGCATCTGTCGTTTGAAAAGCGTTTATCATGCTTCATCCATATCTGGCAATGCGTTCTCGAGTAGCAACAGGAAATAACAGTAACGTGACGACATATCCGCGTGTAATTGGAAACTGCGCCATTTTTTTTATTCCCATCGACTTCTGTAAATGATTATATTCAGTGGCGAGAAAATCTTCCATTGTTATTTGGGAAATTAATCATCGCCGTTTAAGTTCGAGGTTTTGACACTGAACACTTAACCCATTTCGTGTTACATTCGGTAACACAATTTTTCTTTTCTTCTTTCGCTCCTCGCTAATTTTAACGAGTGGTTACTGCAAGTTGTGCCTCTGTCTTGGAGTGTTTTGTTTGTGATTTTTGTAAGTTAAGAGGGAATTTCGTTTTGTTCGCGCTGCTTTTGAAAATATAATTATGAAAGCTAATTATCTTTGATTTCACTTGTATATGCTGAACTAGGGGAGAACAAATAAAAAAATATCATTCATGAAGGAAGTTATTACGGTACAGATTAGATGCTGTTTTAATATGAGACACATAAGCATTTCAAAAATGAAAGAAAATAGATTGTGCTGCTTTTTTGAATTGTTTCTGTTGCTTTATTTTGTTTCAAGGTAACAAAAGAAGGTTAAGGAGGTAAAATAAGAAATTCAAGAAAAAAATTGTAATATTTGGCCTCTTTCACAAGGGATAGGAATACAAGAAACATAAAGATATCTTATTATTGGAGTATGAAACAGTGCTTTGTTTTAATGTTAGTATTTTTTAATGAAATATTTTTTTGACAGATGACTTTTTTAAAATGAGAAAATTAAAAAGTTAGAATAATAAATTCAAAATGAAAGACTTGTCTTGTTTTTTTTGCAAGAGAAATACAGATCGGTGCTGTTCTGGGAGCATCTCATGAAAATCCACTGACCACAGGTTTGAAGACCAGAAACAAACCTTTCTTTCTTTCTTTGAATTTAAGAGTTGTAATTCATCCAGTATTTTCAGAGCTGTAATTGAACGATAAACTGAATGTTTAAAAGAATATCCCATTTTGAACTACGTTCAAATATTTTCAAGTAGGAAAGTGCTTATATAATTATATTAATGTGATTAAATAGTATTACATCGTTTTTTGTTAAACATATATTATTTTCAAAATTTTATTTTAAAGAATAATATGTTTAAGTTTATGAATAAATATTTATATATATCTTTTATTTGATGTTCCTTTTTTGAATGACCATTATTGAGTTCTCTAGGTAAAACGAGATTGTGGAAATTCATATTTTTTTCATCTGAATCAGCACTTTAATATTTTTCTATCATCAGAAAAGAAAGAAATTTAGCAGCTTATGCTAGTTGTTTAGTATATTTTAAAATCCACCATGTTTCATATTTGAGTTTTAAATAATTTATATTTAAAATAATTTTTTTAAAAAAAATGAAATCTTTTTAAAATATTTATCGCATTTTTTTTACAGTTGGCTTATCATTTTAACAATCAATTTTTCTTTCTATTGAAAAAAATGAAAATTTAATAGAATACAGAGCCTCACTAAGGTAGAGACATACGGGGCAGTTGTCCCGGTCCCCCACATAATCAGGGCCCCCCAAATCGAATATAAATATCATTTTACGTTTCCTTTTTTAATAAATCTTCTTCATTACTAAAGTATTGAAGCAGAGAGGGGGGCAAAGAAGTTTTTGCTCCAGACCCCAACTAGGCTAAGTCGGGCCCTGATAAAATATGCTAGTTGATTAATGTGTGGAAAACGTAACATGCTTCATATTTGACTTTCAAATAATTTATGTTTAAAATACCTTTTTTTAAAAATGTTACAATCTTTAAAGAAGCATTACTTGGTGCTGTTCATTTCTGAGCTGATAGTCCAACCACTGCTTGAACCAATAAACATACTACAAACTCAGAGCAAATCCAAATGAATTGTTTACATCATTCCTCACGTCCACATTTCATTCTTGCATTACCATAAACGTCTAAATTTCTGTCGCTGAGGTCTGCTGAACCGCGAAATGACACAATGACGTCAACGGCAATGCAACATTCGACAATACCCTGTCGCTACATTATACGTTCTAATGTCGCGCCAGTTTAATAAATGAGATTTTCACTAAGCCTGACATCAAAGAGGGGAGGAAAGGAAAGGTGGTGAATGCGTTCACCAGATCTGGAGGGGTGGATCGGTCAGCGGGATGCCAATGCCAGAAGGGGATGGAGGCCTTGTACAATTTTGGAATTTCTGACTTTTTCTGAAGAAAAATTCCTTTGTTGGAAGAATATGTTTGCTTGAGCTCTGTGTGGTTTCAGATGATGAATAAGAAATGGAGATGTATTTTATAAAGTAGATATTGACAGTTGAAGGCATAAAAAAAGTGTTTATGTTAAATGTAAAGACCCCTGTTTTAGAAAATAATATGTTTTTAACAATACATTGATAAATTTATTTAAATAAAATAATATCTGTCATTAACAACTCACATCCCTTATGTATACTAAATATACATAAGGAAAAGAAAAATTAACCAAACAAAATATTATTTTTCGTAGAATATTTTTCATATGGCATCATTCCTAAGAAAAAATCAGACAACGAGTTCAAAAAGAACAAAGAGCGTAAAACTCTAGAAAAGCCATGTTTTGTTCCAATCTTTAAGCAATCCAGCCAATAGAACGTTGTCAATCGAAAAAGAGAATTTATCGTTAAGAAAGCCATGCATTTTATTTTTTTTAAATCAAAGTAATTGTACAATCCATTTGAAAATTGAATCTATTGCACTTATACAACAACAAAAAATGTGATTCACTGCTAACATCCCTTATGTATACCAATTGTACATAGCATAACACCATTCTGTGTACCCGGTGCCTATAAAGCTAAGTTATCTAATCAGTTAGAT
This sequence comes from Argiope argentata, assembly GCA_026289955.1. Classification (NCBI taxonomy): domain Eukaryota; kingdom Metazoa; phylum Arthropoda; class Arachnida; order Araneae; family Araneidae; genus Argiope; species Argiope argentata. The sequence continues at coordinate 12,962,029 of JAOUZG010019159.1, read as the reverse complement.
GAGCATAAGACGGAAGAGAAAAGGGGGGATATTAAAAGGGGAAAAAATATATCATAAGAGAACCCTATCGGTGTCAAATCTCACACAAATCTATTCAAATTTTTGCTGAAGTTATAACTGGATAGAAAAGACAAGAATACTTAAACAAATGGTGAAAGAGAAACTAAAATTAAACAAACCAAATGTTATTTTCTGAAGAATATTATTCACATAAGACACTCAGGACAACTCAGGCAATGAGTTCAAAAAGAACACAAAGATACAAAACACTCCAAAATCCAAGTTTTGTCACTACTCGCAATCAAGTGGGTCAACAGAACCTTGCACTCGAAAAAGAAAATTTCTTTAAAGTCATGTATAAAAAATAATCAAAGCAATTGCATAATTCATTTGAAAATGGCATTTTCCCAGTTTATATTACAAAAAGCTAAATAATATCTGTGATTCACATCTAATATCCAAATATATACGAGGCACATGTGTAACAAATATACATTAAAAAAAATTTATTTTCTGAAAAATATTACTTACATAGTACTATTCCTCAGGACAATTCAGATAACGAGTTCAAAAAAAAAAAAGAATTATGGTATAAAAACCTGGAAAGCCAAGTTTTACAAACAAGCAAACAAGCGAACCAATAGAACGTTGTCATTCGAAAAAGAGAATCTCTGTTATTTATTTTTGTTATTGTTCTCTGTTATTGTCTTTTATTTAAAAAAAATCAAAGCCATTGCAAATTCATTCAAATATTGAGTCTTCCCAGTTTATACAACAAAAAGCAAATAAATATGTGATTCACAGCTAACATCCTTTATGTATATCAATAATACATAAGAGAAACCAAAATTAAACAAACCAAATATTATTTTCTGAAGAATATTATTCACATAGGACATTCAGGGCAACTCAGACAACGAGTTCAAAAAGAATACAACGGCATAAAACGTTCCTAAAGTCAACTTTTGAATAGAACTTTATCATTCGAGAAAGAAAATCTCTCCTTAAGACACGCCATGTTTTTTTTTAAATCATAGTCTTAATTTATCTTAATTATTTTGATCTTAATTTATTTGAATATTCAATCTATCCAATTAATATAACAAAAAGCAAAATAATATCTGTGATTCATAGCTAATATTCAAATATATATGAGGCATATGTGTACCAAATATACATTAGGAAAAACATATATTGTTTTCCATATAATAGTATTCACATAGGACACTCAAACAACGAGTTCAAAACGAACACAATGGCATAAAACACTCCAAAAGCCGAGTTCTGAACAGAGCCTTGTCATTCGAAAAAGAAAATTTCTCGTTAAGGCACGCCATGTCTTTTCTTTAAAAGAAAATCAAAGTACTATAATATTTCACTTGAATAATAATTTTTCCCAGTTAATATAACAAAATTCAAAATAATATCTGTGATTCACAGCTAATATATGAGGCATATGTTTACCAAATATGTAGTAGGAAAAACAAATATTGTTTTCCGTAGAATATTATTCACATAGGACACTCAAACAGCAAGTTCAAAAGAGAACACAACGGCACAAAACACTCCAAAAGCCAAGTTTTGTCACTACCAACAAGCAGGCTAGCGAACAGAACCTTGTCATTCGAAAAAGAAAATCTCTCGTTAAGACACGCCATGTCTTTTCTTTTAAAAAAAAATCAAAGAAGGCATCGGATTCCCCTGAAAGAAATCACGATCCGTCGTATTCATTGGATCGGAGCAGCAGTTGCAAATTACACGAGTAAAGCTCCAATGTGTAGAAAAGATTCCCTTCCGATTGAATGGCGGAGAAAAAGGGGGCTTTTCGTATTAACGAGGCTCTCTCCATTACCTTTCGATAAAAGGGCGACGTTTTAAAGGATTCCTCTATGGACTTGACTCCGGGGTCCTCTCTTCCTGTCGAAAGGTTGAATCGATTCTTAAGGTTTATTAAAGGAGGATCACAGGGACCAATCACAAGGCTCCGAAAGACACTTCAAAAACAGTTTCCTTCAGGAATCTGGCAGTTAGAGCTTCATGACTTCTCGTTTAGACCATTCTTAAATATTATCAATAAAATTTTATATCTTAAATGTACTATTAAGCATGCATAATTATGTAATATTAAGATAATTTTTTATGTTATTCCAAAAATATTTATTAATTGTGCATGTATGTAATATTGGAATACTGCAAAACTTCTAAGCAATTTAGCTCAGAAATATCAATACTAAATTTGATTTATACTATTAAATGCTATCATCATAAGCTACGAAATACTATTGCAATTTTGTGTTTGTATAGTTCCGTTTTCAGAGATATGATTTTCTTGAGTATTTTTTTTCACACGTTTATAGCGTGTATTAAAATTCAGAAGGAGATAATAGAAATTTCGATAGACAAAAGAGAATTTTCTTAAAGATTGGATCATGTGTATATTTTTTTTTTGCAACTACTGTAGAGATTTTATAAATAAAATAATATCTTGAAGGCTATGAATTCATAACATTGCTTTAAATGAATCCAAATCTTACTAGAAATTCTAAAATAAAGCTTTTGAAGGAAACAAGAGATATCCTTAGTTGAAAGTTATTTTCTACTCAATTTTACTTAAAATTTAATTCACGAATCTTCTCCCTTATATAAAATCTAATCAAGTGCTTATGATGCTTTGCTTGTCACATTCGTTGTTTCAGTCCTTAAAAAATGATGCAAATGCTTTGATTAGTGACCAAAAGTAGGCATTAATGATCTGTGTGAAATCATTAAAGAGATTTAAGCTGTAACCTAATGTTCCCATCAGACCAATGAAGTATTAAGAGTTAGATAATAGAAGCTTTATTGTCTTGATCAGGAGTTTAGACATTTCTGTAGTATTAAGATTTATTCTAAAGAATTTTGCCATTTTTTTAGTTTTATTCTAAATTGAATTAAGTGATTAACACGTCTTTGTATAAATTGAACCCCAAAAATAAATGAATGCAGAAAAAAAATCAAAATATTGAAGTATGATATAAATGTACGGAGATGTTATAAAGCTGGTTAGAAATAGAATTTTTCCATTAAATTACAAAAATTTAATTATAACCTACTCTATTTAATTTTAGCTCTACGAAAAACCTATTTATTAATATTTTTAATATATACCGGGAAGTGATGTTAAACTGTACAATTTTTTAAGAAAATTCTACTGGTATATGTAATAACTGGGAGAATAACTCAACCTAAATTAGTTTTACGAATCTGAAATATTATATGATGGTAATCTATATTCTAAAAATCTTTGGGATTAATTATTACTGTATGTTAATTTTATTCCTAAATTTTCCTTTTTACTCTCTAGTTATGCATTCGAATTTATTCCGTTAGTTTATCTTTGCCATTAAATATTAAGAAACTTGCATGCTAATTCTGTCATTATAATTATAATCAATGATTCAAATCAATCGAATTCCCGAGCTAAATCGAATAACTTACATAAATAAATAATTGAAGCATAAGAAATGCATGCATAAATAAAGTATTAACTTTTTTTTTGAAAAAAAAACCCACTTAGTTATTAAATTTTACGAACGTGTTTTAAAGTGACTCTGGGCACGATGAAACTTTGTTAAATGGAAACTGGAATATATTTAAAACAGACTACAAATATACATTTCAACAATTATATGCAAAATCCAAACTAATTCAAACTAATTTACTAATTTTTTGAACAATTTACAAGTTATATTTTATTTCTACATTAATAATTTTAAAATTACTCATTCGGGAGAAGCGTGTAATTTTAAAAATCTACGAGATTACATCTAAAATCATTGAAGGGATATTAAGATGGTAATATACTTGCCTTTTGAGGTTTCACAAAGAAGTGTTTCAATTTTATCTATAAATTTGTACAAAAAAAATTAAATCCCTTGTAATAAATAGGATCTCTTAATAAGACAAAACAATTTAAGATAATCTAACTATTTTGTCAAAAAAGGTGTAAAATTAAACGCAAATATCAAAACATTACGATGTTTATTTGAAATATACTATCGATGAGTACGATGATTTTTTAACTTTTATTTTTTAATTTCTAATTGCAAAATAATTCATAGGCATAAAGCCTTTTTTTCGTTACTGGATGCTATTAATGAAAACTTATATCGAATGAAGAAATAATTATTGGGAAATAAAATTATATTAATAAGAAATATTTTAGTAAAAGGTTTCGACAAGTTTTAAATAACTTATTGCTGATGATGACGAAATACTTAGTGGAAATAAGTAGAGTTTTGGATATTTCAAATTTCGCATTCCTTTCCAAATTGAATTAACAGTTTTATGAAACCTGAATAAGGTCAATCGGTACCAACATGAAGATAAACATGAAGATTGCTCTTCTAGTTTGATTTTAGAATATATTACAGATATCTGAAGAGAAAAAAATCATTATTTCACAATCTGCCTTACATTTGATTCCTAAGTAACATGTAGTATTGGAGTAACCATGTAACTGTAATCTTATGTGAGTTGATTCCAGCAAAGTAATATCAACTTTTCTGATCAATAAAAAACAATAATATTTTATATTACAAAACATTAATTATTTCAGGCAGAAAATATCTAATAGTTTTAATATTTATTTGGTCTGTTAATATCTTAATCCAATATTCAAATCTGGATTAGGCCAAAATCTGTTTCTTACAACGTTTTTTTTTTTTTTTTCAATGAAAAAAACCAACAATTTTTTGGAACAAATTGAATAAAAAATAATATTTCATTATCTAATGCCAAATCCAAAAGTGGTATTTTAAAATCTTACTCTTTAATTTATTCAAAATTTTATAATATTACCCAATGTTCAATTTTTGAACTCAATCAATAAATTGGATCTCGACAGAAATTTGTCTCATCCAACGATATTTGAAACAAAATGATAATTACATCTGATCATCAAAATGATTAGATGAAATCTGATAATCAAAACAATCTGATCATCAAAATGATCAAATAATCTGATCATCAAAATGATTAAAAGATCAAATAATCTGATCGTCAAAATGATCAAATAATCAAATAATCTGATCACTAAAATGATCAAAGGATCAAAGGATCTGATCTCCAAAAAACAATCTGATTACCAAAATGATCAAATAATCTGATCACCAAAATGATCAAAGGATCTGATCACCAAAATGATCAAATAATCAAATAATCTGATCATCAAAATGATCGAATTGATCACCAAAATGATCAAATTATCAAATTATCTGATCATCAAAATGATCAAATAATTTGATCACCAAAATGATCAAAGGATCAAATAATCTGATCATCAAAATGGTGAAACAGATGAAATATAAACAGTCTCCTATAAACTAGAACCTCTCGGGGTGGATCTCACAGCAAGGAACGCGATCTAAAAATAACGTTCCTCACTGTATCCAAAAACCTCCTCCAGGTCTTTCCGTTGAAAGGGACCTAATGCATCCCTTTCGTTTGTTCCTAATGCCGTTTAATGGAAAATCCCGAGGAAAACGGTGGAGCTCCTAATTATTTGAAGTAGCCCTCACTTCATCCATCAAGCCCCGACCAGACACTTGCAAATTATGCGCCCCGGCTTCGACAAAGGACGCCCTGCTACACGTGTTACTCTTAATGCACGCTCCACGCCATTGTGTGCACCGGCCATTAATGCGCGCGGGCCCCAACTCCTCGGCTTCCATTCGGCACACAATCAAGATTGTCACCGTCTCTGAATTATGGAGGGAATTCGTCGGGAGTTTTAGGCATAACGAAACTCATTAATGGGCATTATCTCTTTTTTAAACGCATATTTCGGTCGGGAAAGGGATGGAGAAAAGTAGTCTGGAAGATCGCTGAAGTTATAATTATTCAATAATTTGCGAGCATTCAAAATTATTTGATTGGCTAAGACCTGCGACGGCATGGACAAATATAATCTAATTAATCTCAATTCATATTTCGTTAATGAAATATTTTTCGTATTATAATTTCATAATAAAATCAATGTAAACGAATTAAGAGAAATTCGATATAAGTTTGGAATTAAATATAACATTTACAAATGAACCATTATTATCGCGTCAGAACATGATATTGTTTTTTGGGATTAGGTTTCTGGCGTCAACTAAAATCCGTAGGCGAAAAATTGAAATTTTATTATCTGCAAGAGCATCTCAAAAAATCAGCTTTTAATAGCGCTTTACCATTGCATTTACAAAAGCTCTGCTTTAAAATAAAGTTAACGACTACAGCAAATAAAACATCAAAAGATGTCATTTTTAGCCCGTGATTATATGAAATGAAATAAATAGGAAATGTGATAGTTTTTTAAACAATCAATGCGAGACAAAGTTTTTTGTATCATTTGCAATACTAAAGTGACTCATTCAATGAAACAATTAAAAGGAATAAATATATAGCTTAACTCGCACGAGCACGTGGTGCCTGGCCGTTCACAAAATGATGTTCTGACAGGATACACCGAAATATGCACAGCAGATTTTATTTTAATTTTTTCTATTTTCCCCCCAATTCTTACGAAATGTTTATTAATTAAAGTAAAAGAAATTCAATTTAAAGAGTATATATTAATGACCGATGTTGGGGGGGGAGGCGAAAGATATATTTTTAATTATTCCAGGCTTAACATATAATCTAGATATAAATGAGGAACATAATGAAGCCTAATATATGCATTTCCTTTCGTATATTTTTTAATAATTTATATGTATCATCGTATATAATAACCAACACATACATACATACATACAGTTATATATATATATAGTATAAAATGGAACATGGAACCACAAAAATTAAAGAAATAGAAAACGGATATTGGAGATATTTATACCATTTTGTAGAACATTTTTTGGGGAAGGTTTTAGTGCAAATAAAATCTTATAAGAATAAAACGGTGAGTTTTATAATTGTGATTTAATGTTATCCGAAATGAATACGCGAAAATCTCAAACTGCGCATGGGCAAATAGCAAGAGCGTTGGTATGCATATGTCATACTTTCTTTGTTCACATATGATTTAAAAACAGAGATTCAAATCTCATTATGCCGAAACGAAGGAAATCCAGCCTCGAAGTGATCGTCTGTGTTTTGTCTACTGAAATATATTTTTATCTTTGTAACTGTCTAAATATTTCTTAATGTGTGCTATAAAAAAAATTGCAGCATTTTTTAATATTTTCTAAATGTATTTCTGTGTTTGTTTGATGTTGTCTAAAATGCCCATGTCATACCATAAAGCTAATTTTTCTTCTTGGATGTCATGCCACGGGCATATTGTTTGGAAACTTGAACTCTCTTTGACTATCTTGGAACCCAGATGGAACATACGTTCAATATTTTCCTCTCCAGAAATATTGTAATCGGAGGAAAAAGACGGAAATAAATTAAATTTACACAAATAATTTTTAAATAACCAATATATTAACGTTGTTTTTTTATATTATATATTACGTTATTGTTAGGAATGAGTTAACATGTTAAGCGTCATATGAGTCAACAATGACTGGCTGGACTTCTCAATGGAAACAAGTCAGTCTTCGGTGATTGACAGAACGCTTTCATTCTTTATTTCTTAAGTCACAGATGACTTACTTTGTACTTTTCCTTCAGTCCTCACCAGTAAATATATATGTAGAATATATATTCACCAGTAAATAAATATGTAGATTTCACCAGTAAAATTTCGACCAGGCTGTTTTAGTAATTGCTGACTGACAACAAACATTTCACGAATTGTATTTTCTTGGTTAAATTTAGTGTGGAAATCTCAAAATAAGGCAATTAAATGTTTGTGGTTTTAAAAAAACATATAGATTTCTGGCTGTCAAAATATCAAATTTGATATTGTGTATTTGGGAGAAAGAATTCCAAAATAGGCTTATTAATATTGGATTAATAAGAAATGATAGGCAGGTGAATATTCTTTTTATGAAGGTGAAGACATAATTTAAAATATGAATATAGAAACTATAATTAAAATGAAGCTGAAAAATTTGCAAATTATTCTAAAAAAAGAAAAAGTTTATGAAAAATTTCTCTAGGTTATTACTGTATTATGTCAGAATTATTTATTTAAATAGGAAAATGGGAATTGGAATTAAAAACTTGGTACTAAGGGCATCATATCTACAAATAAAATAGAATAACAACATAACAAAACATTCATGTGGAAACAGAGATATCTGAAGCTAGTTTCAAAAGACTTATCAACCATGATATATGATTGAATTTTTCCTCAATGATGAACAATCCAGCCTTTTTACATATAATACTTTGAGAATTTTGTGAATTTTTAAGAGCTATTCAGCTTTGTAGAGCATAAAAATTATTATATTAATGACTTATTATTAAAAATTATCGTTGACTTACAAGAAGAATATAATTCCTTTAGAATGAAATTTTGTTCAATATTTATTCACTTCTTCAGTAAGTTTATATTAGCCTTTGGGGTAAGATATCAAGTCCACGTTCCTCCACACTAAGGAATATAAATGTCTATTATAAATATTAGTTTTTGAAATATTATTTTAATTATATTTCTTTAAATAATTTTTATAAACAAATCTCAAGAGATTTTTTTGTTGTTTATTTCTAGTAATTAAAAAAATAACTTGATTAACAATGTGTGTGTGTGTGTTTTATGATCGTCCCTAAATTAACATTATAGAGAACAAATTTCATTGTGTCCATAAGCTACATATCGCACAAATTTTTCCAAATGATCTCCTTTTTCGGAAGTGGGAAAGTTCTTTTATATTACTTGAATACATCTCAGTTTCTGCAACTTTATCTTTTTCACATATTCTTGTTCTTTTATCTGTTTCAAGGATAAGAAATATGGAGTAAATTAAATCGGAACATTACTTTGTTTCTCAATTCCAAAATAAATTCTAAATTTCGTTTATAAACCCAAAATTAACTTAATGGTAATATAAAGGTATTCAAGAAAATTGTCGGGAGAATCTGTCTTTAAATTACAAACTTTTAAATTTTATAGGTCATCTTTTTTATTTATTTATAGATTATAATGCATTTTCCTTAAATTTGATTCTAGGGGATTTGAAAAGCTGAAGCAGATATTTTTAATATCATTAACTTTCTTATTCAAGCAATATGGGCATGATAGTCTCGTACTCTATTAATTAAATAATCAGTAGACTTCAAAACAAAATCATTTGTATCTTATGCATAAATACAAAAAGAAATGCTTTTGTATTATGAAATTGTGTATTATGCATAAATATGAAAATAAATGCTTGTGTATTAAAGGGAAATGTATCAGTATTTTGTTGCATTCAATCTCCGAGGCACCTTTGTATCGCCAAGCCACTGCATGTCAAAGATTTTCAGGTCGCAAAAGAAACTTCACTTCTGAAGATAATTCCATCAGACGTTTCCTATATTTATAATATTAACTGACGGCATATCCTTAACAAAGCATCCATCAACCTATTTTCCCACAACGATTCTGTCACAGGGCCCCTACTTCCCAGGATCACCAAGATAGTTCGTGTGCGTACAGAATGACGTACTCGTTTTACACACATAAACACCGATGCGATCACGGAACAGCAAGTGCCTTCCTTCTTCTAGGCACTTACGGAGGTCCCGAGTTTCCTCAATCCCATCAAGGGGATGCATACAGGATGCCAGAAAAGAAACCTTAGAAAAAGTAACTCATAACGTAAAAATTTTTTATGTTTTGAAAGCGCACTTCTGCAGTACAGTATGTGCAGGTGCAAGGGTCCTTTCCAGCCACGGCATTAAAGTCGATAGGGATAATGGGTTAGAGTATTGTCACATTCCGGCACTTACCAGAGCAAGTAGAACTTTTTTTAGTGCCAACAGACTGCTGAGTCGACTGAGGAAAGGACTAAACGACGTGTAAAAAAGGTAGAGATGGCTGGGATATCTACGGGCTCATCCCCTAGTTCGACGTGGATTTTTTTTTCTTTTTTCTACTACCCTCTGGCAGCCTGATTTTCGGACTGGTGATAGAGCTATCTGAATTGTGCTCATGACAGCGTTTCGGTGACACAATCTTACGAAGATTTCACGTCCAGAAGATCCTGGGGATCGTATAATAAGTTACAATTTATACAAACAGGGCATTTGTTCATGTATCAAAATGATGGCCGCTTTGATTTACTTGAAGAGAAATTCGGTTTTAGAAAGAGAAGTATCAATAAAACGATACTTTTCCGTTAAGCGAGTAGCAACGAAAAATCGCAAAAGAAATTTGGCGTAAATCTACATTATTTGGCGATTTGTTTTTAACTGCAAGAAATTTGGCGGAAATCTACAATATTTGGCGATTTTTCGCTGCTACCCAACTAACGAAAAAAATACCAATAAAACTATTAAATAATGCTTGTCTTGTCCATTATAATGAAGTTTGGCATTTATGAATAAATCATTCACTTTTTTTTGAATAGTAAACATAAGCATACAGCCCCTTAAGAACTAGAACAATGGGATTAAAACATAATGGAGCTCTTATGCAATGTAATTTTATATACAATGTATCGTTTTACATAATGCTTTTGTTTTAAATCACAAATAGAAATAATCAATAAGATTTAATGATGTTAATTTCTTTGAAATACTGGAATACAAGAGATTTTTATTCAGCAACCTTACACTGTCTGAATTTATCTAGATTTCTGCTTTACTAAGAGTCACTTGATATATTTTTATGTATATCTAGATTGTACGAATGGATTCAAAGTGAAATTTCAAAAGAATCTAGCTTCTTGATGTCAGTATCGTATGTCTTTTTACTTTTTTATTTGTTACTTGTTTATTCATTTGCTTGGCTAGTTTTTTATATGGGTTCTTTATTCAAAGTTGCTATCAGATAGTGATTTTAAAATAAAGCATATAAAAAAGATAATGTATTATAAAAATTATGATAGATAAAAAGGTAGAAGGTAAAAATAGTTTTTTGGAGATTATTAGTAAAAACTCATAGTTTACTGAAACCCTTGTCAGCATATTGGAAAATCTCTATATTTATAGTCAGTCGCATTATAAATAATGTATAGATAAAATATCAAATCAGTGAACTAGGACATAGTTTATAAGCAGATTATGTAGTTTTAATATGGCTAATCACTAATGTTTTTCCCCTTTGTAAATTATTAAAATTTTGCTTGAACGATAAGTTTAATATTTTTGAATAATGTAGCATCAATCCAATTTTTTTAAAATTTTTGCAGGTTTTTATATGATTATTTTATCACTGTTAAAAAAATTCTTTAATTAGATATCGCATTTGGTTTACAGAAAAAAAATATCGTCGAATGGTTAGAAACTTTGTATTTTATTTTTGATATAATTTGAATTTTTTCATAAATTCATGCTATTTCTCATAATTCTTACTTTAGTTATCTTTACTTGAAGTTTTGAATCAATGTTTTGAGCTATTTATAAAAATTAACGTATAAATTAATATTACTAATATTAATTTATGATTAATATCACTGATTCATAATCAGTACTGATATTAATTTATCATTGGTATTATTGATTAATAATTATTACTAACATTGATTTATGATTCGCATTGCTGATTGCTGGTTATTATTGATATTAATGTATGATTAATATTATTGATTAATAATTATTACTGATAATTATTAATGATCTATATTACTGATTAATAATTATTACTGATTAATAATTATTACTGATAATTATTTATGATCCATATTGTTGATTAATAATAATTACTAATATTAATTTATGATTCATATTACTGATTAATGATTATTACTGATATTAATTTATGATTCATATTACTGATTAATGATTATTATTGATATTAATTTATGATTCATATTACTGATATTAATTTATGATTCATATTACTGATATTAATGATTAATATTACTGATTAATAATTATTACTGATATTAGTTTAGGATTACGAATTATTAATTATAATTGATATTAATTTATGATTAATATTACTGATATGTAAATACACTGAATGAACGTATAGTATATATGCTTGTTTTTACCGTGCACTGAATCAGATAAAATAAGAGGATGTGTATATAAGTGGATTCTGTGGACGTAAATATGTTTTAAAATGTGTCCATCTTAATAAATGTAGTTTTAAAGTATTCTTTTATCTCCTATGAAGCAACTATATCTCTATGTTGCTCATTAAAGTTTCATGAATTGATAAGGAAGTTTAATCTATCATCCATTTTAGCATATCTCCTGAACAAGAAAAACGTTCCGTTCCCAGTTATAAAAAAGATAGATGAGTCCACTATCTAATACGTCTCAATAATTCTGTTATAAAGTTATCTTTATCCAAAAACAAATGCATTGCATTGAACTGTTGTTTTAATTAACACTGAAATGGAAATACATATAATGACAGTTTTCTTTACTTTTTGGTATTTATCATCACAAATAGACTATCTAATGAAATAAATGATGATTTGATGGTATTTTAAATATTAATCTGATATAAATTAAAGCAGATATAAAACCAAGTATCTTTAATTATGATTTAATTACTCTTACCATAAAGCAATTTGTTTTTAATTCATTAAAATGACATGCATTACGGTTACATATTCTTAAAATATCTGTCTGCATCAGGGCACAGAGGTTGAGCGTCTTCCTCGCGATCTGGACGTCCGGGATTTGAGTCCCTGTCAGGGCATAGTTTGTTCTTCTGTGTATTATCTGTGACGTGTATGAATGTATGAATGTATCCCCCAGTAAAAAGTGCCTGTGCAAGTGAATGTTATGAGTGTGTAGCTAAAACGTACTCTTGGCCCTAATTGGAACTAATTGAAACCAGAGACGCACCCTCGGCTTAAAATTCGCTGACTGATTCAGTGAGCTTGTGCACAGTAAGTGCCATTAGTAGCAACAACAACAACATAAACTATGTGAAACTCGGTGTCAACAAAAGCAAATATCTTGTCTCAAAAGTAATCTCATTAAACTTTAAAATAACAAGCTTGATAGCTGAAATATTTTTATTTCATTTTATCAAAAAAAAAAACTTTTGTTTTAGGAAACATTGTTTTAACGCTCTTTCATAATTCCATATCTAAACCCAGAGCTAAATGTAAACCCACATCACACCTCCATTACATAATAAATATTCTTTGTACAGCGAAACAGCAAGGGGGAATCATTTAACCATTTTAACCAGTAAAATTTCATTACAAACACTGCTCTATGAGAGATTACATAAACAAAAGCGTAAACACATCGAAAATGATATTAAATTGGAATTCCCTTTTAGTTGCTCGGTCTCTGGCAGTGCTTGCAAAATGTCAACAGACACTTAAAATTATGTTTTGTAGAGATACTGCTCTGACAAAGCAAGAAAAGCGTTACAGCGAATATCAAATCAATCCACCCTCCTCATTACCGTTCCAAAAACAGTTCTCATGGCAAGAGGTATTTTAAGGGAAGCCCCCTCCTCCTGTTGTGCCTGTCGACAGAAGTAGATGAGTGGCACGTGGGAAGAGACTCCCTTCACACACTCTGCCCCCTAAGTGCCTATATAGGGCCCACTGGAGTGGAAAGGGCCGCGATTTGATATCGGATCTAATAAAATTGTGGGTCCGCCGAGAAGTTTGCTGAGCCAGAAAATGCGGAAGCTACGAGAAGGGTTGACGCAAATAGTTTTGCTCTGTGAATCGCCTGCTCTGACAAATAATGATTGGGTTTTACAAAAGGGCTGAGGCGGAGTTACCAGATTTCTTGCTTGTTTGCCATTCTGTAGGTGAATTCGTACGAATTTTAGCTTATGAAGCTGTTTAGTAATTATTGATTATGATTAGTATAGTGCTAAATTCTCTGAACTATGTTTAATGATGAAGAGAAGTTAACCATGTAGGAAATTAGATAGTGATTATTCAATTCAGTTCAGGAAGTTAGAAATAAAATCAGATTTAGTAAGAGTTAAATCATTTATAGGCTAAGTCACGTAAATCTACTTTATTTCAAGCAAGGAATTATTCTTTTGAAACATTCTAAAATTATTATTCCAACTGTTTCTAAATTTCACCAAAACTCAATCTTTTTTCCAGAATAGATAAACATTGAAATTTAAGTAAATTCTTTAGCAATCAGTTTTTTAAATATATTTGACTATGAAAATTAATTAATAATTCCGTTGGTAATAATTTATAAAAATTATGTACTTAAAAAATACATATGAAATTTAATTGCTTCAATTTATGATGAAATAAACAATAAAAGGAATATGAATCATTAAAAACTAATTATCAAGATAATTTAGCTTTTTACTAAGCAAAATTGAACCATCAATGCCATGGTTGAGTGGGAGTGTGTGTTTCTCTGCGCGTGCGTCTCTCTCTCTTTCTGTCTGTCTCTCTCTCTCTCTCTCTCTGTGTGTGTGTGTGTGTGT